>JAZKJV010001619.1:1007408-1344710 GCA_037367405.1 Ottelia alismoides
ATAGACCAGTTGGCTATAACCATGAGTGACCTGAAGACTCACATCTTGAGTATTCAGGAGGCACAATCCTCTTCACATCCGCCTCCCAGGTCACTGGCTGAGTCCAGTGGCAGCCGCTCTACCCCACCATCTCTCGCATACCGCCAGGTTCACCATGTTCAGGAGGTGCCGGTGCAGCAGTTATCGCACTATTCACAGCAACCACCATCGCAGGACACTCAGATGGTGGTCTATCAGCCGGATCAGCCACTGGTAGCACTACCACCTCCACCCTTCGAGCAGGAGCCGTTGATGGAAGTCAACGGGATATGGTACGACCGGTACCCCCAGCAGCCCGGGATTCGTCGCGATCACCCCGGATTTTGTTGGACCACCGGAGGCACTTCATCCCAGCAGCAGTCTCCAGCCCAGGGCAACCACTACAGCCAACAACAGCAGCATCCCCAGTATTCCCACCAGCAACAATCTCACCATAGTCCTCGTCCCGCCTATCAGGGACAACAATGGAGGCAGCGACAACAACCATACCAGCCGCAATACCCTCAGTCTCACCAGCAACCTCAGTTCCAGCAAGGGAACACTCCCGGTTCTCCCGCACCTGCCTTGGAGAATCCAGCACTTGATGATGTCACCCGCTTGCTCTTCGATCATCAGGCATCAATCCAGCGAGAAATGGATGAGTTCCGGCAGGAAATAAGGGACATAATGAAAGGGAAAACCGCCATACCTGCACAGAGCGAGCCGAATCCGAATAACATGAAGAGAAAGTTTGAGCAAGTGCAGTTTACAGAGGAGATCACTCCTAGTGCTTATTTGAATGACATGCATTATATGTTTGATACTCACTTCGTGTCACTTAGGAGCGGTAGGGAACCAGCCGGTAGCGGCTCATCCGAGGGACAACACCATGGAGATTCTAGAGCCCCAGATGAGGAGATGAGCGGTGCTTATGCCGCTAACAACGATGATGATGATGACGGTGGTGCTGATGCCACCAAGGGTGACCTTCCAGACAACGGTACTGAGGTCGTCGTAACACCAGATGCAGACGGTGGTGCTGAGGCCACCATTTTTGATGCCGAATCGGAGTGTGGTGCTGAAGCCGCGAAGAAGAATATTTTGGGTGGTACTGATGCCCCCATTTTGAGTCCATCTGTATTCCATCCGTTTGTTTTGCCATTCTCTGTATCCCTGGACACCGGGAAAAAGACCAAAAAAATGAATAAAGGAAAGGTTTCTCCATCACTTCCGAATCCATGTGTGATGAATGATGATGTTTGCATGGATTTCAGTTCTTCACAGGCCCAGGAACCTTCTCCTAACCCTCTGTCTGAGGAGGGCCCATCCGTCCCCTTCCCTCAAGCACTCCGCTCAGCGAAGGGGAATAAAACAGAAAATCCTAAAAAGAAATAACAGCTAGAGTTTAGCCAACAGATGATAGACAGATTTCAGATACAACTGACTCTACAGGAGGCACTTGAGCACATCCCCCTCTTCCAAAAAAATCTGAGAGAGAAAACCACCATACACAGGAAGAGGAGGAACAACAGAGGAGAGATCCACATGCTCACGCGCGCCACATGTTGTGCCATTCAGAACCAGCTGCCAGCTAAAAGATCAGATGCAGGAGCTCCTTATGTCAGATGCCAGATTAGTGAGCAGCAGTTCGATCGTACTCTATTAAACAACGGCTCTTCTATCAACCTCCTTCTGGCAGCCTTACTTGGCAGATTCGAGTTTGGCCCTCTTCTTCGGAGCAGGACAGTCCTTCAGTTTGCTGATTGATCGATTAAGAGGACGAAGGGGTTGTTGAGAGACGTGGTTGTTACCATTCAGGGCTTGAAATTCCTCGTGGACTTTGTTGTATTGGACATGGATATCCCTGAGTCGGTGACAGATGCCCCCATCATAATAGGACGCCCATTCTTGGCCACAATCAAGGCGGTGACCGACCATGATAGTGGGAAGGTGTACATTCGCGTAGAGGGTGAGAGTATTCAAATAGAGACGATCGACGAGATCAGAGCGAGAGATTCAGCCTGCTCGGAGCAGAACAGTGATGCAGGGCAGATGACAGATGCCGAGTTAGACGTCTATCAGGAGTGTGATTTTGTGATGACCGACGATGAAGCAGTTTGGGAAGATCTAGAAGCACGAGCCCTCACCATACCTGCAGACTTGGAGTACCCACCTTTTGAGGCAGACGAGAGTTCGGAGAGCACACCCTTGACAGAGGACACCATACAGGGTGACAATTGCGTACTGAGTGGTGACATTGATGTTTGTTTTGATTCAGATCCCTCAGAGGCAGACTTTGATTGGAAGGATTTTGATGCATATTTGCCATGTCTGTTCCCCGATGAGCCGACAGATAGGACAAAGAGCGAGCTAGTACAGATGAGAGACACACCAGCAGGGTTCCCTTCGTCAGATGATCACATACAGCGAGAGTTCTCGCATGCAGATCTAGTTGCTTTTCACACAGACATATCAGAAGCCAGATTTGCCAGCTCCCACCAAGCCAGAACTGAAGCCTTTGCCGCAGTCGCTTAAGTATAGATTCCTGGCGGGAAGTCAGAAATGCACCCAGTCATTATCTCAGGAGATTTGACTGGAGAACAAGAATCTCGTCTAATGGAGGTTCTTGAAAGAAACCGCAAGGCGATAGGATGGAGTATGGCTGATCTCAAGGGGATAAGTCCGGCCCTGTGCTCCCACCATATCTACCTCAAGGAGGACGCTAAACCCTCGCGTGAGTTACAACGATGGCTGAACCCAAATCTTCGAGATGTGGTAATGAAGGAAATATCTAAATGGTGGAGCGCTGATTTTATCTACCCCATCTCCAACTCGAAGTGAGTTAGTCCTTTACATGTGTTGCCCAAGAAGACGGGTATCACTACAGTCGTGAATGAGTTTGGAGAAGAGATCGCCGCCCGGGTACCTACTTCTTGGAGGGTTTGTGTGGACTACAGACGATTGAATGATGCCACCAAGAAGGATCATTTCCCGCTACCATTTATTGATCAGATTATCGAGAGGCTAGCCAGGAAGAGTCATTACTGTTTTCTTGACGGGTACTCCAGATACAATCAAGTGGCCATCACGCCGAAGACCAGGATAAAATGACGTTCACCTATCCATTTGGGACGTATGCTTTCATACGGATGCCCTTTGGTCTATGTAACGCCCCTGCGACATTCCAAATATGCATGTTGTCCATCTTTTCGGACATGATAGGTGACTGTTTGGAGGTCTTCATGGATGACTTCTCGGTCTATGGCGATGGGTTTGATGCTTGTCTTGACTGCCTAGACCGAGTGCTTCAACGCTGCATAGAGGTAAACCTTGTACTATCTTGGGAGAAGAGTCACTTTATGGTGACTCAGGGAATGGTCCTTGGTCACATCATCTCCAACAAGGGCATGGAGGTTGATCCTGCCAAGGTGGATATCATTAGAAAACTCAATCCACCGTCCAATCTGAAACAGTTGCGGTCTTTTCTGGGGCATGTCAGTTTCTACCAACGGTTCATTCAGGACTTCAGTCGAATTGCCCGACCGCTTGCAGATTTATTGACTAAAGACACCGAGTTCCTCGTGATGATAAGTGTCTTAAGTCCTTCGAGACTCTCAAGAATTTCATTGTGAAGGCTTCTGTCCTTCAACCACCCGATTGGTCTCTCCCATTTGAGTCATGACGGATGCTTCTGATTATGCCATTGGGGCTATGCTTGGACAGAGGAGGGATGGATTACCCTATGACATACACTACGCTAGCCGGACTTTGCATGCAGCTCAAAGGAATTACACAGTGATTGAGAAAGAGATGCTAGAGGTAGTCTTTGCTTTGGATAAGTACAAATATTACATTCTTAGATCTAGAGTGACAATATTTACAGATCACACTGCCACTCGGTATTTGATGTCGAAGAAGGATGCCAAGGCCAGGTTAACCAAATGGATCCTTCTCCTCTAGGAATTTGATATTGAGATTAAGGATAAACCTGGAGTTAAGAATGTTGTGGCAGATCACCTCTCCCGCTTAGAAAACCTTGAGGAATCTGAGCCCATAGCACCTATTACTGAGACTTTTCCAGATGAGGCGATCCTTGCTATCACCTCTCTTCCATGGTATGCCGACATTGTGAATTACCTTGTTGCCAAATCCATTCCACAAGGTTGGCCCAAACAGCGGCTTGAGACCTTCCTTGCGAAGGCTAAGTCGTACCATTGGGAGGACCCCGTCCTTTATTATGAGGGAGGGGATAGTATCTGGGGACGGTGCATTCCTCAAGATGAGCAGCACAACGTCCTCACCTACTGCCACGAGCTTGAGGCAGGAGGACATCATTCTGGGAGATGGAAAATCTCCAATCTGTCCTTTGGTGGCCTACCCTTTTCAAGGATTCTGATGAGTTCATGAGAAGCTGTACTGACTGTCAGAAGATGGATACTTGCAGACAGAGTGACATGATGCCCATGCAGCCCATTCACTTTTGTGAGGTTTTTGACGCATGGGGGATTGATTTCATGGTCCCATTTCCTAAAAGTCAGGGGTTTGAGTATATTCTTCTTACTGTGGATTATATTAGTTGTTGGGTTGAGGCCATCCCCGCCCGAGACGCAGATGCTAAAACTGTATGTCATTTCTTGAGGAAAAACATTATTTCACGGTTCGGGGTGCCTAAAGTCTTGATTTCAGATGGGGGGTCTCACTTTATTAACGACAAGGTTAGGGTCCTTACAGACGAGTTCAATATTGACCATCGTGTTGCCACACCGTATCACCCTCAGACTAATGGTCTTGCTGAAGTATCGAATAGGGAGATTAAGACAATTCTACAGAAGGTAGTCCACCCAGACTGAAAGGATTGGTCACAGCTTTTGGACTCGGTCTTGTGGGCCTATCAGATTTCCTTCAAGACACCATTAGGACATCTCCTTTTCGTCTCGTCTATGGCAAGCCGTTCCATTGACCAGTGGAGATAAAACATAAGTCACTTTAGGCAGTTACAGAGTTATTATTGGATTCCAAGAGTGTAGGAGAACAGAGGAAAGCAGAGTTGGCAGCCCTAGAAGAAATAAGAGATACAACCTTCTCAAGTGTCCTACAGTATAAGGAGAAAGTGAAAGTCTGGCACGATTCCCGAATCAGCCATAAACAATTTGAGCCAGATCAACAAGTATGACTATTTGATGCTAGGTTGAAATTATTCCTTAGGAAACTACAAAGTAAATGGAAAGGATCATATGTGGTTCGGAAGGTGCATGATAATGGCATCATTGATATATCCGAACCTTCATCATCTTCCACTTTTAGAGTCAATGGTCAGCGCTTGAAACCATATCTAGTTCATGACCCGCCGACCGTTGATGTTGCCCCGATTCATCTGGTATGAGACGTGATCTTTGACTCACAACTTATACGCCTCGTACATGATTATCACTTCTATCTTCCTCTGTACAGATCCATTTGTCTATATCATTCATTCATTCTTCCGTTATGTATGTCACCCCATCTTCATCTTATGATTTTGCTATGCTTAGGACACGTCTTGTCCTAAGTATAGGGGGGGTGCACACACTGAGTGATTCTCTTTTCTTCTTTTCTTCTTTTCCTTTCCTATCTTCTTTGATCCTCTCCATTGTCTCCTCTTCTTGTCTATACTTAGGGATATCTGACCCTAAGTATAGGGAGAGATAATCGGAGTATGATTTGTTCATTCCCAACCTTGACCCTCCCTGCATTGTACAATTTGCTATACTTAAGATTATTTGATCCTAAGTATAGGGGGGACGGTCGACTTCTCATTCGTTCATTTATTCCTTTCTTTATTTATTCTTTGGGCTTGCCTATACTTAGTACGAGTTATGTCTTCTCTTTTCTCTCTCCGATCTATGAGGACATAGCTCAAGCTAAGTATAGGGGGGTCGTATATACTCCGTATATACTTTAGCCATAACTCGTACTTTCGTATTTTAATGGCTAATCATATGTGTTAAAATTCATTAAAAACTTTAATAAAAAGACGTTTATACTCCTCAAATTATTTTTTTATTTACTGATTAAGAAATCAGGAGAAAATATTCTCTACAAAATGCTTGAAAAATAGTTTGAAAACCTGTGTGAAAAATCTTTTGAAAACTATTTGGAAAATGTTTTGTACATGTTTTCAACCGTTGTAAAAATATTTTGATTTGTGTGAAATAAAATATTTGAAAAATGATTTGCAAATGGTTTGAAAAATGGTTGCAAAAATATGTGAAAAATCTATATATACTGTTTGGAAAACCTTTGCAAAAATGATTTTCAAATGTGTGTACATATGTGTAAAATTGTTTGTAAAAACTATTTTGGACTATAGTTTTCAAAATTGTTTGGAAAACCTTTTCAAATAAGTTTGAGGAATACTTACATCTCACCAAAAATTCTTTATGTATATACCTATAAAATCGACCACTTACCCTTTGTAAATTCTTAGAAATCTAATTCTTTTAAATGAAAGATTCATCCCCGTGTAAATATTTGTACCTAATTTTTAGCCAAAACCTTTTGTTTTCAAAAAAGCCCAAAAACATTTGCAAAATTAAAATCAAAAAACATTTGAAAAACTCTTTGAAAAATACAAAAAAATACATATGCATCATCTTTTCAAAAACCCATAAAAAGTTCAAAATCTTTGAAAATTGCATCACAAAAATATTTTCTGCATAGCATTCACATTTTTGGGATTGAGTTTGATAGTTGAACGAGTCTAAGTAAAATCCAGAGATTGGAGCATGGTTGGACCTTAAAATCTACCTAATAATAGGAACCTTATAGGAGCTGGAATTGGGATACTTCAAGTCTAGTTGACTTAATTCTTTGAGGATCATGAGACTTGGTCCAATGGATTCTTGACTTCTTAAGTAGAGTATTTCGGAGCACACGCACGACTCTTGTTGATAATGACCTAACTTGAACACCTGCACCTTTCACTTGGCTTAACTCAGTTGGAGTGGTGGGGGGGGGGTTGGATTTGCCGGTATGAGACACACACAAGTGGAAACACTTGTCCTCCTCTAGGGAGGGAAGTGCATCCCAACCCATCCGGTGATGATGAGTTTCGAGGATAGGAGATTGTGGGTTGCAATAAAGCTTCAAAAGAGGGATAGTCTATTGGCTCAAGAGGGAAAACTCCCTATGTAAATGATGTTGTATAAAGTATTCAAAAAAATGCAAAAAGCAAAAACTCCAAAAAAGTGGACAGGCCTGTACAAAAATAAAAATGTCTGCCGGAGTGTACATTTGTGTATAGACAAATAAGCAAGCTTGAGATTCAAAGTCAAATGATGTGAGCCTGCAGCTGGATGACTTGACTACACTGGTCTTACATCCTAGGATAGGTAGCTACACTGGCTACCGTCCATTCTTCTCTTCACCCCCTCCTCTTGAGCTGGTTGCCACTTGAACTTAGAAGGGAATACCAAGGTCCTTGAGGAATGAGTTATCGGATTGGGGAATCATTGGGTTGTCATATTGGAGAAGTCAGTCTCTTTGTCATTCCCGTTGGGGAGAGCCACTATCACTTACACTGTACGAGTCAGATTCATAGTCGTACGGGTTTGCGTATGAGTTGAGGTATTTCTGACCGGGCTATTGAGGAGACTTGAACAGAGTTTTGGGATTCTCGAAGGCTGTTGAATTCCAAATCCGGTTCTCACTAAGGTTCCGCCTGCACTAAAACTCCAAAGGTCCGATTTAAGCTCCAAATTTGATTTTGTGAAGACAAGTTCGATAATCAAACAAAATCCACATACTTCTTTTTTTTTCTTTGTTCTTCTTTATACACTTATTGCATAAGTGTTTGCTAGGGACTAGCAAAGACAAAGTATAGGGGGATGATGAATCCACATTTCATCATCTTTATTCTATCATTTTGGCCTCAAAAATCCTGACAAATGCATGTAAATACCCTTAATTCCCGCATCTTAGCATTCATAAATGTGCATATAAATAGTGTGTAAAATACTGTTTTTAAAGTCAAAATTATAGAATAAATAAAAGAAAAGAAAAAGAATAAAATATTGTAAATATTTTATGACCCGAAACCCCGAGACCTAGGCATCTTGATGAATAGTCGACAAGGAATAAAGTAGGGGGAGATAAGGGGCCAAAATACAATAAAAATACCTATTCATTTTATTCATTCTTCAGTCATTTTGGGACCTATTTTTGGTTTCACTTTTTATACCTCAAATAAAGAAACCTTGTACATGAAAGTAGTAGATAATTAAATAAATAAAAATACAAAATTTATTTCATGCAAAATACTGTATAGATAAAAAGTTATGATCTGAATAAAAATCCAAAATACTAACTTCCCAGACCTGTATCTTGCAAATAAAAGCTCGAAATGCATCAAACTCACTTTAATTGTATATAATTTAAAATAAGCTATTTAATAAAGGTAGTTTTGCATAAGGTGGGGCTACAGTTTGAAAGTTGAGTTTTGGACCCCTATTGTATACTTGTACAGATTAAAATATTCATTATATTATTTATTCATTATTTTCATAAATTTATATTTTTATAATTTTTGTAAATATTGTTTATAATAATTATGTATACTAAAATCAGAATAAAAACTCAAAGAAGACATAAAATAAAATACTGGTATAAATAGCATACCTAGGTATACAACCCATACCTATACCTATAAAATTACTATTTATATTTTATTAAGTGTACGAAATACATCAGAAAAATAAAATAAAAATATATTTAAGTGTATAAAGATATTTTATAAATTTATAAAATAATAAACAAAAATAAATCAATTAATATATAAAAAAAATAAATTAATAAAATATATAGATATGCATACCTATATAGGGTATAAGAGGCAACTTGTAATTATATACCTCATAAAAATAAATAAAAATCATCATAAAATTCTTTATAAAAAAAGAAACATTTTTTATTTTATAACCTAAAATTAATAAATTCATTTACTATTTTATTTTGATTTTACAAATAATTTTGGCTCTGAATTTCCTGGTTGGTCCACGTGGACCAACCAGGCGCGGTCGTTTGTTGACCTCGATCAACTGCCTGACCGAGGTCTGCCACCTTCTGACAGCCCGATTCGAGCCCGCCATATTTCCAAGCTCGATCCCTTCATCCTCGGGCCTCGATTTCTTCTTGGAACTTCTTCCTTGATCATCACTTGCTGACACCACACCTTCAGTTCACGCAAAATCTTCATGATGCGCGCGTGACCCTCGCTTGAAGAAGACGCCATCACCTTGTACATAATGGACCCGCCACCTTCGAGCTCGGATTTGAACCCTTCTTGGCTAGCTTTCCTCCTCCCTTTGGTGTGCTTCGTGTTGTTGGAGGTAACAGCTCCTCAACCATACCCTCAGGCGAGTCGAGGAAGCCTTGTAGCGGCTCCACCACCTCCGCCTTTCTCCGGCGTCGAGGTCCCCTTCTTTTGGTTCCGGCCATCGAGGTATATATCCTTTCTTCATTCTTTTTGCATCTTTTTAACCCAAGTAGCGGTAGGAGTAGAATAGCTCCTTTAGAACCCCTCGCCGATCCGTGTTTCGCCTTCCATTGCTCATCGCCGGAGCGCACCTCCGGCTGAAGCTCCCTCACCTTCCACCGACCATCTCCGACTTTCCCTTCGCCTCCGCGGGGTCGAGGCAGCTTGCCCTGGACCCTCTCACCCATTTTTGCAGGTCACAGCGCGATCAAAGCCACTGGAAGTCATTTTGCGTAGTTCGCTGGAGATACGCGGAGCTCCGAGCTCCGCCGCCTTCGTGCCAGCACCCCGACGCTTCTCCGACGAACTTTGGATCTCCAACATATATCCTGACCTTCCAGGAGCACGCCGAGCTGTTCTTCACGTTCCAAGACTGCCGGAGACCCGAGATCGAGCTCGGGGAAGTTCGCCTCACCGGTGTTCTTCCCTGTTCTTCCACCGAGCTTCTCCGCCATTCGATTTTGCAGCAGCTCCAGATCGTTCAGCCACCATCGGATCTTCAACCCCCAGCATCGTTGGATCTCGATCTGAGATCTAATCTCAGATGTTGGCAACGAACTGTCATCGTGCATTGTGCGCGCGCCACGTGGACAAGTGACCGCTCCCCAGCCGTCCGATCGCGCACGAGGATATTAGGCGTGGGTATTTTGCACTTCCACCCTCGCCAATTTTTGTATTTTAATTCAGTCCAGAAATTTTAGGCATAGTTTAAAAACTTTTGTAATATTTGCATCCAAGCCACCATACTTTCTTTATTTGCACTTAGGTCCTATCCGCGTCACCTCACGTACCCGTGCGCGTGAGGGGGCTGGGTATTTTGCACAGGACTCCCTGGGGGTTTGTTTATTTTGATTTGGTCCATGAACTTTTCAATTAAGTTGTAATATTTTGGTAGAATTGCATCTGACCCCTAGAACTTTGTGAAATTGCAAAAATACCTCTGCCAGGTCACGTGCCCAGTGCGCGTGAGTTGGACATTTTGTAGTGAACTCCCTTCGGGTTTGGGAATTTAATTTTAGTCCAGAAAATTGTATTTAACGTTATATAATTTTGGAAAAATTGCAAGTAGGCCCTTGGATTTCTGTGCATTAACGTTTATGCCCTTGCTAGTGTTGTATGTTTGCTTGGATGTTTGCATTTATTTCTTGCATCATTTTGAATCGAAAAATTACCAAAAAATACCATAGGCTTCTGTTGCATTGTATTTTAACGCCATATTTTTAGTTTGTATTTTTATTGCATTTTCATATGTATTAAAAATAAAAAAACATGCATTGTCAACACTGTTTGCATTAGAAAATCCATAAAAATTATAAAAAGTCTTTGAAAAATTCCAAAAAAATTATATTTTGCGTTTTATCAGCCAGCAACTCTATTCACTGTTTATAGTATTTTTGCCTTTAAAAATACCAGAAAAATTCAGAAAAATATAGAAAAATCACAATAATATTACAAAAATATAAAAAGACCAAAAACACTTTATTTCCCTAATTTGAGTATTTTTACTTCTTTTTATCTCTCTCTTATATTTCTTGTATTTATACATTCTATATAGTTTTATATCTTATTTTTTAGAAAAGAAAATATAAAAAAATATAAAATATAAAAGGAAAATAGAAAATCAGTAAATTAAAAACCCAAATATAAAAATACAAAAATCAAAAATTAAATAAAAAATTATAAAATTCAAAACCCACAAAAATTTGCACATTCATAGGCAATTGCTCACTTTCACATTGATCTTTGTGCACTCATGCCTTGCTCTATCTTGTTTGCTCCCTGAGTTCGGCACTCTACACATACTTGCACTATACACATATTTTGTAGAGTTATAATAAATCTTAACTCCACTTCTATTTTTCATTGCTTGATTTATATCATCGTGGGTTAATTGTTGATCAATACAGGTTTAGTGAGTGGTCGTCGCAACGACTCTTGTCTCCGCCTTGTGTGAGATATTTAGACCCTTGCCAAACCCGTGTTATCAGCACCTATATTGGCATCAATCTTCACCCCAAGCCTAACCCGTGCGCGTGCCCAGCGTGCGGCTTGGTAATTTACATTCATGCCCCATAGAGTTTCTAGATTTACAGATAGGTCCTACCTAGGCGCGCGTGCCTCATGTGACGTGCTTTGGCAAATTATGAAGGGGCTCAGTCAGCTTTTCAGAATTACAAATATGCCCCTCTCAGAACCAATTTGCAATGTTTTCCCTATTTATTTTGCATGTTTTCTTTCATTTATGCCCCCGAAATCAAATACTTATATCTTAAGCATACAATTTCCATTTCACTTGATTTTAATTGCATTATTTTCCTTATTTTATGCTACACATGATGGCTATATCTACTGACTGCTATGATACTTTAAATAACATGCTAATGTTTAAATATTTAATGTGCAAATTGATATCTTTTTAAAATGCCATTATTTGACTTCTGACTTATTTTTGTGCATCAAAAGTTATTGAAATTGGACCCTTCTTATTGCTTAAGTATTTGATTAATCTGTGGGTGTAATTGATCATATCATTCTGTTTGAATAACATTGCATTATGTTGCATATTGCATCGCATTTAAAGTGCTTAAAATCCAATAAAAATGCTTTCTTTTCACACATAACATGAATTGCATATCACTTTGTTGCATAATGTCGTCTCTTTTAATTGAAATAAAATTAAAATAAAAAATACGTGATATTTATTCATCATTCTGTAGCACGCTTGTCTTGCACCATCTTGTGTATAATTTTATGCATTGTGCATGTTGTGCATTTATTTGTTTTGTGCATTAATGTGCATTTGTTAACATAGGTTAAGAAATTAATCACTCAATTTAAATATTGATCTATGATTAGTCATTGAGGAGGCTCGTGTCTCTGTGTTTGACCTCGATATGGTTGCCAAGTAAATCATTCGCTACACATTCAAAGTTGTGGTATCTCTTCTTAGATCCATTTACGCCTCATGTACTACAATAATACAATGTTATTAAGGAGGAAAAAATGCAGTTTATCACTTTATGTTACTTACGTTTCAACTTTATATACTAGAAGTGTTTCTTTATGTTATTACTTATGATTGAATTATTACAACTTGTACCTAATGGTTTACTAGTTTAATTTTTATTTCAAGTATGCCAGATGTCTGAACACTTCTTATATTTCTTGGATGAAGATGAGAAAAAATGAGGCATTGACGATCATTATATTGCTTCAGAAGTGGAGAGGCAGAGGAGAAAATCTTTGACAATATTATTAAGAACTAATCATCTTGTAACTAGTATCAACTTAATTAACAAATACAAATTACCAAATAAATAATTGATGTGTACGTAATTAATTACACAATTTCAATAATTTCTACATTCTCTATGTATTTCACACATATTTATAAGTACTCAAAGTTAGTTTGTCTTTCACAAAATATTATCTGCAACACATAAAAATATTTTTGTAACTAATCATAATTTCAGTAAAATACTTTAGTGAGTACTATGAACACAGTGCTTGTTAATCATAATATCAGTAATATGAATATTAGAAATCAATATTTTATTATATGTACATTAGTAATTTACTTTCAAATAATAATTAAAAAAGTACCAAGTAACTATAATCTCAATAACCAATCACGGTGAGTTCAATAATATGGACATAAATATTTAGTACTCGTTCGAATAACTATAATCTCAGTAATCAATCACATTTAAATACAATTTTAAATCATGTTTGAATATAATATTGATCTCTCAACAATAATTACTTGAGAACTGTATATATATATATATATTACTTGAGCATTGTGAATGAATTATCGATATCTGTATAATGTAATATTACATATGTGAACTACTGACTACTGTTTAAGTATTAATGATCTCGTAACAAATATTACTTGAGTACAATATATATTACCGATCATATGTAAAATGAGTGTTTCTTCTATACAAAATTAATGATTCGAATTTATCTTTCCATATCCATTTTTCTTTTTTAAGGACACGATATAATTGGAAATATAAAAGCCTCAAGCATGTTAATATCCTTCCAAAATCGTCCTCCTTCGAAATCAGCAACCTCTCAAATGGAAATACACGTAGAGAGCATATGTTTGATGCTCATCAAAACTCTAATCGGTATAGGTCACATTGGATAAGCCCCATATATATACATGGTTTAATTTGACTACCCCAGGGGGAGCCAACTTGGCTAACCCTGTCCTTATTTTTAAAATTTCTTAATGTATTTTCTAAAAACACCTGGGGGATGTAGATCACTATATGACACCATGTTCTCATTAAAAGTTCGACTCAATTCGAGTCTCCTATCCCATCCATCAAACCTGTCAAATTTTAATGATCTCATGATTGTTGAAATTGACCTCTTGTAGATAGACATGTTAGGAAAGTCTGTTTTATACGAAATTGGAATGATGACCTCTTGTAGATAACATGTTAGGAAAGTATGTCTTACACACACACAAACACACACACACAGACACACAGACACACATACACACATACACACATACACACATACACACACACACACATACATACATACATACATACATACATACATACATACATACATACATACATACATACATACATACATACATACATACATACACACACACACACCCATAAATTCATGGCATGTTGTATGATGTTGGTATTGTGGTATGTTGGTATTGGGTGATAATATGTGCACCGTATCATCCTTGGATTTGGATAAGACACGACGGGGGTGTTACAAAGCTTCTCATAGTTGGAACATCAAATTGGATGAACCATAAAGAAATATGATTTCTCGAATCCATATATACCATGTATATACGAGAAGTTTCGATGGAATGCCACTGGGTTCCTCGTTCTTTATGTAGATGACATCTTACTCATCCATAATGATATAACGATAATGAACTGTTCAAAGGCTTGTTTGTCTCATACCTTTGAGATGAAATATATATTAGTGACTTAGATTTTTCTAATGATTACATTAAATAATTATTTTGTAGTTAGCTAGATTACTCAGGTAAAACAGACAGTGGAAACAAAAAAGTACAAAGAATAAATAAAGTTGTAATCAGACAAAGCAAAGAAGCATAGTTCCAAAAGATATAGCTCAAAGCATCATGTTCTAAAAATCTCAAGATCCCAAACTCAGAGCTGAAATTCATTTTTAGAGAGAATTTGAAATCTTTGAAGGCCAAGACATTATGGAGAAGAGACATGCACTTTTGCAAGATTTGCCAAGTCAGACGATTTATGTCAAATAACAATGTTATATATATTGCGTATTCTTGATAAGCAAGTAAAAATAAGTCAGAATAATTAAGGTCAACACATCACATTCTAAGTGACTTGAGCAATCACTTTTTGTTCTTTGATCAATCATCTTTCACTTCTGGATTTGATTTGATTGATCAACTTTGTATGCATGATCGATTACCCTTGATTGATTAAATTTTGATCATGATTGATCAACTATGATTATTGCTTCTTAACTGATCGATCAACCGTTTTGATCTAAAATGCAACTTCAAAAACGTTTATGATTTATCTAATTACTCATTTTCACTTTGTTGATCGATCAACCTTGTACACCTAATCAATCATTTATAGTGTCTGGATATTCTAAAATTGTTTACATTTTTCTAATTTACTACCCAATGATTCTATTAGCCTCCGATGTATATAATGTTTATCTAAGCTATAAATATGACCTAGTGATCTTTGTTAAGATACTCATTCAAGATAATCATTTCTACTTTCAAAGTGGAGAAAGAGTGTTATTTTTTGTTGTACTTTTCGAATTCTAAATCTCTTAAGCTCTTTTTTATTCTCCGTACGACCAAGTGATATCGAGCAGATTCCGTGCTCAATTGTTTGTAAGCTTGTGAATTCAAATTTATTACTAATCTTTTTCTTTCAACATATTGTATATAGGTACCCAAGTTTTGGATTCCTATTTCTGTAAGAGGCATAATCTTCCTTTGTGATTTGTCCAAGGAAGGGCGTTGGTTGTAAATAAGGTTGTGCTACTCTCGATTTTAAGTAGCGTAGATAGTGGACACAAGCTTTAGCAAGGGAGTAAAGGGGAAATTCCATAACATGTTTTTGGATCATGGTTTTCACCATCTTTGGTTTTCACGCTAAAATCATTGTGCACTTTGTGGTTTGCATCTATTTTCTTGTATATATTGTAATGTGTGATTTTTAGTTTACCATAGTTCTTAGAATATAATATATTGCACATTTCACCCCCTCTTGTGTCGATCTCACATAATTCTGGTGGATTTTTTATGATCAAGAGAAACATTTTTTACTTTCAAAGTGAAGAAAGAGTATTTTTTTGTAATTTTCGAATTCTAAATCTCTCAGGCTCTTTTTTTATCCTCTGCATTTGCAAGCAATCATCTTCATTATCAACTAGATCACGCGCTCAGTTGTTTGTAAGCTTGTGAATTCAAGATTATTAGTAATCTATTTCTTTCAACATATTGTATATAGGTACCTAGGTATTGGATTCCTTTTTCTATAAGAGGCATAATCTTTCTTTGGGATTTTTCTAAGGAAGGGTATTGGTTGTACATAAGGTTGTGCTAATCTCGGTTTCAAGTAGTGCAGATAGTGGACACAAGCTTCAGCAAGAGAGCAGAGAGGAATCTAGAACATGATTTTGGATCATGGTTTCCACCCTCTTTGGTTTCCATGCCAGAATCATTGTGCACTTTGTGGTTTGCATCTATTTTCTTATATATATTGTAATGTATGATTTTTCAATTTACCATAATTATTAGAATATAATATATTGCACAAGTCACCCCTCCACCATGCATCTTGTGTTGAACTCCCATAATTCTGGTGGATTTTTGATGATCAAGAGAAACATTTTTACTTTCAAAGCGAAGAAAGAGTTTTATTATATTTTTTTTGTAATTTTCGAATTATAATGTTCTCAATCTCTTTCTTTATCCTCCACATTCTCAAGTAATCATCTTCATTATCGAGTAGATTATGCGCTCAATTGTTTGTAAGCTTGTGAATTCAAGATTATTACTAATCTATTTCTTTTCAAAATATCATATATAGGTATCCAGGTTGTGGATTCCTTTCTTTGTTAGAGACATAATCTTCCTTTGAGATTTGTGCAAGTAACGATGCTAGTTGTACGTAAGATTGTACTACCTTCAGTTTCAAGTACTGAAGATAGTGGACACAAGCTTCAACAAGCGAGCGGAGGGGAAATTCTGGAGCATAGTTTTGGATCTTGGTTTTCACCCTCTTTAGTTTCCACGCCAAAATCATTGTGCACTTTGTTGTTTGCATCTATTTTCTTGTATATATTGTGCCGTGTGATTTTTGAATTTACCATTGTTATTAGAATATAATATATTGCATAATTCACCCCCCTTCCCCTCTTGCGTTGAACTCCCATAATTATGATAATATTTCAACAACGATGAAAATATTTTTGATGGCTTGCTTCAGCTACGACTTCTATAGTTCGTTCTGATAAGATTTCAAATCATCAAATTTTATTTCTATTACAGTTTTAAATATCAGGACGTGATATACCATCCTTGAAGTTCTCTTCATATTGGGCCCCAATATCTCGTGTTCACAAAATCTTGATTTATGTTGCATTCATATCATTGTTATACCATCGATATAAACATGCACCATGTCTCAAGTTCAATGTTTTTGTTTACACTTTTTTACAATGCAAAACACACACTTATAATACTTACATTCATTTTACATTTTCTTTCTCATTTTACATTCATTTACATCCTTGGTTCATGGAAAATCATTTTTTAGATCACATGTTAGGTTCATTTATATTCCTTTCTAAAAATAATTGATAAATTATCAAGTATCTTTTTATTTTGCAGACCATCATACATATTTTATAATAAAAGCATGGAAAAATCATAAAATTTTTCGCACGACGTAGTCCAACAATGCTGGCATAAATTGTGAAACTTAATCAGCATATTGTAAATTTGCAATTCATTTTACAAAAATCATAAAAAATTCAAAAAATTGATTTATTTTACAAAAATCTGATTGGATTAAAGTGGACTAAATACCCAAAAGAGACGGATTAAACATCATATCATTGAGGATATTAATTCAAAAGTTATATTACAAATCTAGAAATCATTTCAAAAAAATCATAAACAGTTCACAAAAACATGATGTATTTTACAAATATTCATTTAGTTGAAACCCCATTGACATATGGATGAAAAGCAAAAGGGACTGATTAAATATCATGCCATTGATGATAATATATACCATAAATTGACATCATTCAAGTTGATAAAAAGATACATTTCATCATAATAACACTAACAAAAGTAAATATAATTCCATAATCGTATTTCAATTATAATATATCTAAGTATACACTAGGCAATTTCTAATTAAGTAATTTCTAATTATAGTAAGTTCAGTTACCACATAATTGCAAACACGTAACTCGAAGGGAACATAATGGAAATTCTTGATATTCAAATTTAAAAACATCTAATCTAACAACTGCAACAAAACTCAAAATTTTGTCAAATATGAACCTTTTTCAATGCACATCAGTAGTTATACTTTGGTATTTAGCAACAGTTTTTGTAAATGAACATAATATTTTGTTAATTGATATCATTTATCTCATCTTGCAAGTTTTTATTCCATCATACTTTATGGGAAAGTTCAACACATACCATGTGTCGTCTACCTAAATATAGCAACTCTGATGAAATTGAGTTTACTAATAAAGCACTAATAAAGCTCAACTCCCATTTAGGAAGTCTACTTGGTACGAGAACCACTTAACTTCACGACAATAGTTTCAATCTGATGTATACACTCACCATCCAACGGTTTAAAATGATGGTTTCCCATAATCATGGAAAGATAGCAGTTCATGTGAAATGCTCCCTATATATACACATAGGGTGGAGCATTGGGCTCGACCCGACCCAACTCGGGAAAGCTCGGTCCGAGCCCGCCAAATTTTCATGGGTCTTGGGTCGGGTCGAGGTCCGGATTTTTGATGATTACAAGGACCCGAACCCGGCCCAAGGCCCACGGATTTGGGCTCGGGTTCAGACCGGACTCAACCCACCTCCAATTGCTCTCTCAAGATAACGTGAAGAAGCCCTTTAATACAATCATTACACCCGGTTCCGATTTTGTCCCGTTGACCCCCTGTATGTTACATAAATGGCATCGTAAATTTATTGGAAATAATGGCTGTCATGGATGTACTGTAAACCATTAAATTGCTCTCATATCAAATGCTTAGGAAAATCTTGGACACATATCCCCGGCATTCTTGCTATGTGGCTCAACCCACCTCCAAAAAATGTTGCATAACCCATATATATTGCAATGAGATGGATGACCAAAATGGCTTGAGACCCCTTATAGTTTGACATTATTTTATTGCGGCAGTACAATCGAAATTATATTATTTGAGAAGATGAATCATCTATCAAGAGTGCAAATCCAAGTACGGCAGTGCCACGATATGTGACTTAAATGGGGGAAGTGGGTCGGATCGGGCCAACCCGGCCCGAGTTTGATTTTTTCAATGGGAACCCGGGTCCGACCCATATGTACATTGGGTTCGGGCTGAGCCCGGGTTTTTACGGGTGGGGCCAGGGTCGGGTCCGGGCCAGCCCGACCCAATGCTCCACCCTCTACACACACACTCAATATGATTGGAGTGATAATCAATTTTACAAGTGTTTACAATTATCTTGAGCAAACTATTTATTGTTTTACAAATGTTATATCATATTTTTATTATTGATGATCATTTTCCAAAAAAGCAAAATCTTAAATTAATACGAAATGATTATTCATAAAAAAAAGAACAGACATATGTATTGCAAATAAAATTACAATCCCGTTAAATCAAGGTTTGATTTTTGTGAAAATGATCATCAATAGTTAGAACATGATATAACATGTATAAAATTATAAATATTCTGCTAGAATGACTGTAAAACTTTGGAAAAATGAGGGTACTCATGACAATCTTAATGAGATGCAACATCCCGATCTTAGGTCCTTGGGCCACTATCAAGAGAAAAGTAGCGTTGATAGCTTGTTGGGTTCATGCCTAAATGGATTGTTAGCAACCACCCGAAATGCTTAAGCTTAAGTTGTCAAATAGTAATTCCGAACTATTATAACACACTTTCCAATTGCATGCTCATCACTTATTCTCAATGATAGTGGCAGCCACATGCTTCACGTGCCTTTTTTCTATTATATCTTTGTAGGGGTGACTCTATCTCTCGGGTATCCCTTTCCATTATCAAAGAAATTGACTTTGATATCATTTATAATGACCTTGATCGTCCAAAATAAATGTGGAAGTGATATTATTGCAATACATTAGGACCATCATGCATTAGCATCCAAGATAACATAAAGGGATATTTACATCCATAACATTGAGGAATATCATAATTACACCCATAACTCCAAATAATGCTTAATACTTAGATGATATAATCCTGTGTCAAGTTCCATCAATTTCTGCCGAGATTCCATCAAATTTGGACAATTTTACCCCTCATCGTCGGAGTTGGAAGAAGGGTATGATGGGGCAATGGAAGAGGGGGCTGGAAGGGGGACTGGACGGAGGTGGGGTGGGAGATGCCGGAGAGGTTGGAGCTGATGCAACTGTACACGGGCTCTCTCTCCTCGAGAGTAGTGGAGATGGCACCGTCGATCTGCTCGTGGGCATCCTCCAAACTGTTCACGAAGGCTTCATAGCACGTCACAGTCTGGAAGCATCTGGCTCTCGGCTCAAGTCGGGGAGGCCGATGGTGTATGTTATGAATAAGCAATAGGCCATTTTGTGTCGTCTTCTGGAGAGTGCAAAAGAAAAACTATACTCTATCAGAAATTAGCAAAATCTACAGGAAATTTTGATTTCTACATACCATAATAACAATTGAAGGGACAAAAAAAAAGCAAAGAGAACAGATGGCTGAAGCGGGACAAGTGCACAATCCGATCAAACTCACGGTAATTGCATGAACATGAAACAACCTCTACATCGTTATCATCATCGTGGCCCTGAGCTCAAGCCTTGAAGCAGCCCACAAGGTGGTCATGGTGGCTCCCGTAGCCACGGCCGGCAAAGGCATACCTGTCGTGGTCAATGAGGCCCTGGAGCTTCCGGAACTCGGGCACGTGGCACGGGAGGGTGATGGTCCCCTTCTGCTTGGGGTCGTACTCGTCCTTGGCCACCTTGAGAAGTTGGAACAACGGATGGCTGAGGTATGTCACGTTATTCAGAACCTCTGCCGCTCCTCGTCTCCCTTTCCGTCTCGTCGTCTGAAGTGGAGGAAGTGGGCTGGAGGATGGGGGAGACAGGCGAGGTGGCGGCGGAGGGTGGATTCGGCGTGGGAGACGATTGGGGAGGGGGGGATCGGGGAGCAATGGTCGTTGGGGAGGAGGTTGACCCTGTTGTAGAGGGGCTTAGCGGCGGCGGTGACTACTCCGATCTGCGTGTCCATAGGGTAGCGAGTTGTGAATGGTGGAGGAAGGGGGAGGGGCTGGACGAGGAAGGGGTGGGGGTGGAGGAGGTGATCGGCGGAGGAAGGGGGAGGGGCTGGAGGAGGAAGGTTGGGGGAGAGGAAGGGGAGTGTGGCTGAAGGAAGAATGGGAGGGGTAGGGGGTAATTTTCTTTCTTTTTTCTTTTTTTTTGCTTTTGATTTTAATTCAGCCATTGGATCAAAGTTACGTTGGACTAACTCAGTGGTCCGATTTAGTTAATGGACTAAAGAAGGGTTAATGGACAGATCATTTATTTGAGATTTTGGGTGTGATTCGCATTACGTAGGATTTGGATGTAGTGCGAAATTATTTGGGATTTTTAGTGTACATATACTTAACATAAAAGAATAGTAAAGAACTAAAGTAAATTTTTTCCATAATGACAAAAATACGTAAATCTAATCTTTATTGCAATCTAACATCTTTTAATCGATAATCACGATCTTATATTCCAATGCACACAATGATATCCTTCCGACGTAAATCGTCATAAGTCTAGAACTTATCCAACTTCTTGAAGAGTACTTAATGGCCTTTATTTGCAATATAGATCATTCATCTTCTCGTGTAAGAAACAACAACAATATATAACTTTCTCTGCTGAGTTGGGGCAACATGACAAATCGTCTCAATTATCCTACTTAAGATGGATTAATAAATAACATAATAAATAAGATAACTATTTCTAATAGGACAACTTCATAAATTTTCTTATTTACATTATTTGTATATTGTTCATAAACATGCATTACTTGGGACGTCAATCTGAGTCTATCCATTGGGTACCCGACTCAAATCCGCCTTAACCTGCCTCTTTTAATTTTGGACAGATTTGGATTTTGAATTGACTACCCATACAGGTATGGGTATGAGTTTAGGATTACCTTGTGGGTACCCGAACCCGTCCCAAACCCGAATAATATAATTATGGGATTTTTACCCAGCAGACCTTATAATCTTTGTCAATTACCTCCACAATCTTTGAAACAACCTGATTCCTCTCTCGACCCCATAAACTTGTTAACCCTTACCCTACATACCATGTGGTTAACCTCCATCCACTTGGTTGTTAAAGTTAATCGAATTCCGTGAATTTCTTTTCGTAATGCCCATTTTATTTCTCAAAATTACAAAAATGTCATCCCTTCTCCCTCACTCTTCCAGACCTCCTCCACGACGTCCCCTCCTCCCTTCCTCCTGACCTCGGCTCCTCCCGACCTGCCCTCCACGTGACCTCCCCTCCGCCCGACCTCGCCTCCGCCTGACCTCCCCTCCTCCTCTCCGCTCGACCTCGCCTCTGTCTAACCTCCCCTCCGTCCGACGTTCTTGTATGCCATTCTTATAGACAACATATGGCTTCTTCCGCAGGACTTCCCTATAAACTGCTTATGGTGGATATGATAGATCTGTTCTGCGAGCCATTCCCAGAGCTCCATGAGCACAGCCACACCACCCTCCGCGACGACCTCCTCCCTAGCCTCTGTCACCGTACATACCGTGGCGAGGAGGTACGCAGCCTTATCCCCGAGATTAGGCTCTCCCTATGATACGAGGTCGAGCAGGACATGGATGACCCAGTGCGTACGACACGAAGGACATCCACAGGAGATGAGATCCAGAGGGTGTAGAGGGCGATGGCGACATCCTTCTGATTATGTAAAGCATCAGTATGGAGGATGACGACTAGGAGAGGGAGAGCGTTGGATCGGGTGATGGACATGCGAAGGGAGGGCAGCTGCGAGAGACGGAGAAGCGCACAAGTGGCGTTTGCTCGGGCGGTGGGGGAACCGGATCGAAGGGGAGATAAGAGAGTGGGAATGACACTGGCAGCGATGAGGACGAGCTTATTGAGGTCGAGGAGAGACAGGTTGAGGATAGTGGTGACAACATGCTCTTGAAGCAGGGGGTCAGAGGAGGGCAGGAGGGAGACAAGCGGGAGGGCAGTGCCAGCCTTGGCAATCCTACCGTTGGATATGTTGTAGTTTGATTAAACCAACCTTAAACCGGAACACGTTAACCCAAGAAGCCTCAAATTAACGGTAGTGGTTGTGGAGTAAGATAGAGCAAGTTTACGGGGTCGAGAGAGGAATTAGGTTGTTTCAAAGGTCATGGAGGTAATTGATAAAGATTATACGGTCTGCTGGGTAAAAATCCCTATATATATAGAGAGAGAGAGAGAGGAGTGATCCTGTGAGAGCAAAAAGTTATGAGAGCATAAGAGGAGTGATTTTGAACCACTGGATTTTGTTCTCTCTCTTGGTTGAATCTAGTGGTCCAGAATCACTCCCATCATGCTCTCACAGGATCACTCCTCTCTTTCTCTCTCTCTCTCTCTCTCTCTTTCTATCCCCTTCTCTCTCTATATATAGGGTTATATGGGGGTTAACCCTGTCCCATTTTTTGTCAAATTTTTTTTGAAAAATCTCACCATTTATATTCATCTATATATCTTCCTACATGTCATTCTAGTAAAATGGGGATGCTCCCTGGGAGGAGCCAACGTGCTGCTCCTACTCCCATTTTCCCCCATTTTTTATTTTTTGGAAAATAAAAATATGTGTATTCATCAATAAATCCTTCTAATATTTCATTAAAATTTCGTCAGAAATAGAGACTCCTATGTCCTTCATCTAGAACAGGTCGATTACAACAATTCTAAAACCGTTAAAATTATATGTTCTGGATGAAGAGTATATGAGTCTCTGTTTCTGGCGAAAATTTAATGAAATGTTAGAGGGAGATAATGATAAATATACATATTTTTATTTTTAAAAAATAAAAAATGGGTGGAAAATTGGTTACTCCAAGGGAGTAGCCCTATTTTACCTCTATATATAGGGAAAAAAGAGTACGCTCCTTGGTTGTAGCCAACTTACATGCTCCCACCTCTTTTCCTCTGTATTTTTTTATTTTTCTGAAATGAAATATATTGGAATTTAGATCATAATATGTCACCATGGTGTCATAAAAAATTCAACTTAATTCGAGACTTCTATCTCCTCCATCAAGACTGACAAATTTTCACGGTCTAAGAATTGCTGAAAATGACCCCCTCTAGATGGAGGGTGATGAATACCCATTCATCACTCTTTATTCTTATATTTTAGCTACAAAACCTTTGCAAATACATGTAGATATCTGTAAATACAAATAATTACCAAAGTGCATGCATTGTGTAAAAATAAATAATTAGCATGTTTTTGTGCAAAAATAAAAGAATAAAGAAATAAAAGAAAAAGAGGGAGATATTTAGAATAAATATTGAGCGACCTAATCTCAAGGGAGGGCTCAGCATGGGCCTGACCGCATAAAAGCCCAAGTAGAGAGAGATAGGAAGCTCATGTGTGTAAATATACCTGTAAATAGAATAAAAACATTTTCCTCTAAAAATAAAATAAAAATAAGTTTGTAAATACTTGTAAATATTTGTAAATACAAAATCAAAATAAAAATAAGGAAATTAAAAAGAAAATAAAAATACCCTTCCTTGTGTATATCCACCATGTACATAAACCCACTTCTATATTTTACCTTGTAAATAAAAATATCAAAATCCCATAAAACTTGTATATATTCTATATTTCATATTGTGAATAAATAAAATAAAAACCATAAAAACAAAAATTAAAACAAAAAGAACAAAAATAAAAACCAAAAGAAACATTGTATATATACCATGTACATAAATGTATATAGCTATTTATTTTACCCTTGTAAATAAATAATAAAAATAAAATAAAAATACCTTTTTATTCCTAATTTTATGCTATAAATAAATAAAATATAAAATGGGAATAAAAATGTACAAAAATAGTTAATTAAAAAATCAAAAATTAAAAATCAATATTGTATATATACCTATACATAGTACTATATTGTAAATACCTAATTTATATTTCAAAAAAATAAATAAAAATCACAAAAAAATAGTTTGAAAATAAATAAATATTTTTCATGTTTAGAGTTTTCCGAAAATAAGTCATTTACTATTTTTAAATGAATTTCTAAATAATTAAAAATTGGAATAATCTGATTGGTCCACGGGGGATTGTTGACCCCCGGTCAACTCTCCCCCGCGGACCCTTCTCTCGCGGATCTAGCGTTTGACTCGACTTCTCCGATTTTTAGCCACTCGATCCGACCGCCAAATCTCAAAACCTCGGGCTCCATTTCTTTCTGGTGCATCCGTGATCCATGCCCGGGGTGGGTTCTTGGGATCCGCGCTCCGATCTTCACGCCCGACTCCCATCTAGCCGGACCCCTAGACCTATATAGTCTGAGCTCCGCCAGCTTCTTCACACATCTTTGGCTCAGCTCATTCCACCCTAGGACCTCCATAGCCACCGCCTGAGTGACAACTCGTGATTGGCTGTGTTGTAGCGAGGAGGGAGCAACCGGACCATCGATCCAGCGACTTTGCGCCGCCGTGCGCCGCCCAGACGTGGTGCTCGAGCCTCGGGCATCGACGACCCTCGAGGCTAGGACCTAGAGTTTTGCCAGCTCATTCCCAGTCAACCTCGTCCATCAGGTACCCCTCGTTCTTTCTTGCCTTAGCTAATTTCGATTCTCGCCCAAATCGACCCATCGCCGACGACCCTCGATTCCGGCCACCCTCGTCCACGTTTCGATCATCGGATTTGACCACCATCTTCGCGCTTCTCCCACGCACCTTCTTCACCCAGCCATCCAACGCAGTTCGCACAGGAACTGGGATTGGGGCTCCACTGTCGTCGCTTCGCCGGAGCCCCCTCATCTCGACGCACCGATCATCTTCACCATCGCTAACCGGGTCGAGGCACTTTGCCCTCGACCCAAGAGCATGTTGCTTTGCTTTGCAGGTCAAGGCGAGTCCATCTGAGGGCTTGACGTTCTGGAGCAGCAGCTCCACCTCCGCCGGAGTCGCCTGAGCTCTCCGGAGCTCCGTTGCACCATCGGAGGCGCTCTTCAGACGCGGGAGGTCCAGACGTTCCTTCTTCGATCATTAGTAGCCCGCGAGGAGGGTCACCGTGCGTGCACCGGGCCGACGAAGTTCGCCGGCTACTTGTTCTTTGTGCATCCTCCAGAGCTGTCCGATCTTCCTCCTGCTCCAGACACGATCTTAGCCGTCCATCTGAGGAGCCCTCCACCGTCCGATCTCTAGGAGGACTGATCTGGACCCTCCATCCACGAGGGTTAGCCACGACGTTCCGCAGCTGTCGATCATACACGTGACTAGCTCTCCTCCGTCAGATCAGAGCAGGAGACCCTTCGTGCAACCACAACGATTCACAGCCGTCAGATCCTCCACGTGGGGGGTTCTCAACCGTCTGATCCAGGCGGGGGTCCCTTTGTTGTGCGTCGCGCCCCCTCCACCATCCGATCCGCTACGTGGCGCGCATCCAGCTCTCGGCATATAATAATGAAGGATATTGTGAATCCTTAAGCGCATCACGGAAGCGTGTTGATCGCATCGTATGCGATCGGAGCAACTAGTCGTACTAGATGCTAGATGCAGCGGAAATAAAAAATTTAATTATAAAGATGAAACCACATGATCACGAGAACACTTCTCGGATCGTTTCATCAAACCACAAAGTACAAGGAATACCTCTTGAAGCGTGGTTGTGATCGCGAGATCCCAAAGTAGAGATCCTCCTATCTTAAGTCCGACCCACGGAGAATGCGCTTGCGGGCACGATGATGAGTCGCGTCCTTCCCGCAATCCTTTGACGAAGATCCAAGCGAAGCCGAAATGCTCTCCTTCCTAATACACAAAGTGGACGGCCACTTGAATATTAAGGAGAGCCCACACGAGAATGAGAGAGAGAGAGAGAGTAGAGTTCTTCAACTCAAGAATGTTGTAACTTGGAAAGGCTACCCTAGCCCTCCTTTTATACTAGTTTAGGATCCAATGGATCTCAATCCATGGGACACATGGATCCAAGGGCTATGCTTGGTCCATGATAAATCAATGGCTAGGATTGTTGTTGGTTAAAACCAACAACATCAATTTAAATATTAATTAACTAAGAGATAATATGATAAATGAAATGGAGCTAACCACCCTCCTAAAAGGGGGGGGGGCGTCACCCATGAACAATTCATGGGTGACGCCACCCATGGAGGTGGTTTTCTCTATTTTATTTATCACATTATTCCTTAATTAATCACAATAAATATTCACCAAATTAATTCCAAATTAATTTGTGAATATTTCAATCTTGCCATTGAATATTGTGTGAATCATATTCACAACCCAAACTAGTTAGTAAATTGCATTTCCAATTAATTAACAAATGTGAATCCAATCCACATTATTAATTAACATATGCTATTTGCACAAATTCTCTCTCTTATATATGTATATTATAAATCATATTTATAACACACATATATCATGGATAGTGTTATCCACATTCTCTTAATCCTTGATAATTAAATCTCATTTAATTATCTTAGATAATCATTTTCACAATATGAATCATATTCATATTCAAGCTTGATAATTAAATCACATTTAATCATCAAGTCCTTGCTTGGATATTTCATCAAAAGAATTATTCTTGAACCCTTTCAAGAATAATGTGCTTTCTCCGCAGATACTTGGAGATAAGGACATGGCGATTGTATTATTCCATGTATAGTGACTTGGATGTTGAGATATTATCTCAAATCCAGATCGAACGAACCTCCCACAGATGCTTGATTAAATCAAGACCGCAAATCCAATCTTCTCATTGAATCTGAATCCCATTCAGACCAATGTCCAACACTTGGACTAAGATCGGATTGCTTCTCTACTGAAAGGAGTCACTAAAATCCAGACCTGCTTCATCACTCCCTCGGAATGGAAGCGTCATGGATATACAATCGTTTATGATCACATCACCCTTCAGGTATTCCCAATACCTGTACATCCTGCATACTGGAAGACCCATGATCAACCCGAAGATCAAGATCATTTTATACTGTCTTCTTCAGGGTTTAATCATTAAGTTTCTCAATCTTGGTCATTGGGTTTTGGTATCGATCATATGCTTTCCCAAAGCATATATCATACCTTCAAATTCATGTCATGCTTCCAAAGCACGACGACCATGCATGGAATTTGATCGGTCCCAATACCTCATGAGTGAGCTCATGTCTTCCGGTTCACAAGTGAACCTGTATGATCCCTTTGAGAGATCATATTGCTCATATACCCTTATATGCACACCAGCTCGCCGGTGTATAGACCTTGGTTAGGTCATCAACCTATTGGTCTGCCAAATGTACATACTTAGATATATAGCAATACATCTGTCTCCGGTCAGAGGATGCATGCCTATGTTGTGACAGCATTCAACATAGGACTTGAGTTATCTCGATCTCATTAGGTCAACCCATTGACCTAACTAATCTGACACCTCCGAATCACTATTCCCATGCAGAGGACCTGCATCAAGAGGTCGGTCAGATATCAGCCTATGTGAGAAAGGATTGCCATCTCCTACTCAGGCTGGAGATCTCCACTTGACAATCATTTGACGGTGTTTGATGAGTCCTCCATTTAACTCCTTAGATATTCATCCAAACACCAGCCTCTATGATACATTTAATGAATCAACAGCTATATGATCATCAAGCTGGCCATGGTACATAACCCTAATTGTACAGAAGGACCTTATAGTGCATTCATTCATATAATTTCAGAAGGGAGTGAAACATCAATAACTTTTATTGATAAACTTAAATATTACAATAACATTTATTGTAAGAATGGTTCGCCCAGGGCTCACAAGTCTAACAATCTCCCACTAGCCCTCAGAACCATTCATGTACAATCCGTAAACCCATACTCAATACATGCTGGTCAAAAACCTTCTGTGTCAGAGGTTTGGTAAGAGGATCAGCAATGTTGTCGGCAGAGGCCACCTTGGTGATGATGATATCACCACGCTTTTGAATCTCCCGAATGATGTGGTATTTCCTTTCCACGTGCTTGCTCTTCTGATGGCACCTGGGTTCCTTTGCTTGGGCAATGGCTCCAGTGTTATCGCAGAGTAACGGGACGGGAGTATCAGAGGAAACTACGCCAAGCTCCAAGATGAACTTGCGCATCCACACCGCCTCCTTTGCAGCATCCGATGCGGCAATGTATTCGGCTTCTGTTGTTGAATCCGCCGTAGTGTCCTGCTTCTTGCTTCTCCAGCTCACAACACCACCGTTCAACAGGAATACAAACCCTGATGTCGACTTTCGATCATCAATATCTGACTGGAAGTCTGAATCTGTATATCCTAAGACTTGGAGATCACCATCCCCATAGACCAAGATGTAATCTTGCGTCCGTCTTAGATATTTAAATATGTTCTTTACTGCATTCCAGTGTTTCTCCCCATAGCAGGATTGGTAACGACTTACCACTCCCACTGCATGGCAGATGTCTGGCCTAGTAAACATCATGGCATACATCAAGCTTCCTACGGCTGATGCATAAGGGCATCCAGCCATGGCCTTCTTTTCCTCAACACTTTGAGGAGCCATCCCTTTGGACAGATGGATACTGTGTCCTAAGGGGAGGAATCCTTTCTTCGAACTATCCATACGGAATCGTTCAAGAATCTTCTTGATGTATCCATGTTGTGATAATCCCAATATTCTCTTTTCTCGGTTTCTGAACAACTTCAGGCCTAAGATGTAAGAGGATTCTCCAAGATCTTTCATCTCGAAGGTATGGGATAGCCAAATCTTCACACTGGTCATCATTCCTATATCATTCCCAATGATAAGGATATCATCTACATAAAGCACGATGAACACAATGG
The DNA here is from genome assembly GCA_037367405.1 of Ottelia alismoides. Classification (NCBI taxonomy): domain Eukaryota; kingdom Viridiplantae; phylum Streptophyta; class Magnoliopsida; order Alismatales; family Hydrocharitaceae; genus Ottelia; species Ottelia alismoides. Next base: position 1,037,309 of record JAZKJV010001619.1, read on the forward strand.
CGCTCCCACTAAGCTTCTTGTACACACAAGGTTCATCAGGGTTTTGCACAAAATCATAACTTTTTATGGTTTCGTCAAATCTGATGTTCCAACTACGAGAAGCTTGTTTGAGCCCATAGATGGATTTCTTCAGCTTGCATACTTTACCGTCCTCAGCTATGAAGCCCTGGGGCTGCTCCATATAGATATCCTCCTCGAGGTATCCATTGAGGAAAGCCGTCTTGACGTCCATCTGCCAGATGTCGTAGTCAAGAGATGCAGCTATAGCTAGCAGTGTCCTGATGGACTTAAGCATGGCCACAGGAGAGAATGTCTCATCGTAGTCGATGCCTTCTCTCTGTGTGTAGCCCTTGGCCACGAGCCGTGCCTTGAAAGTCTCTACTTTCCCATCAGGTCCCCTCTTTCTCTTGAAGATCCATTTACACCCAATGGGTTTTACCCCTTTAGGTGGATCCTCTAGGGTCCATACACCATTCTTATGCATGGAGTCAATCTCTGACTTCATTGCTAGCATCCATCTATCCATGTCATGATCCGCAAGTGCTTCATCATATGAAGAAGGATCATTGTCAGTCTCTCCTGACACATGGAATCCATACCTTTCAGGTGGTGCAACCACCCTCGAACTCCTTCGAAGAGGTATGGGTGTTTCATCTTCATTTATCTCTTCAGTTTCTGGTTCAGGAATCTCAGAATCCTCAGGGGATTCAATGAGCTCCTCTACTTCATTCTTGTCTTGACCTTTAAGGAAATCATCCTCCAGAAATTTCACATCCCTAGAGACAAAAACCTTTTGGGTCTCAGGGTCATAAAGCTGGTATCCAATATTATCTTTAACATACCCAATGAAGTAGCACTCACGAGTGCGAGATTCTAGCTTACTTGCGTCCACGTTCTTTGCATGGACCAAGCATCCCCAAACCCTCAAGTATTTAACACTAGGTTTGGTTCCATACCAGAGCTCATGAGGAGTCTTGGGTACAGATTTGCTAGGAATCTTGTTTAGGATATATATTGCAGTCTCTACTGCATATCCCCAGAAACTAAGAGGCAAATGTGCTTTGCTCATCATTGAACGGACCATGTCCATGATGGTCCTGTTGCGTCTTTCAGCAACACCATTAAGTTGGGGAGTTCCAGGAGGAGTGAGATTGGAGACAATTCCACTCTCTTTAAGGTATTCCTTGAATTCATCTGAGAGGTACTCACCACCTCGGTTAGATCGAATCCGTTTAATCTTCCTGTCTGCTTGGTTCTCAACCAAAGCCTTAAACTCTTTGAACTTTTCAAAGGTTTCAGATTTATGACGTAGCAGGAAGATAAACCCATATCGCGAATGGTCATCGATAAACGTCAAATAATATCGATATCCATTTCTAGTCGCGGTATTGAAGGGACCACATACATCAGTATGTATTAGGTCGAGAATACCCTCGCATCTCGTAACCTTGTTACGGAAAGGTGTTCTGGTCATTTTACCTCGAATGCAGTGTTCGCAGGTAGGTAAAGATTGAACCTGTAGAAAATCTAAAGGTCCATCCTTTATCAATCTATTGATCCTATCAACAGATAAATGACCAAGCCTGTGATGCCAAATCATGTTTGAATGATTTCCATCCTCCCTGGATCTCTTGGGGTTTTTATTATTAGTGGTAGTAACATTCATGACACATTCATCAATGCACAATTCATAGAGTCCACCAGAAGTGAAAATGCCATCCGCAATATATTTATCATAACGGTTTATGATTAATTTATTACAGAAAATGAAGGAATATCCATTTCTAACTAACTTAGATACAGATATTAAATTCCTTCTGACTTCAGGTACATAAAGACACTCTTTAAGTACTAGGACTCGACCACTAGATAGCGATAGTCTGCACGTCCCGATGGCGACTGCTGCAACACTTGCATCAGATCCCATCTGGATAACTATCTCCCCATGCTCCAGATTCCTAGTTTCCTGAAACAAATGCAATGAATTGCATACATGAACAGAAGCACCAGAATCTACAACCCAACTTCCTTCTCGTCCAACGAGAAAGCTAGTTTCAATGATGAAAGTAGATTTCATACCTGCTGGGGCTTTACCTTTGTCAGTGGACTTCAGGTAGTCTGGGCAGTTACGCCGCCAGTGCCCCGGCTTCTTGCAGTGGTGACAGACATCGTTCTTTTTCGATGTCATCAGTGTGGAAGCACTAGAAGATGAACCAACTCCTTGATTCTTCTTCTTTCTCTTCGAGGCTGGGCCCTTCTGAGAACCTTGCTTCCGCCCGCGCTTTCCTCTCACCTGTGCAACCATTGCACTAGCAGAGGGGCCGTCCTTCTTCATGACGTCTTCTGCAGACTTCAATGCAGCTAACAGCCCAGCGTTTGTGAAGTCACCTTTGTTCATGTGGTAAGACACAACAAAGTTGTTGAAAGACTTAGGGAGCGACAGGAGAATGAAATCAGCTTGCATTTCAGAATCCAAGTACGCTCCCAGGGTTTCCAGCTCAGAGAGGTACCCAAACATTTTGAGTACATGTTCTCTGACAGAGGTCCCTTCCTGCATCTTGCAGCGAATAAGCTCTTTCATCACATTGTAACGCTGTGTGCGGTTTATGTCACCGAACATTTCTTTCAGATTCAGCATAATCTCTTGGCAATTGTTCATTTCCACATGTTGCTTCTGAAGCACATTGGACAATGACCCAAGGATGTAACACCTTGCCAGATTATGGTCTTCATCATATTTATCATTATATGATTTATCTTCATCAGTCACAGGGTTTGCTATCTTGTCCTTGCTAAGCACGTAGGAGATGCGCTCTGCAGAGAGAACAAGATCCAAATTTCGGATCCAATCCGAATAATTTGGTCCGGTCAACTGGTTGACCTCTAGAAGCCTGCTAAGTGGGTTCATGGACTTCATTTTCTGAAATTAAGAATGCACTATATTAGAATAATTATATATATTCATTTTAAGAATAATTTGATTAAGGCATTTTAAATCAAATTTGTCTTGCTAGGTCAACTTTGAAAGATTATTCCCTAATTGTCTTTCAAAATAAGAGATATACTTACCGCTATATCTCAAGCAAGATCTGGGATCTCCTTTCCTATCTTTGTCACATCCCAATAATATGAGAACTTGCGACTCCGATAAAAAGAAGCGGGAACTCATTCCGCCTTTGCAAGTCCAACTTGCATTCCCAATTCGGTCTTTAACACCCGGGCCCACCACCCCTAAGATGATGTTGACCCGTTGTTAATTGAACCAACCGTCAACAGGATTAGAACTCGCTATGCGCAATCCAATATCGCCCCAATAATATGAGGACTCGATATTGGGGTCACTACGCATACGGCCTTACTCTTTCGAGAAGCAAAGAGCCCGATCCAGATGCGCTTGCATACAGGAGCTGTCACTTCGGACAGGCGTCTCCTACATACAATCCCTGGCGACGGAAACCCTTCGCCTTGACGGGAGACCATGGATGTCACTTATGTGATCCTCCACCTCGTATTCAAATTTTGTAATTAATTATCGTGAATCATATTCACATAATTAATTCTTCCAAGGGAAATACACATCTATTCAAAATAGAGTGTTTATTGGATATGATTAATTTAATCATATTAATTTAATCATTAATCCAATCATCAACAAACATGTCTTTTACTTGAATAGTAGGTATAATCTCAAAATACGTATTATTCGAATTTTAATAATTAGAAAAATACATATTGTCTGTCTCCGGTATTATACAGCCCCTACCCGCTGTCATGGCCAGTACCGACGAGAGTGGGACGGACCACATACGTTGCAACCCGCGACCCCAATGCTCTCCGACTAGGCACCACATCCTCCTCGGGAAAGGATAATACCAGATAGACCATCATGTACTTTGAGATGTTCATCGGTTTCTCAACCGAAAATTATACCATATAATATAAATCAAAACATTTTTGATTATAAGGAGATTTGCTAGACAAATCCCCGATCCTATTCAAGTAGAAGGGTTTTTCATGTAAAAGTTGTCCTACAACTATTGTAGGATAAACTATAGTTTTCATGAAAGCAATGTTTGTTGATGAAAAAATGATCGAGATCTAATATCTCATCATTGTGGTTTAGGCAAGTGTCATTCAATGAAATAATTATTTCTTTAAATATTTCACAAATATTTATCACTAATTATTCCAGAAAATAACAATTAATTTTCATCATGATAATTGAATGACATATCACAAGGTTCAAGATCAAAATTGTTAATTTCCAGCAGTGACCCCCAATCACTAAAATTAACTTATCTTGATCAATTTAAATCCAAAAAAATGCAAACTCAGTTTCCAAAGATTGCCTATTTGATTTATTAAAGAACCCAAGTGATAATTCACGCATTTCAAGGCGGATTGAAACCGTAATCATCTCATTAATTACGTTCAAATCCGCAGTTCCCGCAACAGTGAATATAGTCTTATTCAAAAAACCATATCTTGAGCAAATAAAGTCCAAATTTAGTAAACTCAAGTCCCATGGTTTCCTTGTTTAATGGGGAACAAAATCCAATTGAAATTTTCGTGTTTAAACATTTTAAACAGTACAGAAAAATTCAATTAGACAGAGGTGCGAAAATTGAAATGCAGTAAAAATTTCGCAACCCTTTCAAGAACCAAATCGTCTAAGGTGTATGGATCATATCCAAAACCTTATTCGACCTATGGCTCTGATACCACTTGAAGGATATTGTGAATCCTTAAGTGCATCACGGAAGCGTGTTGATAGCATAGTATGCGATCGGAGCAACTAGTCGTACTAGATGCTAGATGCAGCGGAAATTAAAATTTTAATTATAAAGATGAAACCACATGATCACGAGAACACTTCTCGGATCGTTTCATCAAACCACAAAGTACAAGGAATACCTCTTGAAGCGTGGTTGTGATCGCGAGATCCCAAAGTAGAGATCCTCCTATCTTAAGTCCGACCCACGGAGAATGCGCTTGCGGGCACGATGATGAGTCGCGTCCTTCCCGCAATCCTTTGACGAAGATCCAAGCGAAGCCGAAATGCTCTCCTTCCTAATACACAAAGTGGACGGCCACTTGAATATTAAGGAGAGCCCACACGAGAATGAGAGAGAGAGAGTAGAGTTCTTCAACTCAAGAATGTTGTAACTTGAAAAGGCTACCCTAGCCCTCCTTTTATACTAGTTTAGGATCCAATGGATCTCAATCCATGGGACACATGGATCCAAGGGCTATGCTTGGTCCATGATAAATCAATGGCTAGGATTTTTGTTGGTTAAAACCAACAACATCAATTTAAATATTAATTAACTAAGAGATAATATGATAAATGAAATGGAGCTAACCACCCTCCTAAAAAGGGGGGGGGGCGTCACCCATGAACAATTCATGGGTGACACCACCCATGGAGGTGGTTTTCTCTATTTTATTTATCACATTATTCCTTAATTAATCACAATAAATATTCACCAAATTAATTCCAAATTAATTTGTGAATATTTCAATCTTGCCATTGAATATTGTGTGAATCATATTCACAACCCAAACTAGTTAGTAAATTGCATTTCCAATTAATTAACAAATGTGAATCCAATCCACATTATTAATTAACAAATGCTATTTGCACAAATTCTCTCTCTTATATATGTATATTATAAATCATATTTATAACACACATATATCATGGATAGTGTTATCCACATTCTCTTAATCCTTGATAATTAAATCTCATTTAATTATCTTAGATAATCATTTTCACAATATGAATCATATTCATATTCAAGCTTGATAATTAAATCACATTTAATCATCAAGTCCTTGCTTGGATATTTCATCAAAAGAATTATTCTTGAACCCTTTCAAGAATAATGTGCTTTCTCCGCAGATACTTGGAGATAAGGACAGGGCGATTGTATTATTCCATGTATAGTGACTTGGATGTTGAGATATTATCTCAAATCCAGATCGAACGAACCTCCCACAGATGCTTGATTAAATCAAGACCGCAAATCCAATCTTCTCATTGAATCTGAATCCCATTCAGACCAATGTCCAACACTTGGACTAAGATCGGATTGCTTCTCTACTGAAAGGAGTCACTAAAATCCAGACCTGCTTCATCACTCCCTCGGAATGGAAGCGTCATGGATATACAATCGTTTATGATCACATCACCCTTCAGGTATTCCCAATACCTGTACATCCTGCATACTGGAAGACCCATGATCAACCCGAAGATCAAGATCATTTTATACTGTCTTCTTCAGGGTTTAATCATTAAGTTTCTCAATCTTGGTCATTGGGTTTTGGTATCGATCATATGCTTTCCCAAAGCATATATCATACCTTCAAATTCATGTCATGCTTCCAAAGCACGACGACCATGCATGGAATTTGATCGGTCCCAATACCTCATGAGTGAGCTCATGTCTTCCGGTTCACAAGTGAACCTGTATGATCCCTTTGAGAGATCATATTGCTCATATACCCTTATATGCACACCAGCTCGCCGGTGTATAGACCTTGGTTAGGTCATCAACCTATTGGTCTGCCAAATGTACATACTTAGATATATAGCAATACATCTGTCTCCGGTCAGAGGATGCATGCCTATGCTGTGACAGCATTCAACATAGGACTTGAGTTATCTCGATCTCATTAGGTCAACCCATTGACCTAACTAATCTGACACCTCCGAATCACTATTCCCATGCAGAGGACCTGCATCAAGAGGTCGGTCAGATATCAGCCTATGTGAGAAAGGATTGCCATCTCCTACTCAGGATGGAGATCTCCACTTGACAATCATTTGACGGTGTTTGATGAGTCCTCCATCTAACTCCTTAGATATTCATCCAAACACCAGCCTCTATGATACATTTAATGAATCAACAGCTATATTATCATCAAGCTGGCCATGGTACATAACCCTAATTGTACAGAGGGACCTTATAGTGCATTCATTCATATAATTTCAGAAGGGAGTGAAATATCAATAACTTTTATTGATAAACTTAAATATTACAATAACATTTATTGTAAGAATGGTTCGCCCAGGGCTCACAAGTCTAACAAATAATGGGTAATTGCTCTTAGGCCCCTTTAGTTTTTGCATTTAATATTTATTCCTGTAAATATGTTTCTTAGTTGTTTTTATTCTGGTCATTTTGCATAGAGGACCCTGTGGTTTATCTTGTTCGCATTTATACCCCTGTACATGATGGACACGTGCATCGACACGTGAGTTTTGGTGTAATTTCAGTTGTTGTCCTGTGTTTCTGGCGTGTTGCTCTTTATAGTTTAATAAATTGCAATGACACTTATGCCCCTCTGAGTGTAACACACGTGCCGCGCGTGTGGTTTTCGGGGCTTTTTACACTTTAGGCCCTATACTTTCCAGCCGTGTTATTCAAGGGGCCCTGAAACTTATTTTAATTGCAGATAGGTCCCTGTGCACTGTGCCTTGTTGTTTGATTTTAATAAAATAGCAAAACTACTCCAAATTTGATGAAAATTGGACACATGTCTCCTGCCATGGTGTGAAAATTGGACACATGTCTCCTGACACATTTTTGACTCTTTTTAGTGTTTTAAAAAATTCAAAAACACGCATTTTTCTTACTGTCCGGTTCTAAAAATCACAAAAAATATTAAAACAATGTTAAAAATTACAAAAAATAGATATTGTTTGTCTTGCCGTGTTTGATTTTCTGACCACTTTTGGTCATTTTTAGATTTATAAAAATGATAAAAATTGAAAAACATTGAAAACCCCATAAAAATTCTAGTAAATAGTAGAAAAATCAAAAATTAAAAAATCCAGTTCCTAATTTTCCCTTGTATTTTACACTTTACAGGAAAATTACCTTCAGACTTTGATAGGACCATTATTTATTTTATTTTGGCCCTCCAAGTCTGACTGGACAGTGTCTTTGATTTTCAACCTTGTTTTATTTTTATAAAATTCCATAAAAATCAGAAAAATCCTAAAAATTAACCAAAAATATAGAAAATTATAAAAAAAACATAAAAATATTTTTGTTTGAATTTTTTGGAATAATTTTGAGTGTTGAAATAATTGTGTGAGGTTGCTTGTTTCTCTTGTTTTCCTACTTTCTTTATTATTTAAAAATCCAAAAAATATAAAAATATTAAAAACCCACCAAAAAAATTTTGCTTGTTTATATTTTATTCTTTATAGACTACTTCGTAGGCTGCAAGGCCATTACGTGCTCCTTGAGTTCGACCTTGGTCGCTATACCAGGTTAATCTAATAGCGAGACCGCTACCTTGAGTTTTATCGTATTTTGATTTTTATTTGGTGGTCTGAATTTTTCTTGTTGAGCACCCGAGCGACTGAGGTCGCAACGATCGCTTTTGATTTATTTACCTTGGTTGCTTTGTCGGGTTTTGTGCCTCATCAGAATGGCGTTGTTGCCGGGGAGCACGGCTTAGTAGTCGCTTTTTGATTTTTCCCGTGGTTTTCTTTTCCGCGGCTTTTGTGCATATTTTGTATATATATCATTTATTTGCGTAATTGTTCAAATAACCTTGTCTGATACACTCTTCTTGTTTTCTTGCGAGGGCCCGAGGACCGAGGCGGCTTTCTTCGGAAACCGAAGCAATCGCGGGAGTCGGAGGCGGCTCTCTTCTATACAGAGCCGCAGGAGGACGCGAGTCGCGAGCAGGAGTGCGGGAGCCGTGGAATAGCTGCGAGATTAGTTTAGCTTAGATTTTATTTCCAGTACTATTTGAACTATTATTGTAATAATACAGGGACATGACACATTCTTGGACTTTGACACTCTCGGGGTCTGTTTCGCCGAGCACCGGTGTGCTCGGGGGACCCCTTAGTTGGTTCAGTTTTCTTCACGGCTTTTTACGCGATTTTATTTCCTTTACTGCTTATTCGATTTCTCGTGGTTTTTCGAGCCCCTAGCTTTAGGATTTTCTACTTGATTGTGACGTAATTCATAGGATCCAAACACCTTAATACATTTACATGTTCCTATAGTTCGGTAATTGGACCTATAATAAAATATTAATAAATAGTTGATTCACTACCTTCGAGCCTACGCGACGCGATCCCGCCCCGTCAAGCGCTACTCTTGAACTCGACCTGTCGAGAAGAGGAGGGGTGGGTCTAGACCGGACTCTCTAGATTGGAGGCTGGTGGTCAGCTAGTTGTTCTTTCGAGTAGCACTGCTATTTAGGGACTTGGTTTTCCGCTTGCACCAATTAGGTAGTTTACTTTCTGTCTTTTTATTCTACGCGGATCATTTTGTGTGTAGACTGCTGGAGTCAGGTACGCATTTCTTACTCTGCATGCATCATTGATTTCATCGCGCATCGGCTTTTTCGTCTTCTCCCCCCTGTTTTGGACTTAATAACCAGGAGAACCGAAAAATTCGTTAGGCGATTTGTTTGATTACTGAAAATACCTAAAAAGAAAAAAACAATAAAATTTGGGACTGCTAACTTTATCGACCCTAAAAGACGCTCACCGAAAAATTTGTCTTGGGGAGAGCAACCCCCTCATTGTCTGGTTTGCTTGTGCCAGAGAGTGACCCCGAACACTAGGTAGAGCCCTTCGATATTCTTCTCGACTGATTACCGACTATTTCTGTATGGGATAGTCGGTTGAGAAAATATCGGGTAACCCAACAGGTCACGTAATCGCTCTGCTATCCTGACTGATCACCAAAATAAAATTGACAAGATAATTGACTGAGCCTTTACGGTCTTCAGCTCGCGTTGCGTTGGTGAATCGGGAGTTTGCTTGTGATCATATTTGTTGCCAGATTCCATCCGCACTACTCGCAAGATCACGATGATGGACAGGAGGTCTCTTAGGCAGCCTCTGGCTGCACCGCTTTTTAGCACTCCAGCCCACTCATCTAGATCGGTTCGTGGGAGCTCAGACCCGCTCTCCGAACCTGAGTACGACTCCACCCTGTTCTCCCTCGATCCCCCTTCTTCTGAGACCGAGATACCAGTACCAGAGGAGAGACAGACAGATGATTTATCGGCACCTGACTTTGGATGTTTTGATTTTACAGAGACTATGGCCGACAGTAGTGACGATCGTACCACAGGTCCCCGAGGAGAGCAGACTTACATCCTGGACCAGGGTGCGATCAACTCCACCCTGATCGCCTCCCTAGACTCAGTGCAGCAGCAATTGAGGGATCATGGAGCTTTTATGATAGAGATGAGGCGCGAGTTGGAGCAGATGAGAGCCGACCGCGAGCAGAATGGCCCAGGGGGAGGACCCGACGATGCGGTCGCAGCCGCAGTAGCAGCCACAGCAGGAGCAGCAGGACCTCCGAGACCGATGCGGGAGTTACACAACCCCGGATCGACTTTGACGCACCGTTGGGTGGTGCTTCCAGCTATCGTGGGGGACTTCAAGTTCCCCCCGAACACACTTCAGCTTCTACCCCGGTTCCATGGGCTGGCTACTGAGGAGCCCCATCTCCACCTTCAGGAGTTCGAGATGATTTGCAGCATTGTCCACGACCGTCAGGTGGACCAGGATACCATACGGAGGATTGCCTTCCCCTTCTCCTTAGCAGACAGAGCAGCCACCTGACTGAAGCACTTGGGGAAGTTTGTCTACACCTAGGAGCAGCTCCGCACTAAGTACTTGCATAAGTACTATCCACTCGGGCGGACGAACGCCGCTAGAGCCTTGATCAGCAACTTCTCCATGCTCCCCAACGAGCAGTTCCACGAGGCATGGGAGAGGTTCAGAGAGCTGACCGGCAGATGCCCGTACCATGACATTTCCAAGCCAAACCTTGTTCAGAGCTTTTTCAGCGGGCTGACACCAGAGCTTCAGGGCTTGGTGAACGCTTCTTGTGGCGGGTCTTACTTTGCCAAGGATCACGATCAGGTCTGGGCCATCTACGAGGAGATGGTCGAGAACTATATGGTGATGTCACAGACCCGATTATACACACAGGGCAGACCCCAGCAGCCACAGACCGTGCAATACCAGAGGATAGCACAGGTCGACGCCGGTCCATCCAGTTCGTCAGCGGTAGCAGCAACACAGGCCAAGTCCACAACACAGACATAGGGATCATCAACGAGAAGCTGGACCGGATGGAGATTATAGAGAAGAAGCAGTGCCAGGGCATCACGCAGATGGAGCAGATGGCACAGACTCTGAGTGACCTGAAGACACATCTCATGTGTCTCCAAGAGGCACAGACGGCTTCGCAGCCTCGTTTCAGACACGAGGCGATCCGAGTAGCAGTAACAGCTTGTCCCAGCGCTCCAGCTCTCACCAGCAGCTTAGACAGGTCCATCTTGTACAGGCGGAGCCGTACCAGCAGCCGCAGCTCACCTACCAGACACCACCATCCATTGACACTCAGATGGTGGTATACCAGCCGGATCAGCCTCTGGCAGTACTCCCGCCAACCCCTTACGATTCAGAGCCGTTGATAGATGTCAACGGGATTTGGTACGACCGCCCCCAGCTCGGTATCCAACGAGACCATCCCGGATTCCGTTGGGCGGCCGGAGGTGCCCAGCCCCAGCAACAACCGTCAGGACAAGGTGGCCAGTACAGCCATCAGAGGGCTCACCAGCAGCAGCAGCCCCCAGTGTACCCACAGCAGCAGCAACAGTCACAGCAGTATGGTCCTCGTCCCTATCAGCAGGGACAGTCTTGGAGGCGTGAGCAACCTCATCAGCAACAACATCCACAGTCTTATCCCTCTCACACACAGCAGCAGCAACAACCTCACTTCCAGAGAGGCTACCCGTCAGATTCTCATGGGCCATCCTACGAGAACCCCACCTTAGATGACATAGCCCGCCTCCTCACAGATCAGCAGGCTACCTTTCGACGGGAGATGGATGAGTTCCTCCAGGAGATGCGGGACATTGTGAGAGGGAAGGCTGCCATCCCTGCCCAGATAGGGCCCAATCCGAACAACCTCAAGAGGAAGTCTGAGCAGATAGTTTTTACTGAGTATGCCACTCCGAGTGATACTTTTGGTGATATGTCTGCATATCTTTTTGATACTGACTTTGTCACACTTAGGAGCGGTAGGATGCCAGCAGGCGGCGCCTCGTCTGAGCGACACCACGAGGATACTTCCAGAGCGCCAGACGAGGAGGAGAGCGGTACTGAGGCCGCTAGAGATGATGACGGTGATACTGATGCCACCACGGATGCAGATCCCACCGGCAGTACTGAGGCCGTCGTTTCACTAGTTGGAGGAGGTGGTACTGAGGCCACCCATGTCGCCGAGCCAGAGCGCGGTACTGAGGCCGCCCGTCTACCAGCCGACGGTAGTGCTGATGCCACAAGCTCTTCTGAGATTCCTGTTGTTTTTCCTGTTACTGATGTATCTCGGAACACTTCTGTGAATAAAGGAAAGGGTTTGTTTTCTTCTGGTCCCACTGTGGTGCATGATGTATGTGTGGATCCGACCGTCGAGCCGTCTAGACCCTTTCCTAGTCCTTCATTTGAGAAGGACCCTGTGATCCCCTTCCCTAGAGCCCTTCAGATGGGGAAGGGGAAGAAAAATAAAAATCCAAAAAAGAGAGAGCAAGAAAGTTCAGCCAGCAGATGATAGACCGTTTCCATATTCAGCTGACTCTTCAGGAGGCTTTGCAGCACATCCCTCTACTCCAGCGTTCACTTAGAGACATGACCACAGTCAGGAGGAAGAGGAGGAACCACCATTCAGAGATTCATGTGCTGACAAGAGCCACTTGTTTCGCGATCCAGAATCGTCTTCCGGCCAAGAGGCCAGATTCAGGAGCCCCTTATGTCAGATGCCATATCAGCGAGCAGAGGTTCGACCGTACTCTATTAGATAGCGGATTGTCGATCAACCTACTTCTGGCAGCCCTTCTCGACCGCTTCGAGCTGGGCACTCTTAGACAGAGCAGGACAATCCTTCAGTTTGCTGATCGATCTGTCAAGAGACCGAAGGGCTTGCTGAGGGATGTTGTCGTCACGATTCAGGGCCTGCAATTCCCCGTGGACTTCGTAGTGTTGGACATGGAGATCCCTGAGTCAGTGACCGATACCCCCATCATCTTAGGTCTCCCGTTCTTGGCCACAGCCAAGGCAGTGATCGACCATGATAGCGGTATACTTTCGCGTCGAGGGCGAAAGTGTACAAATAGAGACGATCGAGGACACCAGAGCCAGAGATAGATCATGCTCAGAGACTACTTCAGATACAGAGCAGATGACAGATGCCGGGCCAGACATCCACGAGGACTGCGACTTTGTGATTACAGATGATGAGGCAATTTGGGCAAATCCTGACGCACAAGGCATCCTCTCACTTTCAGATTCCGCTGATGTAGAGACGACAACAGAGGAGAGCTTGGAGAGCACATTCCTGGTCCAGGATACTTTTGAGGCAACAGAGCCGGTTCTCGACCGCGAGACTGATTTTTGTGATGATGGTGGTACTGAGGCCACCATGGATGATACAGATCCCTCGGAGTCAGATTTTGATTGGACAGAGTTTGATGAGTATTTACCAGATCTGACTTCTTCTGAGCTATAGTCAGGGAGGAGGTAGATGCCGAGCAGAGCAGAGACAGTCTAGCAGAGCTCTCATTTTCCCGAGCAGATTTGGACGCATACACTCGGATTCTTCAGAAGCTAGATTTGCCAGCACCAGTTTGTCCAGAGTTGAAGCCACTACCTGCATCGTTGAAGTATAGGTTCCTTGCGGGTGAGCATGAGATGTACCCAGTAATTATCTCCGCCGATTTGACTGGAGAACAAGAATCCCATCTGATGGGGGTTCTTGAAAAAAACCGCAAGGCGATAGGATGGACCGTAGCGGATCTCCAGGGGATCAGTCCGGCTTTGTGCTCTCACCACATCTATCTCGAAGATGAGGCAAAACTGTCGCGTGAGTTTCAGCGGCGGCTAAACCCGAATCTGAGAGGTTGTCATGAAGGAAATTTTGAAGTGGTGGAGCACCGATTTTATCTACCCCATCTCCGACTCCAAGTGGGTCAGTCCGTTACATGTGGTGCCCAAGAAGACGGGCATCACTACAGTGGTTACGTAGTTCGAAGAGGAGATCACTACACGAGTACCCACTTCTTGGATGGGCTGCGTAGATTACAGATGACTCAATCAGGCCACCAAGAAGGATCATTTCCCCCTTCCATTTATTGATCAGATCATAGAGAGACCGGCAGGGAAGATCCACTACTATTTTCTGGATGGGTACTCGGGCTACAACCAGGTGGCCATCGCTCCCGAGGACCAGGACTAGACGACCTTTACCTGTCCCTTCGGCACATACACCTTCCGACGCATGCCATTTGGGCTATGCAATGCCCCTGCGACTTTTCAGAGATGCATGCTGTCGATCTTTTCGGACATGGTAGGAGAGTTCTTGGAGGTCTTCACGGATGACTTCTCAGTTTACGGTGACGGATTCGACTCCTGTCTTGACTGCCTAGACCGAGTACTTCAGCGATGTATAGAGGTTCGCCTGGTATTATCTTGGGAGAAGAGTCACTTCATGGTGACTCAAGGGTGCTTGGCCACATCATCTCCAACAGGGACATGGAGGTTGATTTGGCCAAGGTGGATGTCATTAGCAAACTCGCATCACCGTCCAACCTGCGGCAGTTACGGTCTTTTCTGGGGAACGTTGGTTTCTACCGACGATTCATTCGTGATTTCAGTAGAGTTGCCCGACTGTTGACTGATCTGTTGATGAAAGACACCGAGTTCCTTGTCGATGACAAGTGTCTTTCGTCGTTTGAGACTCTCAAGAGATGTGTGATAGAGGATCCTGTCCTTCAGCCACCCGATTGGTCTCTCCCCTTCGAGATCATGACGGACGCCTCCAATTTTGCCGTGGGGGCTGTGCTAGGACAGAGGAGGGATGGAGTTACATTTGCTATCCACTACGCTAGCTGCACATTGGATTCCGCGCAACGGAATTACACAGTCACAGAGAAGGAGATGCTAGTCGTAGTCTTCGCCCTAGATAAGTTCAGATCGTACATTATTGGATCTAGAGTGACCTTGTATACTGATCATACCGCCATCAGGTACCTTATGGCAAAGAAGGATGCCAAGGCCAAACTGACTAGATGGATCCTTCTACTCCAGGAGTTTGACATAGAGATTAAGGATAAGCCTGGAGTCAAGAATGTGGTGGCGGATCATCTCTCCCGATTGGAGTATCTTGAGGATTCTGAGCAGATTGACCCTATTTGTGAGACCTTTCCAGATGAGGCGATCCTTGTTATCTCCTCGCTCCCATGGTACGCCGATATTGTGAACTTTCTTGTTGCTAAGAAAGTTCCACAAGATTGGCCCAGGCAGAAACTTGAGACCTTCCTCACGAAGACCAAGTTTTACCCTTGGGAGGATTCCATCCTTTACCATGAAGGAGGAGATAGCGTCTAGCGTAGGTGCATTCCTCAGGAGGAGCATCACAGCGTCCTCACTTACTGCCACAAGCTTGAGGCAGGAGGACATCACTCAGGGAGGAGAACGATACAGAAAGTGCTCCAATCTGGCCTATGGTGGCCTACTCTCTTCAAGGACTCTGATGAGTTCGTGAAGAGATGTACTGACTGTCAGAGGATGGGCACTTGTGGACAGCATGATATGATGCCGATGCAACCCATTCACTTCTGTGAGGTTTTTGACGCATGAGGCATCGATTTCATGGGTCCATTCCCTAGAGTCAGGGATTTGAGTACATTCTTTTGGCCGTGGATTATGTGAGTCATTGGGTTGAGGCCATCCCCGCCCGAACTGCTGATGCCAGGACAGTTTGCAGATTTTTGAGGAAGCACATCATTACACGGTTCGGGGTACCTCGAGTATTGATTTCAGATGGGGGGTCTCATTTCATCAATGACCAGGTAAAGGCCCTTGCTAGCGAGTTCGGCATAGATCATCGAGTTGCCACTCCATACCATCCACAGACGAATGGTCTAGCCGAGGTGTCAAACAGGGAGTTTAAGACTATATTGCAGAAAGTCGTCCGCCCTGATCGAAAGGATTGGTCACAGCTTTTGGACTCGGTCTTGTGGGCATATAGGACGTCTTTCAAGACACCATAGGGCACATCTCCCATTCGCCTCGTATATGGAAAGTCGTGCCATTTACCTGTTGAGTTGAGACACAGGTAACTTTGGGCAGTTACAGATATTATTTTGGATTCAGATTGTGTAGGAGACCAGAGGAGGGCAGAGTTAGCAGCCCTGGAGGAGCTTCGTGATACCGCCTTCTCAAATAGCCTACAATACAAGGAGAGAGTGAAGGAGTGACATGATTCTCATATCAGCCACAAGCATTTTGAGCCTGGACAGAGAGTATGGCTATTTGATGCTAGGCTTCGTCTATTTCCAGGGAAGCTACAGAGCAAATGGAAGGGACCTTATCTTGTGAGAAAGGTACACGACAACGGGAGCATTGATATATCTCAGTTGTCTTCTGAGAGTACCTTTCGAGTGAACGGCCAACGGCTCAAGCCATTTCTAGATCATGAGCCGCGGGTCGTTGATGTTACCCCTATTCACTTTGCGTGAGATGTGGTCTCTTGACTCACATCTATTGCATCTCACGCCTGATTATCACTGTTCTTCTGACCTGTATAGATCCAGTTGTCCATATCACTCTATTCTTTAGTCCCACATCCCTTTTCTCATCTTATGATTATGCTATACTTAGGGTGTACTTTACCCTAAGTATAGGGGGGATGTAGGACCTTCGGGTATTTTTTTGATTCTTTCTACCCCTATTTTGTTGCCTATACTTAGGGATATTTTACCCTAAGTATAGGGGGGTAGACTCTGTGCATCCTTCACTCGGATTTCCCTTCATGTACAGCTTGCTATACTTAGGATTACTTGATCCTAAGTATAGGGGGAAAACACCGAGTTCTCCTCATTCTATTATTTCATTCATCTTTGTATCCAGCCATTCCTTTTCACTTCCCTATACTAAGCATGAGTTATGTCTTCTTCATCGCTCTTGATCACTCTGAGGACATCGTTCGAGCTAAGTATGGGGGTGTGTGTATATATTTCATATATACTTTATCCATAACTCGTACTATAGCCTCAAGCCCGAAAAGCAGAGCTCGAGGATCTCGACCACATGCATCAATGCCTCATCGAGGATCTCCATCTTCCGACATCACAATGGGATGCCCAAAATCTTCATCTTCCCCCCTAGCCCCATCTAAGTATCAAGGATGATGCCACGGGATTAAAGCCTTCGATTATGGTGGCCAGCAATCTTTTATGGGTCTCTTCAACACCTTTTTCGCTCCTCTCGAAGAGATTCCCCTCAGACAAAGTAAACCTCACGAAAGGCCAAAAATGTCGACCAATTCTCCAGCTATTCTCACCATCTAAAATACTTCCTTGAGCATTTTTTGCACCTTGTCATAACCTTCCCCAATCAAGGGACCATCCGATGGTCTTCATTCACCACACCTTCAGATAGCCGCTGCAAAATGAGGCAAAATCCTCTCTCGATTGAATGTTTTGGTGCTTACTGTAAATATTTGCATATCAAAATTATGTATATAATACAAAATTTTTCCAAAATGTTTTGAAAACAAAAAGTTTGCAAAAACCTTGTAAATGTTTGTAAATATTTTGCAAAACTCGCATTCATGCATACATCCATGTTTTCAAACATTTTTCAAAAAATTTTGCACGATTGTAAATATTTGTAAAATGCATATTTGTAAATAGCATCTTTGTTAATATTTGTATAGTTTTCCTGGATTCTGTTTGACATTTAAACTAAGCCTGAAATTAAATTGGGAAATGGAGCTTGATTAAGATCTTAATCCACCTAATTCTAAGAGGAACCTTATAGGGCTTGGGGTTAAGGATTTTCAGGTCCATTGGGACTTAATTCTTTGAGTTCACTAGGCTATGAGCATATGTCATCTTAATGAGCCTAAGTAGAGCACTTAACAACACACGCATGACTCTTAGAGACAATGGCTTGACTTGCACCAGCACTTTACACATAGCTCTCCACGGATGAGGTGGTGAGGAGGCAGTTTCCTTTGGCTTGGGGTAGCATATGACGGTAGTACTTCTAGGCAGAACCTCTCTTCTTCTTCTAGTGAAGGAAGTACGTCTCAACTTGGTCTGGTGGTGATGAAGTCTAAAGACAGAAGTTGTGGGTTGCAATAAAGCTTCAAAAGAGGGATAGTCTACTGGCTCAAGAGGAAAAACTCCTTGTATATATGCTGCACCATGTAGATATATTGTACAGTAGAAAAAAATGTGCAAAAAGAAAAGAACTCCAAAAAAGTGGTGGGTCGGATTGAAAATTTAATAACCCCACCGGAGTATATATAGTCAAATAAAGCAAAAGCTTATGGTATACATGTTACATCTCATAAAGCTTGCAGCGGGAGACTCAGCTACACTGGTTAGAGCTCCCAAGGATACGTGGCTACACTGGTCATGGTCCATTCTTCATCTTCTTCCCCCTCTTCTTGAGCCGGTTGCACTTGAACTTAGATGGGAATACCCTGCTTCTCGAGGAAAGAGTTGCTAGACCGAGGCATTAGAGTTACCAGGATGGGGGAGGTTGTTTCTTTGTTACTTCTGAGGTGGGGAGCTACATATCACTTACACCGCATGGAAAGATTCATGGTCATTAGAGTTTGTGTATGTAGACTTGTTCTGATCTGGATTATTGAGGGGTCTTGTCCATAGATTGGTGGAACTTAGAGCTGTTGAGCTTTAAGCTTAAGTCCAAATAAGGTTCCAACACATTAATAATCCAAAGATATGATCGAGCTCCATATTTCAATTTAATGAAGGCAAGTTTAATAATCAGCCTTAATCCATGTATATTCTCCTCTTTTTCTTTTTCTTTCTCTTTTTCACTTATTTTTCAAATAAGTGTTTGCTAAGGGACTAGCAAAGTTAAGTATAGGAGGGTGACGAATACCCATTCATCACTCTTTATTCTTATATTTTAGCTATAAAAACCTTTGCAAATACATGTAGATATCTGTAAATACAAATAATTACCAAAGTGCATGCATTGTGTAAAAATAAATAATTAGCATGTTTTTGTGCAAAAATAAAAGAATAAAGGAATAAAAGAAAAAGAGGGAGATATTTAGAATAAATATTGAGCGATCTAATCCCAAGGGAGGGCTCAACATGGGCCTGACCGCATAAAAGCCCAAGTAGAGAGAGATAGGGAAGCTCATGTGTGTAAATATACATGTAAATAGAATAAAAATATTTTCCTCTAAAAATAAAATAAAAATAAGTTTGTAAATACTTGTAAATATTTGTAAATACAAAATCAAAATAAAAATAAGAAAATTAAAAAGAAATAAAAATACCCTTCCTTGTGTATATCCACCATGTACATAAACCCAATTCTATATTTTACCTTGTAAATAAATAAATCAAAATCCCATAAAACTTGTATATATTCTATATTTCATGTTGTAAATAAATAAAATAAAAACCATAAAAATAAAAATTAAAATAAAAAAACAAAAATAAAAACCAAAAGAAACATTGTATATATACCATGTACATAAATGTATATAGCTATTTATTTTACCCTTGTAAATAAATAGTAAAAAAATAAAAATACCTTTTTATTCCTAATTTTATGCTATAAATAAATAAATAAAAAAATGGGAATAAAAATGTACAAAAATAATTAATTTAAAAATCAAAAATTAAAAATCAATATTCTATATATACCTATACATAGTACTATATTGTAAATACCCAATTTATGTTTCAAAAAAATAAATAAAAATCACAAAAAATAGTTTGAAAATAAATAAACATTTTTCATGTTTAGAGTTTTTCGAAAATAAGTCATTTACTATTTTTAAATGAATTTCTAAATAATTAAAAATTGGAATAATCTGATTGGTCCACGGGGGATTGTTGACCCCCGGCCAACTCTCCCCCGCGGACCCTTCTCTCGCGGATCTAGCGTTTGACCCGACTTCTCCGATTTTTAGCCACTCAATCCGACCGCCAAATCTCAAAACCTCGGGCTCCATTTCTTCCTGGTGCATCCGTGATCCACGCCCGGGGTGGGTTCTTGGGATCCGCGCTCCGATCTTCACGCCCGACTCCCATCTAGCCGGACCTTTAGACCTATATAGTCTGAGCTCCGCCAGCTTCTTCACGCATCTTTGGCTCAGCTCATTCCACCCTAGGACCTCCATAGCCACCGCCTGAGTGACAGCTCGCGATTGGCTGTGTTGCAGCGAGGAGGGAGCAACCGGACCATCGATCCGGTGACTTTGCGCCGCCCAGACGTGGTGCTCGAGCCTCGGGCATCGACCGCCCTCGAGGCTAGGACCTAGAGCTTCACCAGCTCATTCCCAGTCGACCTCGTCCATCAAGTACCCCTCGTTCTTTATTGCCTTAGCTAATTTCGATTCTCGCCCAAATCGACCCATCGCCGACGACCCTCGATTCCGACCACCCTCGTCCACGTTTCGATCATCGGATTCGACCACCATCTTCGTGCTTCTCCCACGCACCTTCTGCACCCAGCCATCCAACCCAGTTCACACAGGAACTGAGATTGGGGCTCCACCGCCGTCGCTTCGCCGGAGCCCCCTCATCTCGACGCATCGATCATCTTCACCACCGCTAACTGGGTCGAGGTACTTTGCCCTCGACCCAGGAGCCTGTTGCTTTGCTTTGCAGGTCAAGGCGAGTCCATCTGAGGGCTCGACGTTCTGGAGCAGCAGCTCCACCTCCGCTGGTGTCTCCTGATCTCTCCGGAGCTCCGTTGCACCATCGGAGGTGCTCTTCAGACGCGGGAGGTCCAGGCGTTCCTTCTCTGATCATTATAGCCCGTGAGGGGCCGACGAAGTTCGCCGGCCAGTTGTTCTTCGTGCATCCTCCAGAGCCGTCCGATCTTCCTCCTGCTCCAGACACGATCTTAGCCGTCCATCTGAGGAGCTCTCCACCATCCGATCTCTGGGAGGACTGATCTAGACCCTCCATCCACGAGGGTTAGCCACGACATTCCACAATCATCGATCATACACGTGGCTAGCTCTCCTCCGTCAGATCATAGCAGGAGACCCTTCGTGCAGCCACAGCGATTCACAACCGCCGGATCCTCCACGTGGGGGGTTCTCAGCCGTCTGATCCAGGCGGGGGTCCCTTTGTTGTGCGCCGCGCCTCCTCCACCGTCCGATCCGCTACGTGGCGTGCATCCAGCTCTCAACATATAATAAGGGGTAATTGCTCTTAGGCCCCTTTAGTTTTTGCATTTAATATTTAGTCCTGTAAATACGTTTCTTAGTTGTTTTTATTCTGGTCATTTTGCATAGAGAACCCTGTGGTTTATCTTGTTCGCATTTATACCCCTGTACATGATGGACATGTGCATCGACACGTGAGTTTTGGTGTAATTGCAGTTGTTGTCCTGTATTTCTAGCGTGTTGCTCTTTATGGTTTAATAAATTGGAATGACACTTATGCCCCTTTGAGCGTAACACACGTGCTGCGCGCATGGTTCTCGGGGCTTTTTACACTTTAGGCCCTATACTTTCCAGCCATGTTATTCAAGGGGCCCTGGAACTTATTTTAATTGCAGATAGGTCCCTGTGCACTGTGCCTTGTTGTTTGATTTTAATAAAATAGCAAAACTACTCCAAATTTGATAAAAATTGGAATGGCTCCTGCTATGGTGTAAAATTTTCTCTAAATTTTGGAGACATTTTTGACTCTTTTTAGTATTTTTAAAAAGTCAAAAACACGCATTTTTCGTACTGTACAGTTCTAAAAATCACAAAAAAATATTAAAACAATTTAAAAATTACAAAAAAATTAGATATTGTTTGTCTTGCTGTGTTTGATTTTCTGGCCACTTTTGGTCATTTTTAGATTTATAAAAATTATAAAAATTGAAAAACATTGAAAACCCCATAAAAATTCTAGTAAATAATTGAAAAATCAAAAATTAATAAATCCAATTCCTAATTTTTTCTTGTATTTTACACTTTACAGGAAAATTACCTTCAGACTTTGATAGGACCATTATCTATTTTATTTTGGACCTCCAAGTCTGACTAGACAGTGTCTTTGATTTTCAACCTTGTTTTATTTTTATAAAATTCCTTAAAAATCATAAAAACCCTAAAAAATAATCAAAAACATAGAAAAATATAAAAAATATAAAAATATTTTTGTTTGAATTTTTTGGAATAATTTTGAGTGTTGAAATAATTATGCGAGGTTGCTTGTTTCTCTTGTTTTCCTACTTTCTTTATTATTTAAAAATCCAAAAAATATAAAAATATTAAAAACCCACAAAAAATTGCTTGTTTATATTTTATTCTTTTTAGACTACTTCGTAGGCTGCAAGGCTATTACGTGCTCCTTGAGTTTGACCCTGGTTGCTATACCAGGTTAATCTAATAGCGAGACCGCTACCTTGAGTTTTATTGTGTTTTGATTTTTATTTGGTGGTCTGAATTTTTCTTGTTGAGCACCCGAGTGACTGAGGTCGCAACGACCGCTTTTGATTTATCTACCTTGGTTGCTTTGTCGGGTTTTGTGCCTCATCAGAGGGCAAGAGTCTCTGTTTCTGATGGAATTGGAATGACATGTTAGAGGGATATAATGATGAAAATACATATTTTTATTTTCTGAAAAAAATAAAAAATACGGGAGTAGCCTCATTTAACCCATATATATGGGTTAAATGAGGCTACTCCCACCCTTATTTTCCCTCTATTTTTTTATTTTTTTGGAAATAAAAAATATGTACATTCATCACTATATTTCCCTAACATGCCTTTCCAATTTCGTCAGAAACAGAGACTCCTATGCCATCCATATGAAGGGGGTCAATTTCAGCAATTCGGAGACCATTAAAATTTGACAGTCTTGATGAGAGGATAGAAATCTCGAATTAAGTAGAATTTTGAATGACACCGTGGTGACATATTGTGATCTAAATTCCAATATGTTTCATTTCAGAAAAATAAAAAATACAGCATAAAAGGGTGAGAGCATGTAAGTTGGCTACAACCAGGGAGTATACTCCCTTTTCCCTATATATAACAGAGAGAGAGAGTGTTTAATGGAGCTGCCCCCTTGGCGCAGCCAACAGGGCTGCCCCCACGTCATTTTCGGGGATTTTTTTATTTTTTTGAAAAATACCACCATGCATATGCATCCCTATATCTCTCCTATATGCCATTCGAATTTCGTCAGAAACAGAGACTCCTACAGCCTCCACCCATACAATCATTTTTTAACGGTAACAGGATTTTTAAAATCGACACCATCTCGATGGAGGCCGTAGGAGTCTCTGTTTCTGACGAATCTCGAATAGCATATAGGAGGGATATAGGGATGAATATACATTGTGATGTTTTTTTTAAAAAAATGCCGAAAATAGCGCGGGGGCTCATATATATATATATATATAGGGTAAAATGGGGCTGCCCCCAGGGGGTAGCCAACTTGGCTACTCCCACCCCTATTTTTCCCTCATTTTTTTATTTTTTTAGAAAATAAAAATTTGTATATTCATCATTATATCCCTCTCACATTCTATTAAAATTTCGTCAGAAACAGAGACTCCTACGGCCTCCATCCAGACGTCATTTTTTTAACGGTCGCGGGATTTTTTAAATCGACCATGTTTGGATGGAGGCCGTAGGAGTCTCTGTTTCTGACAAAATTTTAATAGAATGTGACAGGGATATAATGATGAATATACAAATTTTTATTTTCCAAAAAAAATAAAAAAGAGGGAAAAATAGGGGTGGGAGTAGCCAAGTTGGCTACTCCCTGGGGGCAGCCCCATTTACCTCATATATATATATATATATATATATATATATATATATATATATATGGATTTAATGGGGCTGCCCCCTGGGGGCAGCCAACATGGCTGCCCCGCCCCATATTTCGGGCGTTTTTTTATTTTTTTTTTGAAAAATAAAACCATGTATATTCATCCCTATATCCCTCCTACATGCCATTCGAATTTCGTCAGAAACAGAGACTCCTACGGCCTCCATCTTGATGGTGTCGATTTAAAAAATCCTGTTACCGTTAAAAAATGATTGTCTAGATGGAGGTCGTAGGAGTCTCTGTTTCCGACGAAATTCGAATGGCATGTAGGAGGGATATAGGGATGAATATATATGGCGACATTTTTTGAAAAAAATAAAAAAAGCCGCCGAAAATGGCGCGGGGGCAGCCATGTTGGCTACCCCCAGGGGGCAGCCCCATTAACATACATATATATATATATATATATGATATCTTTCAAATGGGACATGGTCCTTCCATCCTTAAGGAAGGCCATCAATCCCACCCATCCGTATTTAATCTTATAGATGATATTAATGGTATGTTAATATTTTGGGATTGATGGGGTTGCCCCCTGGGTGCAACCAACATGGCCGCCCCGTCCTATTTTTGGGCATTTTTTATTTTTTTGAAAAATATCGTCATATATATTCATCACTATATCCATCCTATATGCCATTCGAATTTCGTCAGAAATAGAGGTCGATTTAAAAAATCTTGCGACCACTAAAAAATGACGTCTGGATGGAGGACGTAGGAGTCTCTGTTTCTGACGAAATTCAATGTCATATAGGAGGGATATAGGGATGAATATACACGGTGATATTTTTCCAAAAAAATAAAGAAAAATTACGAAAAATGGGGTGGAGGTAACCATGTTGCCTACCCCTAGGGGGTAGCCCATTTTTCCCTAATATTATTTAAAAAATTAGCAAAAACCTATTTTGATCTTTATACATTAGTATCTAACCACCTTAATCATCTCCTACATTAATATGTCACCTTAACTGCTTATATCAAAAATATAAACCCTAATTATTTTGGTTTGGAGGCATCATTTTTTGTGTGTGCCGCCGATGAGCGATGGAGGGCGTAGGAGTCTCGGTTTCTGACGAAATTCGAATGGTATATAGGAGGGATATAGGGATGAATGTACATGGTGTTATTTTTCAAAAAAAATAAAAAAATTTGCCAAATAAGGCGGGGGCAGCCATGTTGGCTGCCCCTAGGGGGCAGCCACATATGACCCTATATATATATATATATATATATATATATATATATATATATATATATATGGGTAAAATGGGGCTGCCCCCGGGGAGTAGCCAACTTGGCTACTCCCACCCCTATTTTTCCCTCATTTTTTTATTTCTTTGGAAAATAAAAATGTATATATTCATCACTATATCCCTCTAACATTCTACTAAAATTTCGTCAGAAACAGAGACTCCTAGGCCCTCCATCAAGACGTCATTTTTTTAGCGGTCGCAGGATTTTTTAAATCGACCATGTTTGGATGGAGGCCGTAGGAGTCTCTGTTTCTGACGAAATTTTAATAGAATCTGAGAGGGATATAACGATGAATATATATATTTTTATTTTTCAAAAAAATAAAAAAATGAGGGAAAAATAGGGGTGGGAGTAGCCAAGTTGGCTACTCCCTGGGGGCAGCCCCATTTACCTCTATATGTATGTATGTATGTATATATATATATATATATGTATATATATATATATACAGGGAAAATTGGGGCTGCCCCCACCCTATTTTTCGCAATTTTTTTTATTTTTTGGAAAATATCACCATGTATATTCATCCCTATATCCCTCCTATATATTATTCGAATTTCGTCAGAAATAGAGACTCCTACGGCCTCCATCCAAACGTTATTTTTTTAACGGTCGCATGATTTTTTAAATCGACCATGTCTGGATGGAGGTCGTAGGAGTCTCTGTTTCTGACGAAATTCGAATGACATATAGGAGGGATACGGGTATGAATATACATGACGATATTTTTCAAAAAAAAATAAAAAAATTGCCCAAAAATAGGGTGGGGCAGCCCCATCAACCCCATATATATAGGGAAAAGGGAGTATGCTCCCTGGTTGTAGCCAACTTACATGCTCCCACCCATTTTTCCTTGTATTTTTTTAAATTTTTCTGAAATGAAACCTATTGAAATTTAGATCACAATATGTCACCATGGTGTCATTCAAAATTCAACTTAATTCGAAACTTCTTTCCCCTCCATCAAGACTGTCAAATTTTAATGGTCTCAGAATTGATGAAATTGACCCCTTTCAGATGGAGGGCATATGAGTCTCTGTTTCTGACGAACTTGGAATGAAATCATAGGAGGATATAGTGATGAATATACGTATTTTTCATTTTCAAAAAAAATAAAAAATAGAGAGAAAATAAGGATGGGAGTAGCCAATTAGCTACAACCAGCCAACATGGCTCCTCCCGCACCGTTTTCGGCATTTTTTATTTTTTTTGAAAAATATTATCATGTATATTCATCTCTATATCCCTCCTATATGTCATTCAAATTTTGTCAGAAACAGAGACTCCTACGGCCTCCATCCAGCAATCATTTTTTAACGGTAACATGATTTTTTAAATCGACACCATCTCGATGGAGGCCGTAGGAGTCTTTGTTTCTGACGAAATTCGAATGACATAGGAGGGATATAGGGATGAATATGCGATATTTTTCAAAAAAAATAAAAATACCGAAAATGGCGCGGGGCAGCCACATTAATCTCTCTCTCTCTATATATATATATAGAGAGAGAGAGATTAATGGGGCTGCCCCCGTGCCATTTTCGGCACTTTTTTTATTTTTTGAAAAATATTGGCATGTATATTCATCCGTATATCATCTCTATATCCATCCTACATGTCATTCGAATTTCGTCAGAAACAAAGACTCCTATGGCCTCCAACTAGTTAATGTACGATTACAACTGTTCTAAGATCGTTAAAAATACCTGTTCTAGATGGAGGGCATATGATTCTCTATTTCTGACGAATTTCGAATGACATGTAGGGTGGATATAGGGATGCATATACATGGTGATATTTTTCAAAAATATAAAAATAATTGTGGAAAATGGGGTAGGGGCAACCATGTTGGCTATCCCAAGGAGCAACCCCATTTTCTCATATATATATATAAGTAGGGTTTGATGGGACTGCCCCACCCTACTTTTCACGATATTTTTTTTGAAAATTTCACCATATATATTCATCTATATATCCCTGCAATATGACATTCGAGTTTCATCACAAACAGAGACTTATATGCCTTCCATCTAGAACATGTGGATTACAACAATCTTTAAACCGTTAAAATTACATATTCTAGGTGGAGGGCATTAGAGTCTTTGTCTCTGACGAAATTCGAATGACATATTGGAGGGATATATAGATGAATATACATGATGAAATTTTTCAAAAAAAATGCGTAAAAAATGGACGGGCAGCCCCATTTTTTCCATATAAGTATACATGTGTGTATTGCATTTTAGTCAAACTAACCAAATCCATTTCATATCTAATAGATATCGATTTATATGTAGAACATCTGACTCAATTTTCTCTTATATCTTTAATAGATAAAAACTATCAACCTAAAAGAGTCAAACACTTAATGTATATAAACCATGAATATTTCCTACATATTGCACATTATTATGTATCACCATATTACACAATCTCACTCTATTTCGTCTATCTCCGGAAATCTTGTCTCGATTTATAAAAAAACTTAAGATTTTTCATGTTGAATATATGTGTACCCATTGGGTATTCGGGTATCCGATGGGTATATGGTACCAGTTAGAAATTATCCGTTTAATAAATAGATAAGTATGTCTATCGATTTTATAATTGGGTGTAGATCTGGGAATATTGATATCTGCCCCAAATCCGACCCGTTGACATTCATATACATTACCAAGGGATACAAATGTTAAACATATGTCATTGATCAAGAAAATAAAGTGCATAGATTTCCACATTTATTCTCTTGTAGATCTTATCATGCGAGTTACAATAAGAACATAAAAATGCATATAAGTGGTTGTCTTACACCCATACACCTACAATTATCAAATTTCTCACATACACCGTTATCTTATCATAAGAATGAGATTTGCCTTTTACTCATTTCAATTCATCATATAACTTATTCATAAACATTGATATGCATGAAAATGATATTCACATCATATCCATTCATAAAACACTGTATTTCACATATGCCCTTAACCTATTTATTTTCTGGATTTGTCTTCGTAAATCATTAGGCGAGTTAGTGACTTTCATGTTTAAATCATCGGCAAAAGCAATACATAAATCATAAGTTTCGAAGGAAAGAGGTGGGATTCCAATTTGAAGGGTATTTTGGTAAAATTCTCTAATGGCCAAGTTCACTGTCATGTTCGAAACAGAGTAGGGATGCAAACAGATACAGATATATCCGTATTCGATCCGTCACCGTATCCGTTTTATACAGATTTTGACATCCGTATCCGTATCCGTTTTAAAATGGATACGGGTATAGATATCATTTTGATATCCGCAAACATCCCTATCTGTATCCGTATATCCGTTTTTGTATATAAATATAGTCATGAATTTATTTTTAACCCTATATAACATAATTCTCTGCCTCGTTTTACCAGATTTATATCATTTTTATGATACAAACACATTAGTAAATTAATATCATGTGTTTTCAACCAAATTCTTACATATTTTAGTCTATTCTATAGAGTATTTCTGACATTACTCGTGTGCGATCAATATCCATTTTACATCCGTATCCGTTTTTTTAAGGATATGATAAGATAGTTTTAATATCCGTCAATATCCGTATCCGCATCCGTATTCGTATTAAAAAATGGATAAGGAGACGGTAATATCTATATCCGTACCGTATCCGACCGTTTGCATCCCTAAAACAGAGGCATGACCTTATTTGTTACAAATAAAAGATGGGGATCCCGACTCGGATCAGGTACATAGAGGGGGACTCGATATGTAAATTACCGTGGAATTATTCATGCAAAAAGTTTCTATCGTTGACAAATATTTGTATCGTTGGAGATTATGTTAACTATCCCTCCTTAATCAATATCATACGAGAAGTCATCTAAACAAAGGGAGGATTTTCTTGTAATACGAAATACGAATCCTAAAAGCTCGACACATACCTCTCGTAGGTGGATTGCTGACCATGATTCGGTCGGAAATAAGAACCATTAGTGGAAAATCACTCAGTCTCTCTTGTAATGAAGAGGAAAGAGTTTTGTTCTAGTAGGGTTTGAAGGCATGTCTGTATTTCAAAAGGTAAGTTGTATTTTAAAATTAATTATCAAAGTGATTATAGAGTAAATTTTCTTAATTAAATATATACCTTTTTAATAAAATTTTCACATATCCATCAATATATGTATCTGCATCCTTAACTGTATCTAAATTGGATAATAACGTGTTAACACTTGTATCCGTATTTGTATATGTATACTAGCGTTTGCAACTTTGCATGTCCATCCAAGACTGTTCTTTAAAAAGTTGTAAACAGAGACAGGAGGAAAAATGGACCACAAGCAATTTAGTGGCTAAAAAGCCGTTTACCTAACCAAAGGAGGAGAATACCATTATGGCACGAAAGGTATATGTTGCGTATAATATAATTAATTAACGATTGGTCAAAGATTGTGTGGCATCACCTCAATTAATGATAGATTAAATCCTACTAGATTTCAAAACTTACCTCAACATTCTTTCGATCACACATTTCTAAATTTTCATAGTATGATTCATCAACTTGATACCTCTATAATTTGAACAATTTTAAATGTTTCCTTTGTTTTTATAAAGAGGCATTACAATTCTTCTCCAATTTTCAGGTATTTTCTTGCTTCATCAAATAACATTGGATAAATTTGTAAGCCAGGTCGAACCAGTCTCACCTATAACTCTCCATACTTCTATAGGAATTTCATCAGGTCCTACACCTTTCTCAATTTCATAGCCTCCTCTACTTCCTTCCTTTGTATTCATCTATAGCTTGCACGATTCAAGTAACTTTCACTACTAGTTAGATCTCACAAGGTGATCTTTTTATTTGCTTCCCTAATGAAAAGCTTATGGAAATACTGTTTCCATCTAGTCTCTATATCCTTATGAGTAACAATCACGTGTCCTTCCTCATCCTTAATGCATATCACTTGAGAAAGATCTTTGGTCTTTCTCTCTCTCTCTCTCTCTCTTGCTTTGGTCAATCTGAATATATCCTTTTAGTCCTCCTTAGAGGTGAGATTTTTGCACAATACTTCATAAGCTTTTGACTTAGCTTCTCTTACAGGCTTCTTTGCTTCCTTATTTGCTATCTTGTAGTTTGTGATAGTTTCTTCTGTTCTATCCTTAGACATGGCTTTAAAGCAATCTCTTTTAATTTTAAGATACTCTTGCACTCCTCCACTCAACCACCAAGCCTCCTTTTAGCCTAGAGCTCTTCTATTTGACTCGCTTAACAACTATTTGGTTACCCTTTGGATACACGATGCTACCACCTCCCACATTTCATTTGCACTTACATTATAATCCTAAGATAAGTCTTCTAAAACCTTCTCTATGAAGCTTGATTGCTTCAAAGGAAGATTCCACCATCTAGTTCTAGGGATCTTGGAAACCCTCCTTTTCTTTACCGGCCATTTTATTTGTATATCCATGACGAAGAAGAGATGTTGGGTTGTCAAAGGCCTTTCACAAATCAATTTCAAGGAAAAGAGATTTTGTTTTGTTATGGTGCTAGCGTGCTAGTATTTTCGAAGTTATTGCAAATGCGTCAGATGCGCCTTAGCCTTGAAGGAAAGTGCATTGGCAAAGGGGAGTAGTTGGTTGAGTTTGGGAGTCCATCAGTTGGGTAGGACTTTGAGAGAGTATCCTGTGGATCATCTTTTTTGTAAATAAGGGATACCACTGAGTTGTTAACGAATTTTAAGTCCTCAGTAGTGAAGGAGGGTGAGAAAAGGTGGTTGCATTTGCATGAATAGTTTTTAATAATGGGCCAGAATCGTTTAAAAAAGTTCTAGGATACATCCGTCAGGTCCTGATGCTTTGAGGGCATTGAGGTTTTGGATTACAACAAGAGTTTCGGCTTCTGATATAGGCTAAATTAATTGGTGCGAGTCTTTTAATTACTTAAAACTAAGCTTTCTAGACCAAAGGGAAGCATCGGGGTGTTTCCTTTTGATTTGTAAAGTTTCTGATAAAAGGTGACGGAGATTTGGGAAATCGTGTGTGGGGAGGATTGGCTGGTACCTTGGTTGTCTTTTAGGGCCAGGATTGTGCTTCTACTTCTTTCTTGTGATGCTACAATCTAGAGCAGTTTGGTATTTCTATCCCCTTTATGAAGCTAGTGAACTTTGGCCTGTAGGTACTCATCCTCGTGAAGACGTTCAAGGTCTCTATGAAGGTGGGTGAGTTAGTCGGAGGTATTAGGGTTGGGGTTGGGGAAGGTGAGGATGAGTTCTTGGGAAGCAATTTGATTGGTTAGAGTTAGTTTGGATTGTTGAAAGGGGTTTATGTTGGACCTTTTCCACTCTATAATGTCAAACTTTAGGCGTTTGGTTTTTAAAAATCAAATGTGGAAGAAGTTGAAATAATGACATGGTTTGTGCTAAGAGTCCGAGATAGAGAGTTAGAAAGGAGGTTTTGTTAAACCAAAAACCCTCCATTTTAAATGAGGAGCGGATTGGTTTGAGAGAGGAGATGGTGGATAAGTGTGGTTTGTGGTCAGAGAAGGTTTTGTGAAGTGCTTGTGTTTTTACCAAGGGGATGCTTCAAGGAGTTGAGGGAAATGTGTATTCTATCGAGGAGGGTCCAATGTTTTTGGGGAAAGTCGATCCAAGTGAATTTTGACGATGGATCCTTGATGTATGTTAGTTTTGATGTTAGACACCAATCATTAAAGCGTATGACCGTCGAGGATGAAGGGTAGGAGGACGAGAATTCTGATTGGAAATGAAAAAGATTAAAGTCTCCCATAAATATGATTTTGAGGTTGGTTTGATTGATTGATGCTAGTTGTTTTAGGAATTCATCTTTATATGAGGATTAGGGTGGGTCGTAAATATTATAAAGGTAAAGAACTTCATTTCTTTGGAGGTGTCTAAGACGGAGTAGGGTGTAAAAGTTCTGGTTCGTCGCGTTGAGTAGTAAGAGTGTTACTGTATCCCAACACGATAGGATCCCACACAACTTGCAGGTTGTGTTTTTGTGCCATTCAAAATTATTGAAGGAGGAGAAGTTATCATAGTAGTATGGGTTGCAAGATCTAGTTTCTTGCAATACGGCTATATTTACTGAGTGATGTATTATGAGCCCTTGAGCCGATTCCTCTTCCAAGCTCCACCCAGGCCATGGATGTTCCAAGATAAAAAACATAATGTCCATTTTAATGCTTGGATCGCGTGTGTGGTCGGATGATGAAAGTTTACCATTCTATGGGATGGTGTCCCCATATGGTATCAATAAAGAAGTCTTTGTTTGGGGAATCGAGGAGGGATAGTCCTAGACCAATGAGGGTGAGATCACTTGTGAGTTTGCTAGCAGTCGATATGAGGTTTTTCAATATCCATGGTGATGTTTTCTTCGGGCTTGAGAAATATACAATCGAAGGGGGTGGGTCGAAGGGGGAGCTGGTTGGCGTACCTGGACCAGAGAAACTAGCACCTTTTTTGGAGGAGGAGGTGTCTTGAGTATTCTTTGGCATTGTTGCTATCAGTGAGGTTGTTTTTGTTGGGTTCCTTGGGCGACTTCAGGGAGGGCTAGAAGCTGATGGATTGGTGGGTTGAGCGTGGATGCCATTTTTTCTTTAGCTTACTTGGAGGGAAGCAATGCCACCTTCTTGACCAGTGTTGTCAAGCTTTACTCCCATATATTTCAGCCATAATATAACATTCTCAGCAGATTCTCCGTCTAAGTTCTTGGAGAAGAAGATACCAACATCGATGGAGATGCCATGGTAAATTAGGAATGCTAGCAGTTCGATGGCTGCCATGGTCCAGGCTGCATCCATGTGATGAATCCGTAATTCTCATACTAAAAGATGAAAATAAAGCTTCGTTTCTGAGTAATTAGTTGCATTTCATCATTTATATTACATTTTTTACATTCATGAATTTAATATTAATATTTGCATTTTAGCACTCATAATTGCATTCAAAATCATCTTGACATTTCCACCTAATTTCATGCATTTTTAACTAATTCATGCATCTGCAATTGAACTCAAATCACCTCCATTGTGTACATATTACTAACAAGATTAAAGGAAAAATATAAAAAAATTACTAACTCAAATAATCGGCTCGTGAGACAAAACTGTAATTTCAAAATAGGAAGACTAAAATGCTCATATATTCTTCATACAGTGTCTGATTTAGGTATACTCACTTTTAAAGTAATACATATTCAAAGACCTTCAAAACAAGATCAATTTCATAAAATCGAAGCTCATATGTGAAACTTGGATTTTAAGCCTCTTTTGCACATTTTGTGTTTTAGCGATTTTTGACTTAAGATTATGTACATAATTAACCATTTTTATGTGATTTATTTTTCATTTATAATCTTTGATGAAAGTTTTATTGAAATCCCAAAAATACAAATCCAAAATGAGTCTGAAATCAAAGAAACTGATTGAGTCCGAGTGTCCCTTGAAAATCTGTACAAATATCTTCCATGTTCTTCTTTATTTTATTTCCCTATTTTCTTATTTATTAAAAATCCAAAAAATTAGATTAATATGCAAATATTTCTCTTTGATTTGATCATTATTTTTCTCGATTTTTTTCTTGATTAAAAATAATAAAAAATTACAAAACCCAAAAATCAAGGTATTCTATGTACATAGAGTACTCAAAAATATAATTTTGCATAGATGGCCTATTTTTCACTTGATCCCTTCATGAAAAGTTTTAGATATCATCGAGACGAGTAATTTTCATGTCAATCACTTTTCAATCCGAGATCGTTTGTTATTTCTTTTTTATTTATCATTGTATTTTTATTTCTCAATTTTCTGGAGTTGACACGTGGCAGATCCTCAAACTGCCATGTGTCAACCAGTTTTTGCAGTATTTTTTCCTTTTATATTATTAAATAGAAAAATAAACAAATAAAATAATAAAAAATAATAAAAAAAATAAGAAATCACATTTTTTCTTCTCCAGCCAACCCCTGCCCTCTATTTCCTCCGCTTATCTCCCAACTTCCAAGCCACTACACCACCCATCCCCTTATCTCTTCTACCAGCCACCAGCCTAACAACCACTCGTGCAATGTCCGCCACACCATCATCCGTTCCCACCGACCAGCATCTCTTCTATAAAAGGCTCTTGGCTGCAATAGAATGTGTCATCTGCCATATCCATATCCAGGAGTAGTTTGAGGAGGAGGTGGTGACAACCATGTCTCTGTTGTGGCGAAGTCCTCCCTCCGTCGAGATCATCTGAGCCTCATCGCGTACGCCATGTGACTCAAAGCGAGAATAGGAAGAGGGCTGTAGCCCATTCCATCTCCAAGTGACCTTCTTCTCCCTTCTCTTTTTCCTCTATTTCGTCCCAATTCTCGTGTTCCCCTCCTCCTTCACGTCAATCCCTCTATCTGATAGACTCCACCTTTAAACCACCTATGACATCTCCTCCTTCGCGCAGAGCTCCATTGACCTTAATCAATCACGCCTTCACCATCTCTGTCAGGAAACGTCCTGCACGGATTGACCACCATCCAAACCGATGTTCTTCCCTTTTCCTAGAGAAGAGCATTTCCACCGCAGATCGCTAAGTCACCGCGACACCATCCCCGACTGCATCCGTCTTCACCGACGCGATCAAGCCACGGTTGAATCCCCATCGCAGAACTACCTACAGTCCACCGGTCTCCTCCATTTGTCAGGGCGTGTGTCAACTCCATTCTGTATGAGCTCCGTCGCCATCCGCTCGACGCACGTCCGCTAGTGCTAACCTTCTGGAGTAGCACCTCTATCCAGCATCATCGCCTACCACCGGTGAACTGACAGTGCGAACCTAACTCCATCGCAGTTGTTGTATCATCCTTGTTGACCTCCTGTCGTAAGACCACCTCCGCTAGTGAGGCTACCTCCGCCATCAATGCTTAATCGTCTGATCACCATAACTCCATCCTCTGCCATCTTTCGCGTGAGCTGCCACACCATCTCCCTCTGCCTAGACCCCTTGCCCGCCTCCTCAGGAATCACTATTAAAAAGAAACTATTGGGAGACGGGCAACAAGCTGCGCTGCCAATCCCTTTTAGATGGTAAATCCAATTCTTCGGAACACAACATCCATAGACTTGGGAACCAAAACATTACTATGCATAATTTTATGGACCCTCTTAAGGAGCTCTACATCTTCAAACGCCAACAATCCAAAGGTATCAAATCCGAAAGAGATGAAGACATGTTGATTATCAATACAAGCCTTCTCATGTTTAGCAACTTTGGCTGAGGCAACTTCTTGTGCAGCATATCACACAGTAAAATCACTTTTTATCATACCAACTAATGGAGACACTCCAGTTAAATCAACACATGCATGTTTTCCTCCAGCCCAATCGAAAATTAAAACATCCGCTGGTCTGAGTGTGGATCTCCCCTCATGTGGATCAGATAAAAAATTCACAGGTGCTTCTTTCTTTGACGCAACCCCAGCCTTCTTGAGAACATCATAGAGGACATCTCTTACAAGATCATGTCTATATTTAAAACATGGGAGTTCACGACAATGAACGACATGCTCCCCAAAGGAGTCTAGGCAAGATTTGTGGCATACTGGATAAGCCTCATCTGCTTGGAATAGAGGAATCATAAGG
This sequence comes from Ottelia alismoides, assembly GCA_037367405.1. NCBI lineage: Eukaryota > Viridiplantae > Streptophyta > Magnoliopsida > Alismatales > Hydrocharitaceae > Ottelia > Ottelia alismoides. The sequence continues at coordinate 1,073,085 of JAZKJV010001619.1, forward strand.
CGATATCTGAGAATAGTACCAGACTCAATAGGTGACATATGCATTCCAAGACCATCAATAGGAATATCTAGAATAAAATCTTGAGCATGGTCAGATTGCAAGCACCAAAAACTACCTTTTGTCTAGCCGTCATGTCAAATTCAACGTCAATTTCTTTGATTATTTTGCTAAAAAGGGAACTCGCCAAAGCATTCTGGACTTTAAGGGGGACGGTATACTTGTTACCAAAATATGTAAGATCTAAAGATGGAGTTTGACATGTAGACCCTCCAAGGCATCTAAAAAAAATAGATACAGTATCACATACCCCACTGTCTCGTAAAATATGGTCTTGAAGCATCCAAGATTGAGCTCTAGAGGCCACAAAAGCATATGAAGAAGCCTCAATAGCGGAGTGCAGTCCTATGCCACCGAGCTTGATTGGTGTGGATGCCACCGCCATTGAAGGTCGCCAAAGAAAGGACCTCCATAAATTACAATGTCCTTCAATAGCTTCACGTAGCCCTCTGTCAAAAAAAATAGCAGCTTGCTCCATGCATGTGGGTTGACATGTCCTTAAGCCAAACAGGAGCTTGGATGAACCCATACAAGATCGTGGTAAAAGAAGTTCACTCTGTGGGTCATCCAACTGTGGGAGTAATTTCATTAATCAACAACTTTGGTGGCTCCTTGTAGCCAAGTCTTCAACAAATCCTTTGTCCATGCTCACTGCACCTCCAAGCATTTTCATTCCTAGCACGGGCCTTCCAATATCAGTAGGAAATAGTCCTTTGCGGACCTTCTGTCCATCACATGAAGGCCAAAAAAAGCTCCAGATTTCTTGATATTCAAAACAAGTCCCAACTCAGGGCCTCTACGTTGTATAATGTCAAGCACCTTGGCCACCTCTAATGTGCCCCCGATGATAGTCCCATCATCAAGATACCAAGCATGGAGAAGGAGTTTAGAATGATCACTCATATCATGAATAAGTGGGTGCAATGCAAGAGAATAGAAGCGGATCGAGGGGATCACCTTGCTTCACTCTGGTGGTCGACCAAATATGATTGTCTCAAATATATAGTATGGCAGCCTGAGCATACAGAAACTCTACCCATGAAGAAATAGATGGACACCTCCTTCGATCTTCCACAAAGCATCGAAGATCTATCTATCATGTTGAAAGCATTAGAAAAAGTCTACTGTAAGCATAGAGTTTGATCCATCACCATGAAGCTTGCTCAAAAGCCTATTGGTGCCGTGTAAAAATGACTTTTGCTCCTCCCAGATACACCAACTCCAAATTGAAAATCATTGAGATACTTAGACATCTCTTTGCCTACCCCTTTCATAGCAACCTTGGATACTAGACGTCTCCAGATAGTGCCCACTGCAATAGGATGAATGCCATTGTCAGGTTTAAGTAGTGGAATAAGAGGTGTAGAGGCTACAAACTCAGCTAAACTTAAAGGACATCTACCGCATAGCCATAAGTTAACCACCATGTCGATCACCCGTTAGAGATCATTGGCAATGGCAGAACCCTCCCCACAAAGAGCGTCTAAAAGGTGTTGAGCTCTCAAACCATCTCCGCCACATGATGTCCCTTTAGGAAAGGATTTAATAGAATGTAAGATAACATCTGTATCAGCTGTAAGAGGAGTCTCTAAAATCAAGATACCTGGCAAGGAAGCAAGCGGCTTATATGGATGTTTAGCCTCTAAATATTTCATGGTATCTTCATTATGAGGAGCCACTCCTGAAGAGCATAAAAACCTTAAGGCTGCTGAAAAGTGTCCCATCTGACACTTTACGAAGGCATACCTAATATTGGAGTGTTGATTCTCTTCCAAGGAATGTTTCTATTAAGGCCAGATGTCCCTGGTGTACCATCTTTCAAAATATCATCCACTAGTTTGGTGAAATCATCTGCACTGCCTATGTAGTTAGTGCACTCAGAATAAGTCGTTGTTGCAAGACCTTCTGTTGCTAGATCTTCTATCCCGCCTATTTCATAGCCTGAAACCTGTAGTGTGCAATGAGGAAGAAGTAACAATCTCACCCAAGCAAATATGCATTCCGGCCCTACGATAACTTGGTGTAAAGTTGTCTTCATATCTTGGGAGAAAGAAAGACGACAACTGGGAGGGATACTCTTGACTGTGGTGATAGGATACGATCAAGCAATAAAGCATCGACAACTAACCCATCAGTGACAGCAGGTACGACAGGTAGATGAGGTTTCAAGATGCCAATGATGTGTCCTTGAGTCGCTCAAGTGTCAGCTGTAACCCGAACAAGACCGTCATCATGGTGACAAGCCCGGTCACCGCTTGAATCTCATGCACCTCCCGCACATCCACTGATCAAGGGTCCTCAAGGTCCCTTCTAAAGCAAGATATATATCAAGATCATTCTTGATGGCATCTCACAAAACAGAACCACGCTCATCACTGGAGAGATGCACCCTTTTGATATGGGAGATTTAAGCGTTAAAACCTTTACTTCCTTCTCTACCATCTGGGCAACAACGAAAAATTCCAAAAGGGACACATCAAGCCACTGGTAGTCATCTCAAGAGGAGGAGGCATCGTCAATGAGACGTCGTTGTTCGTCAGGTTCGTCAGACTATGTGGTGACGGTGAAATTGTTCGTGGAGGGAGGGTGGGGGAGGGGGTAGGAGGGCTGTGGGAGGGCTGCAGGTGGGAGGGAGGGCGCGGGGGCGGGGGGAGGGAGGGTGAGAGGGAGCATGCGGGGTGGGGAGGGACGACTGTGGGAGGGCTGCAGGTGGGAGGGAGGGCAGGGGTGGGGGTGGGAGGGCTGCGAGAGGGCTACAGGTGGAAGGGAGGGCTGTGGGATGGGGCGCAAGGGGTCGGGGCGCAGGGGGCAGCATGCGCAGGTGGGTCAGGGGCGCAGGGGCAGGGGGTCGGGGCAGAGGGGCAGGGGACAGAGGGAGCGCAGGGGGTCAGGGCGGAGGGGCGGGGCGGAGGGAGGTCGACGATTGGGGCGTAGGCGCAGGCTGGGTCGGGCGGGGGCGTAGGCTGGGGGTCGGTCGGGGCAGGGGCGCAGGTTGGGTCAAGTTGGGGCGGGGGCGCAGGGGGGCGGGGGCGGGGGGTCAGGCGGAGGGGGCAGGGCGGAGGGTCCATTTACAATCACTAGGAAGAAGAAAAAGGGTGGGTGGGAAATTTACAAAGAGCAGCCCAGATCTAGAGATTCGCAAAAACGCCTAGCTAACCAGAGGTCACGTGAGGAGCATGTGATCTACTAAAATCTTGTAATAACACCCTCGGTGTTCCTGGCAACTGCACATATACCCATGCCACTCAAGAACCACATGCACAACAGATGACTCTAGGGAAAAAAATGCAGAAAAACCCTCTTAAGTATTGGTAATTGCATTTTAGTCCTTATGCATTTTTATTAATGTAATTTTATTTTATGTATTGCATTGAGAACCATAGTGTTTGCATATTTATCTGAACAATCACATCACCGATTTATTATTTAAAAAATTACACCTTATTTTACAAATAATTCTTCACATTGTGGCATGATAGTGATATTTTATTCTTTGTGGTTAATTTATTAATATTATTTTTGTGAGAATTTGCATATTTTATCGAAATTGTGGTTAGAAATTCATAGTTAATTAACAGTTGCTCAAAAATTTACCAAAACTCCAAGAATTATATAATTAAATGTTAGTAACATTGTGCCCAAAAATAATTGCATTCGCATGCATATTTTGTTTTATAAAAATCATTTTATGTATTTTATTAATTAAATTTTAATAGGTATTAAAATTTAAAATTTTCAGGGTTTAGGATTTTTCTGAAATAGATCACCTAGTAATATATCTTAAATAATTTTATTTACTGAGGATTTAATATTTATTATAATTAATTATTGAAAATCTGATTGCCTGTATTCATTTAATAAAAAATATTCATATTGCATCCAAAAATTCTAATAAATTATGAAAGTCTAATTTCATCGTATTTCACACTAAGATCAAGTTTGAGGATTTTTGGAATTCATTTGAGTGAAATTTTACAATTTAGACCCTAGACTTTGCCAAAATGCATTTTCCTCATTTATTGTATTTTAAAACTATTAAAAAATGCTCCTTTGACAACCTAACTTCAAGATAGACTAAAAACCAACCTAAGGAGACAGTTGCCTCCTTGGATTTCGACCTTGGACTTTCCAAGTAAAAAATTGACCGCTTGCTTGTAATTGAAAAATTAATTAAGTGGTTTTTAATCGATCTGAAATTTCCTGACTACAACGAACATCTTTTAATTGTTAATTTGATTAAATTAAAAGGGTGATTTTTGTGGTTCATCACTAGGTAAAGGTTGAACTTTTCGGGGACTAGCTCTACCATTGGTTAGGGGGATGACTTTTCTCTATTCCACGTGAAGGGGTACTGAAGAGCGAGGTCAACTTACTAGTATTTGGAAATGAGGAGGCGAGCCATAGAGTTTTCTGAGGAGGGGGCCTTTAAGGTCTGAGGATGCTGAGTAGCTCATGCTTTAAGCTCTACTATGGGTGAATCTCCACCTCCGTATGCCGACAGATGTTAGAAGCGAACATCGAATGCGAAGGGATGGTATGAAGGAGGTGCATAGATTTGTGAAGCAAATAAGGTGGTGGATCTGGCGAGTCAACTCTTGCAAAGCTGAGGTGGGTCTAGATGAAAGAGAAATGAAGGAGAGAAGAAGGGAAGAGATCAGGATTGGTCGGAGTAGGAGATTTGATCAAACTGGCAGAGGAGAAATTAGGGGTGATTATGGTAGCAAAGAAGACAAACATAGCGAGAAGAAGAAAGTGACGAGAGGAAAAGATTTCTACCTGGAAGATGGACGGTCGAATGCTTGGGAAATCAGTCGAAGTAAATGCTCAGTCATGGTCATTGTGCGAGTGTCTAGGGGAACCGAGTCGTCGTAGTGAGCCGAAGGAGCTGCTACAACGAGGTGGAGGAGCCAAACCTCGGAATCATGCCTGGAGGATAGAGGTCTCTACTTAAGTTGTCCCACCTATTGTTGTCACCTAAGGGTGGCAATGAGCTTTCTCTATCCTCTCTAGAAGTATGGTAGATGATGGAGTGCGATGGGAGCTTAGGGTTTTGAAAGTGGTTTCTCGGTCGTGGCTCATCGTACAGAGGACGCGAAGATGGTGGGGCACGTGGAGGAGAGGTATCTTGTGGAGAGGGTCAAGAGGAGGAGAGAGCAGGTGTGACGCGGGGATCGAAAGGTAGAGATGGAGGAATGGGGCTCGATTGCAAAAGAGAGTGAACGGGTAAGGCGGAGGAGGGGAAAGTATCTCGGCCTTTCGATCGACCGAGATCGAACAACCAAGGAAATGACACATGGAAAGAATAAATATAATGACAAAATTAAAAGAATAAAATAAATAACATAAAAAATAAAAAGCTGACATTTAATAGGTCATTGGATGAAGAGGTATCTCATCCAACATCTCAGATTCCAGGGCGACTTAAGTGGGTTAAGGGGGGCAACGCATGGAGCCTCCAAGAGCTACCACGTGCTGTCGACTAAAAATCAGAAACTAAAAATAAATATAATAAAAATAAAATATCAAAAGATGTCAAATCAAAAAGTTCCCTTCATGAAAGTTGTTACTTTTGTGAAGGAACCAAAATTAAAGGAAGTCATCTATAGAAAATGTTTTTTTGGTGGTATATTATATCTATAAGATACCATATTTTTGATGTTTTGTAATTTTTCGTGATTTTAAAATAAGATAAAAATCAAAATAAAATAAAATAAATAGAAATATTTACAACTTAATCTATTTTTTTTGATTTTTTAATAATTAGTAAAATATATAAATAAAATAAAGGGACTTATTTACAAACTCTATACAAACTCAGATTGATTCACTTTCTTTGATTTTTTTTATTCAATTTAGTTTTGGATTTTTATATATTTTATTAAAACTTAAATCAAAGAAAATAAATGAAACATAAATAAATAAAAAATAATTAATTTTGTACATAAAATAATAATGTCAAATCAGATACAACATAGAACATACAATGAGGACCCAAAACTAATGTTCCATGTATGAACTATGATTCTTTTTAATTTGGTCTTGTTTTATAGATAATTGAATGTACATTAATTCAAAAGTGACTATATATATTCATAGGAGACTTTATGTGAGAGATATTTGACTTTGTAGTCTTTTATCTCCAAACAAGGGTTTGGGTTTATTTGGCCATTATACAAGTCAACATTTTTTGATATTTTTTTCTTTATTAAAGTTAGTAATATGTACACAACAAAGTTGCTTTTATTTTATTTGATGTTATTGAAAAATAATTAAAAAATGTGGAATTTGTATTATTATACAAGATAATGTACACGTGATTTTTGGCGTCTTATTAATGCAATATGAATGCTAAAATATGGATGTTATTTAGACATGCACAAATGATAAAAATGCAATATATATGATTAAATGCAATTAATTTCTTAGAAATAGAGCTCTATTTTCAACTTTTAGAGTGATGAATCACATATTCATTGATGAGTGAGGTGACTTTGTGAGTCCAATCAGGGTGAATCGAACAAGATGAGTACCTCCGATCATATGATCAGAGGTAGGTGAAGTTCTATCGCTACAATGACGGAATTGCAAAAAAATGGAAAGAACTTGAAATCAAATATTACTTGGGATGGAGGAGGTACCTAGGTTGAAGATCTATGATCTTCGAGTTATTGCCATGACAGATTGACGAGCTGAAGGCTGGAGCTTTCGTTGAAGGCGAAGCAACAACGATTAGGCCAGATCGGAAGCCAAATTTGATCCCTCTCCTCATTACAGAAGAAGACACCTGTCACTAATGATCAAACAAGCTCACTGAAACGGAGAATGGCCAAAGATAGAAGATGAAATGAGCTCCAGGAGTCTTTATAGGCTGAGAAAACAATGATGTTCAAAAGAGAAAAGGCACACGAATCGAGGTAAAAATTGGCAAAAACGAGTCCGGCGTGGATATATGAGCCACGGACTCTAATATCAGGTGGATAGATCAGGTGAAATGGATATTGGAGAAGGTATAGATAATTGGGATAAGGAGTCAGGTTAGACAGGCTGGAAAAGAAAGGGGGAGTTGACCTAGGTCAACGTACCCGAGTTCACCAAATCGGGTTCAATCACGAATAAGACAAACAGAAAAGGACAAAATACATTAAAATAAATTAGAAAAAAAACTTTAAATTAAAATTTATCAAATAAATTTTTTTATAAATTAATAAATTAATTTATGATGAATTTTAATAAATTAAATAACTTAATTTAAATAGTTAAAAGAATTTAATACGTATATTTACATTATTTTAAAAATTTGTCTGCAATGTATACATATATTTAATTGCTAAATTATACAAATATACACTTTATTTTATATTTTATTCATTTACACAATAATTCAAAGATTTTAAATGCATTTTTAAGAATTAATTCGAAGGAATAAATAAATAGAGATATGTATAATATAGGTACATTATACCTGCATTATAAATTATTTATTTTTAATTACTTTAACTTTGTTATTTTTATTTGTATTTTACATAAATAATATAAAGTATGAATAAAACAATAAAAATGCAATATGTTCAAAAAGAATTAAGTAAATAGGTATAATACATGTATACATGTACAATAGTACTCAAAAGTTGATTTTCACATCTCACTCCAAATTTAATGAAATCACTTTAATTTTAAAGCTTATTTTTTTAAATACAATGAAAGTGGGTTTGTTTCATTTTGAGCTCATATGGAGTAGATATTGGTCTTTCAATTATAATTTTACGATATTTTCAATGTGTTATCCCTTTTATTCTGTACATAGATGTCTTTGCAAATATTTTTCTTATTTAAAATATATTTTTATGTGCACGTTTCATGAAATTTTTTATTTGAGATTGATTTAATGATAAATAAAATAATACAATATATGTGCACAATGGGTGAAATGAATATGTACAATGTGAACCTAGATTTTGTGATATTTTTATAAGTTAATGACCCTGTCTCTCCTTACTTTATTCCTTATAGACCATGTCAATGCTTGACCTGATCTCAGGGTTTCGGGTTAGCCTGTATCTATTATATATATACAACCTTCTTCTTTCTTTCATTTTCTTTTCTTCTTTATTTTGTTATTTAGGTAAAATTAAGTGATAATTATACAATACTAAAATTAATATAAAATTTTTAAAAGATGAGAATCAATGTTATTTACATGTGTTTCTACTAAGGATTTTAAGCCAAAATAAAAGAATAAAAATAATGAGTGGGTGATTCATCGAGAGGTTGGGGCGGAGGAGGGGGAGGCTAGGGGTAGAGAAGAGGGGGAGGTAGAGGAGGTGGGTATAACAGAATGGATTGTGCTAACCGACGGAAGCATGCAACGTTAAATCTCATGACCGAACTGTTACCGAATTATGCATGGTAACCAATAAGCATGTGAAAATATCAGTCTCAAAAGAAAATATAAAATCTAATTCAAGCTAGGGTTCCACTATTATAACATCAACAATGGTATACTTGCAAAAGAAAAACTAAATAATTTCATAACTTGACTCTCCGTTCCAATTGGTATACAAATATCCACCATAAATCATGTTGTTAACCATATCATGTTGAAGGTCTTATTGAATTTGCCACACGAACTTGAGTGCTTGGTCAAACTTATTCTTCATCTGAAATAAATAAACATGATTTTGCATGACCTTAATGTTCAGTATGTATCGGTGTCCATGCATGGCAATTCTAACGTCTTTTAACCCGTTAAATTTAATATACTTGAATTTTCATGGAAAGGAATATCATTATGCACCTAATTATTCCCATACATATCTAAATTCATTCCCTCACATATGTATTTGGCCTCTTTCATAAGAATGTGTATACATATGTAATATGCATAAGAATATATTTAGCATACATTTCTTCCTTTTTTGGGGGTATTTTTCATAAGATTCATGGCATGTGCTTGTTTCTTTTATCATATTTATCTCTTTGCACGTTAGCCCATTTAAGATGACTTTACATGACTTATGATGGTCTACTTTCTTAAACCATTTCTTACAATAACTTGTAATGGCTCTCTCTTTCTTTAAACCATTTTCTTGCATGACATTTCAATACATTTGTACATATACTTTAATATTAACATAATTGCATAACCATGACATTAAGATAATTGCATATGTCGATGGCATTAACATAATTCTGCATATGACGATGGCAATAACATAATTGCACATATATCCTTAATTTATTTAGTATTTAAAGCTATCTTATTTATTAAATCCTTAAACATCTTTGGTGGCTTTGATCGCTTTAGTGGTTTTACCGTTAGCACACACAATCCATGAACATGTCATACATGATAGTGTAGCTACAACTGTAGAGGACTTATCTTTTGACTTTGTGGTTCCTTGCAACCATACGTCCCTTACGTCATTGCCACTTGGTCTAACATGATATTTATACTCTATAGGTGGCTCCCACCATTAAGTGTAGCACTTAGCTCCACTTATTGTTATCATGTTGTTACTCGTGTTGAGGAAATTCTATTTCTCTTGAATGTCATTTCCTTTTTTCCATACAATAGTGGTTCATGTTGAACATTTCAATTCCAATATCTTGCCGCCAACTTGATAGTCATAGTTATCATCATTTGATATAATATTCTTACATTTCATCTTATAACATATAACTTTGAATATACATGCATACATAAGTAATTATGACGGTGATTAACCTACATATCATAAAAAATTTTCTTTAATTATAGGGTAGTTATATCTTGCAAGATATACCATATAAGTAACTGTATATACATTCTTTCTATAGGAGATTTTGTACATGTGGATTAAACTGACTTCTTATTAAAGAATGCCATCGGATAAGACTTATAATGCATGTAAGTTATCAGAACATATGTGCATTGAAAAGGATGAGTGCCCCTGGACCGTGTTGGAGATACTATGTGAACTTAAAGTATAATAATATCCAATAAGTTACATAGACTTAGAAATACGTTGTTGCATTACTAACATTATAGCATACGTAATTAAGGACTTACTATGGGAATATATTTTGAGAATAAAAGGCTATTTATAGAACCATCATCCTTAGACCATATGAATGCCTACTAAAAAAGATTATTCTACTTGTACTACTTGGAATCATATATGTGAAATTTCTCTCTCTTGGATATTTATATGTATTGATATGAGTTTAGAGGGTTACATTACCAGCCCATATAAGGCAACCACTATTAATGAATCTATGATTTTCATTCTTTATTATTTTATTTTATCTTTATCTTTTAGCAACACTATGCATAAATACATGTAAATACAATAAATTAAGTTTGTGCATGTCTTTGTTAATAGTGCATAATTAACACATATTTCTCAAAAATAAAAGAATAAAGAGAAAATAAAAGAAGGATGTATTTAGAATAAATACAGAGTGACCCAAACCCGGAGAGAAGGTTAAGTCTTGATATGATCGCAAAAGAATAAGTAGAGAGAGATAAGGGTACACTATGTATTGTACATACTTGTAAATATAATTATTTGTATTTATTCTACTTTTTGTGAAAGCCATATTAATTTTGAACACTTGCATAATATCCTAATAATATTATAGAATAAAAATCAGAAAACATAAAATAAGAATAAAACCCACAAAATCATTGTACAAAGGCCACATGTATATAATACAATAATAAAAATAAAATAAAAAATATCTTTAATTCCTTAAGTTATTATAAATAAATAAAAACAATTTTTATTAAAATAATAAATTAAAAATACATGTACATAATACACAGGTATAATATACATGTATATAACACTTTACTGTATATACCCTATTTATATTTTTCATAAATATAATTAAAAATAATAGAAAAATAGTTTATAAAATAATACACTTTTTTATATACTTTTTATTTTAAAAACATTTACTATTTTATATTTAATTTCCTTTTATTTTGTAAATTCTGATCCCCGATTGGTCCATGTAGGACTGTTGATCGCTGGCCAACCTCTCCCCTCCAGCCGGGTCGACCCGATTCCTTCTCCCCGGAGCTTCTTCTCCCATTTTTAATGCCTGACTCCGATGCCCTTTTGCCTTGATTTCATTGCCCGGTTGCGCTCCTAGGATCTGTGATCCTCGCAGATCTCTATGTGCATCTGGATCTGCTTAGGGTTTTGCTCCGTCGATCGATCTTTCCAAACCCTCGAGCTCGCATATAGATTCTTCCTTCCGCTTCTCCAGCTCCTTAGCTCTTTCCTCGCCACCCTTCTGCTCCCTAGCCACCTCCAGCCGAGTGACAACTGCTGAAGCGACCTTTGGAGCTCGGATTGAGGTTGGATCAACGACACTCAAGCTACGTGGCTAGACCTCTACCGTGTTTAGCCTCCTTGGTCCATCGCAGCTCGGTTGAGGCCAAAACCTTCGTCGTCCACATCGCCTGACGTTGTTGATCCCTTTAGGAGCATCAGGTATCACCCATATCGCTTGTACTTTCCATTTCTATTCGAACTTTCCATTTCCATCACTAATCGGTTCCTTTGCTCCGACCATCAGGTTTGGAGTCTCTGCATGCACCTTTTACCACACCAATCGACTTCACGCTTCACCACCCACTTCCTCTCGCGACCTGACCACCTTAAATTCACTCGTCGGAGTGATATTAATGTTGAGACCTCCTTCCTCCATTCCCGCGAGCGGTCGAACCTCATTCCCCATCGCTTGTCTTATACATTTCAAGCAATAACGTGACTGGAGCATCGCCTCTGAGTCTTACTTCCCATTGCAGGTACCTTCGCACGTAAAGACACCTGAATCGAGCTCCATCTTGGATGGCGGAGCTTCTTCAAATGACGCTCCTCTGAGCCGACCATATGACCGATCATCGATCCATCTGAGCTCATCACTCGACGCGATTCACCTTCACAACACTGTTGGATCTCCCAACAGCTTCATTGGGACTGCGGATCACCCTCTACGCTCGATCGAAGTTCCCAAACGAGTTGTTCTTGCAGACCTTCCCCCCACCGTCAGATGAAGAGCCCTTTGCCAGATCATATCAGAGCTGACCGATCGAGCTCCATTGCTAGACGTCAGATCATTTTTAGTCTGTAGATATGACTACACATTCCCCACTTTTCCAGACCATCAGATCTGATCCACTAACGGTCATCAGACTGTACGTCAGAGAGTCGCCCCGCGTGCGCCACATGTCTGCAAGGATAAATATTAATTTCTACCCTATCTTTTATGTCATTTCTATTTAGTCCTAGAAATGTAATAATTAGTTAAGAACATTTACAGTTAGACCCTTACATTTTATCTATTTGCATTTTACCGGTTTGGTTGAATTCACATGGGTTATCATGTGATTATCTGGGATATTTGCAGTATATGTTAGAAACTTTATGATGTTAATGAATAAACTTCATGTTTTAAGATTTGCACTTATACTCTTGTGAGTCTAGATCACTTGTTGCATAAACTTTGTCTGTATAAATTGTAGCTATGGTCACGAGCTCTATTCATTTGTTATCCTTTGGTCCTAGAAATTAAAATATTTATATTTTGGTCCTTACAAACTGTTTCTAATTTCTTAAATTCTATTTGATTCAATAAATATTAAATTGACTTTAAAAATTACCTAAAAATTACCTATAGCTCCTGTTACTGTATAATATTTATGGTGATTTTTATGTGTTCATTTGCGTGCATTTTCTATTATAAAATTTTAAAACCCGTAAAAAGTGTCTTGTTTGAGTATAAAAATTATAAAAATTTGAAAAATATCTTAAAATTCCACAACAATTCTCGTAGTTGTATTTTGTAGTGTTTTACTTCCAGTACCATTTTTGCTTGAAAACTCCCTCTAAAAACTCTAAAAATTATAAAACACTCAAAATCGTAGAAAAATTGTATAAAACAAAAAATCCAAAAATATTGTTTCCAGTTTCTGTAGACTTTTTTACTCATATTTTATCATAAAAATATCACCTAGGAATCTTGGACACTTTAAGTATTTTAATTTGCAAATTATTCCTAGATATGCACTGTTTTGTATTTTTATCACATTTTGATTTTTGGAAAATCACAAAAATATTTAAAAATTCCAAAAAATTACCAAAAATATCTTAAAACCTATAAAACCCAAACATATTTTTATTATAATTTTCTAATCATTTTTATACTTTTGAAAAATATAAAAAGAGTGTTGTGCGTGCCTTTTAGTCGTTGAGTTTGTTTTTAAAAAAATAAAAAATTTGCAAAATTAAAATCCACCAAAAATATTTTATTTTCAGAAATCCGACTACTTAGTTTTTCAATTGTGCTTCTTGTGTTTGACCCCGGTCGCTATGTCAGATAAATAACATAGCGAAGTTGCTTACATTTGAGTGATTTATCTCTGAGTGGTTATTTTTTCTCGTTGATTGCGCTGATTGATTTGGGTCACAACGACATTCGATTAATTTCATACTTAACCCGAGTTGATCTACGTGTCATCAACTATAGATATGAAAATCATCTACAATATTAATTTTGCATTGGCAGCATCAAGTAACACAATTATGATATCTAAATAACTTCCAATAAAATATTAACAACCCATTCCACAATCACATGATGTTTTTACGTCAATCATTACTACCACTCTTATTAAAGAATTTGATGCAACATGTGACTAAATGTATCATCAAACTACATTTAGGACCATACACGTGGAAACTTAAAGGCTGCCCAACTATGACTTGCGAACATCTTGTAATGACAATGACAATGCATGCAAATAAAATCATGATATGCTTTCAATATAGAGTTTTATCGAATCCCAGGATAATAAGAATTCAGCACTAATGTAGAGATATTTTCTAAACAAGATCATTATTCACTTATATTATCCTTCGTATACAACACATGCATTTAGAAATCATTGTTCGAATTTGATCTTTCTTCTGTGTAATCCCAAATCGATACATAGCTCAAGTCCAACCTTTTTTTCCCATGTTGTGGTCAATGTGATTCCTTCCAGTCACATATCCGCTCCCTTCTCCTTCGATCGTATGTTGGCATCTTCTTCGTTGAGGAACCTCCGGGTAAGTACCTCTCTGACTAACTCTCTCTCTCTCTCTCTTAAACACACGAGCAAGGAGAGGAATGCATTGGCATTGGGATTGAAGCCCTTATGGTCTTTTAATAGTTGTCGATGAGAGAAATCAATGTGCGAATAAATCCCATTCAGTTGGAGGAAAATAGAGTATTTAATTTTTGGTGGAAAATCTTGACTGTTACAGGGAGGCTAGAGGCAGAGGAGGAGGGGAGGCGGAGGGAGGAGGATGTCAACCTGGAGAGGAGGAGGATGGAAGGGAAGAGGAGGTCGGTCAGGAGAGGATGAGTTTGACTGGGAAGAGGTCGGCCAGGAGGGAGAAGAAGTGGAAGGAGGAGAAGGTCGGCCTAAAGAAGAGGAGGGGGAGGGAGAAAGCGAGGAGGGTCAAGAAAAGACATATCGACCTCTTTTATTAAATCTGAAAGCAACTTAGAAAAAAACTCGAAGCATGGTTCCGACACGTCTATACTACTACTATTAGTGGGTTTCTTCCCATCTTTGTGCCACGTGGCACTTTATACTCTCTCCCCTCTCCTTCTCATTCCCTTCTCCCCAGCCGAATCCCACTCCCACCGTCTCTCTCTCCAATTGCATCGGACCCGCCCCCATCTCTCTCTCTCCCCATAAAATCACGTGGTCCCCCCTCTCTCCCTCTCTCAAAGCCCATTACATATCTCTCTTCCTCTTTCTTCTTTATTTCTTCTCTCTCTCTCTCTCAAACGATGAACCTATCCCTCTCTCCTCTTTTCTCTCTCCTCTAATATATTTATTACATATACATATTATATTTTCCTTTATATTTATTATAATATTTATATATACATATCTGCTATATTTATTAAATTAAAAATTTTATATCTCATGTAAAGTTACAATTTGTCCTAACTTAGTAATTTATTTAAATTTCGTAATTTTCTTTTATATTTATTAAATTAATATTTATACATATATATTATATTTATTAAATTAAAAATTTTAAATTTATAATTTTTTATAGTTGATAATAGATATATTATATTAAAGGCTATAATAATAAATCTCACCACAAGTAAATTTAATAAGTGACCTTTTTATTCAAATGAGTTGCGACAATTATATTTTTCATCACATTTTTACTCAAATTAGGTTTAACAATGATAATTAAATTGTTAATATTTCATTTCTACTTATGAGTGGTATTATGGTCTTATATGTTCTATATTGTTTATTGGTGAATTTATATGCCATTATTTTATGTATATAATTTAATTTCCATCTAAAATAGTACTTATTTTAATTTAATGACAATGATAACAACTCTTATCACAACTAACTACAACGGATAATATTTTTAAATCTTAAAATATTGTAGCAACTTAGAATGTATTTTGCACAATCAGATGCTAAACTTTTAAGAATCAAATATATGTTGTTATTGAAAAAGATTAAATATTTCATATGTATTTTAATTTATTTATGTTCTTTTAGTTTCATTTCTAAATATTATGTTGGTATTTTTATAATCATAATTCTGATAATTATAGGTTAATTTATAACTATATTAAAGGCAAGGATGATCACATCTGTATGATTAAGATGATGCATCACATATTTTATTTCCGCCACGAAGCGCGGGTATGCACCCTAGTATAATACTAAAACGAAGCACAATGCAAATCTTTGGACCCTTCGTGTCACCATCTCACGTCTTTTTCCGAAGAGGACACTATCCATCTTATTTTTCAAACACGCTAAGTATTTTATTCGGGTTGGACCGATTAAAAAATACATAATAGGCTACATGAATGTGTACTCGTCAGACGTACATATTTATATGGGAACCCTCTCCATACTCGTTCGGACCAGCACAACACGCTTTGAAATGTATGTTGCTTGTATGGGTCTTCGTCTCCATTTAATTCAAAAATCATGCAATCTGATTGTCATAAAGATTAGGATAAATTACATATTGGATCCTAATTTATGTGTTCAATGGATCGTAATCTTTCAAATGAAATAAAATGGATCTTAAGTCTATTTTTATACATGATATCATTAGAAAAAAAGAGAGAGGTTGATTACATTGTCCATTTCCGAGAAGGGATAATTACACCCATAACCCTGAGTAATTCCTCAATCTCAATCATAATCCTGCATAATCGCGATTTACATGATAAACCTTGAATAGTCACTCCTTCTCACACTCATAACCATCCGTTAGTTTAATATATTAACTCAACTATATGAATGGGTTAATCTAACTCATCCTCAATCCAACGGTCAGAAAACAAACAAAAAAAACCTCTCCCTTTCTTTTATCTTACTTCGGATCAGTGGAACAGAGGCAAAAACTCGGGTGGGAAGAGGAGCTGCTGGGATGGGTTCGCGCTGGAGCGACTGGGGTGGGGGGGCCTTGAGCAGCTTTGAGCTCGGCCGTGAGGGGACGATCAGGGGAGGAGCAATCCAAGAGGAGGGGACTTTCAGCCGAGCTGTGGAGGAGGGGGGAGCAAGGCAGGAGCAGACGGGGCGGGGGGGAGGAGAGGCTTTGAGGTCGGCCGTGTAGCTCGGCAGCGGAGGCGAGCAAGGGAGGGCCAACTCGGGGTAGGGGCGACCAGGGAAGGAGCAGGCGGGGGAGGGGGGCTTTCAACTCAGCAGCGGGGTGCGAGCAGAGGAGCAACTCGAGGGCTCTGAGGTTTGGCCGCGAGGGGGCGACCAGAGAAGGAGCCGGCAGTGGGGTGAGCGGCCTTTCAGCTCGACAGCAGGGGGAGAGCAGGGAAGGACCAACTCGGGGTGGGGATTGGGGGCGACCATGGAAGGAGCAGGTCGGGTGGTGGGGGGGAGGGGTGCTTTCAGCTCGGCGGCGGGGGGCGAGCAGGGAGGACCAACTTGGGGTGGGGGGTGGGGCGGTGACCATGGAAGGAGCGAGGGGCTTTCAGGTCGGCTGCGGGGGGGGGGGGGGGGGGGGGGGCGAACAAGGGAGGACCAGCTCGGGGGTGGGGGGCTTGAGCTCGGCCGCGGGAGGGTGGGTTGGGCGAGCAGGGGATGAGGGAGGGCTTTCCGCTCGGCCCGAGGGGGGGGCAACCGAGGACGGGCGGTCAACCAATGGAGGAGCAACCCGCCGGACCGGGGGGTGTTTGACGTGGGAGCTGGATGCGATTCGAAGAGGGACCGACAAGAGAGCTCCAGGAGTGCGCAAACTCTGGGAACCTAGCAGCGCAAAGTCGGCTTTGACGAGGGAGGAGCAGATCAGCACGGGGGGGGGGGGGATCTTCAAGGAGAGCTCGTTGTCGACGAGGGGTGGAGGAGGTGCACAGATGGTCGGCTGAATCGGGGAGGGGGTCGAGTGCAAGAAAGGGGGAAATGATGATGGCATGTCTTGCAAATAAGATTGAACTTTAAGGGTATTTTTGTCCTTTTCAACGGAAACCGTTAATTATAACGGGTATCCCAAACGGAACATAACATAGGGTCATGTCACGTAAGAGTTAACAATTACTCAGGGTTCGTGGCGTAAATCGCGATTATGCAGGGTTATGATTGAGATTGAGGAATTACTCAGGGTTATAGGTGTAATTATCCCTTCCGAGAATAGGAACTTCCAAGAATACTTTAGTCCATCTCTCTTTTTTTTAACAGTGCAGCTTATAGAAGTAGAGTCTGAGACCTATTTTGTTACATTTGAAAGAGACACGTATTAGAATTGGATTTCTAGATGAAGATCCAATATGCAATTTACCCTAAAGATTATTATCACGTAATCTGTGATTGGCACCTTTTGGCTTGGTACTGTAGGTACCGAATATTTTATGGGACGTTTTAGCCAACGTCAATCACGTTTACGTAACTGTTTAGGATACGTTATTATATTTTCACTTGTTAAATTTATAACAATGAAGGGTATTTTTTGTAATTATCTCGGAGTCAGACATCCGTAACATAGTCGTAGATATCACTGCAACAAATTTGATTTATAACAACTAACAATCACTGCAACAAATTTGGTTTATAACAACTAAGAATTACAGGTGCTAATCAAATCGAATACCTTCGAATCCACAAGAATTTTAATTCAATTCATTATACAAATTTCGAATCCGAACTCGAATCGAATTTCAAATGAATTTACTAACTTAAATTCAGATTCAATTCATTTAAAGTTCCGAATATTAAAATTCGATTCATTTTATTTCGAATTTGAAAGGTTAATTGATGTGTTAGAGCTTATACAGATAATATTATATGAAGAATAATATAATATAAAATATTTTATTATATTAATCTAATTTTGAAAGTATATTACTGAGTTAAGTTGAAAAATTATAAATCGAGGAAATATCAAACCAATACAATATAGTGGATAAAAGTGCATAATTTTTTTAATTATTATCTTTTATAATCTAAATATACTCTTTTTTAAATGATGAAGAAATGTATAAATATAATACAATTATCTGAGCTTATCAAAGAGATATAATATCATCGACGAAAAGGTTGAACATATTATAATTATCATTGCATGTTAAAGCAAGACAAGATCAGACTTATATAGAAAGTTAATAGAAATAAATATTATTATTTAAAATAATGATAATAATAATCAATAATGTAGCAACATAACACCTCTTCATTAAGCGTGAGGATCTTCATTATCAAAAATTGAGGCATAAAAATGAAATATATGAATTTTCGATGTACAATGGAACAACTTAAACTATGATGAGAAGAACTTGTATATTACTCATGTGATGATAAATATCGCCTTGACAATGGTAATTATCTTGGATTGCCATGTCAGGAATCAACACAATAAAAAAACAAAGAAGATATATCTTGGTAAATTTTGAATCACGACAAATGTTGAGGAACACGATGTAGTAAAATCATCATTTTCACATGCTATGAGAAAGGCCGTCATAATCTACCGTGGGTATTTAGGATCTTTGGTAGATAATGAAAGGGAGAACGGAAAAGACAATGTAAGAAATGTGGGAACATGAAAATAAACGTATGGGTGAGGATCTAGAATAACAATCAACATTTGATCTTTCCTATTAGATTTCAAGACTAAAATTTTTTACTCTTTTTTATATTTGATATTTAGTCTTTAACTAATAGGATTATACATACATACATACATATATATATACATGTTAAATTTGGTATGGCTTAGAGTTCTTTGTACACTCTTAATGCCTCAAAATTTCTGAATACTATGCTAAGATTGATTATTGTACTTATACAAAGTAAGTCATACCTAAGTTACTGTCACTATGCTAAAATAATAAGTCAAAATATCTGAATACTATGCTAAGATTGATTATTGTACTTATACAAAGTAAGTCAGACCTAAGTTACTATCACTAAACTAAAAATAATAAGACATGAACTTAGATGTTTTGTATAACCAACGCATGAAGGACCCACATTTCTAACTCATAATATTTTGCAGCCAAACCACTTGAACTTAGTTAAAGAGGAAAGGAAAGAGATTTAATCTCATTAGGGGGCCTAACGTTGCATATACACGTCACACATTGACAAGTCATGTAGGTATAGTGTGATATTGTGAGTATGAAAATCATAGCGGTGAAGGTTTAACATAATAAATCATATCAATGGAGCTTACATATGATTATAAGTTTAAAATTAACCACTTAATAAATGTAGTAAGTTGGTTTGAGAGTATTTTTAATTGCTTGCACATGTTATTCTTAGTGATATAATGCAAATGCTAAATCTTTCAACGTAAATAAAATGTAGTCGCTTTTTAATACATATTCATATACTCTTTTCTATATCTATTTACTTACAAATAAAATTGAATAGATGGATGTCAACCTTTTGATGTAATTATGTTATCATTACTTGCACTAGAATATTCAGAAAAGATCATAATCAACCCAGAGTGCTTGTTACATGTATACATGTAAATATGTATGCATTGTATGCATGTATATGCATGTACTATGTATATATAAATACATTGTTACATATATACATATATGTATGGATATAAAATATCGAATCGAATCGAATAATTATCGAATGAATTCAGGTAAATTCAGATTCAATTCATTTGGGAATCGAATCCCCAAGTTAAATTCAAATTCAGTTTATTTGGTTTCGAATCGAACTTCTTTCGAATTTTTATCGAACGAAGCCTAATCGAATTCGAATGATTCAATTCAATTAGCAGCCCTACTAACAATTTATTATTTATTGTCATATCTTCTGTAATTAATTGTATAACAACGCATATCATTTATTCACTGCTTGATTATTCTGATCAAAATAAAAATAAATATCGTATTTGTCACTATATTGCTGGCAATAAATCATATCGAAACCATTATCTTTTTTTCTTCCAACCGATTCTTAATTAGTAATGATAAATGCAAATTTTAACAAAAAAATTAAAACATAACCGTCATTATACGAAACTTTAGCAATGAATACCTATTCTATACAAGACATGGTAATTATTTTTCTCATTGAGGGTACTTTTGCAAATATCCAAGAAAAAAGGGTAAAAAATGTGAAAACAAAAAAGTTGGAAAAG
This sequence comes from Ottelia alismoides, assembly GCA_037367405.1. Taxonomy (NCBI): domain Eukaryota; kingdom Viridiplantae; phylum Streptophyta; class Magnoliopsida; order Alismatales; family Hydrocharitaceae; genus Ottelia; species Ottelia alismoides. The sequence goes on from JAZKJV010001619.1 coordinate 1,093,790, forward strand.
TCGCCACCAGGCAACGAAGTCCTCACCTGCACGCACTCGCCGTTCACGCCTCTTCCTGCGCTTCGACAAAGCCCACGCCTTTATGATTTAGGTGGTGAAGCTCATCGTCTTCCCCCCTTTAGTCAAACCCACTTCTCACTTTCTCCTTTTCTATATTCCCCCACTCACCCACAGATATAGGAAGAGCTCCATATAGATACAGGTGATCAGTAGAGAGATAGAACAGAGCCCATCACTTAATTCTCTCAGACGTAGAGATCCAATCACTACCCACATCCCAATTCCAATCCACCGGCCATGGCAGAGCACCAGCGGATCCATCCTGTCGATGTGGAAGCCGGGGAAACCGCACCCGAGCGCACCGCTCGTGCCGAGAGACGCCGTGGTGTCGGAGAAAGGGGACCCGGCGGAGGAGCACCGGCCCTTCCGGAGAACGATGCCGGTTCAGTACCTGCCCCCGCCGAGGCGACGTCGCAACAGCTGCCTTAGGTGCTGCTGCTGGATGATATGCCTTTTGGTTACGCTAGCGGTGCTCGTCGCCGTCACGGCGGCCGCGCTCTACTTGATATTCCGGCCTAAGGCTCCCAGCTACTCCGTTGACCAGCTCAGAATCACAGATTTCCAGGTACGCAGTTGCATGATCCTGTCATAGTTTTCAATTTAAAGAATGGGATACTGGTTGTGGGAAAAATGAATTATTTTTCTACGATTTATCATTGAATTAATAGATCCACAGAGAAATACCATGTCGACGGATCGATCTGATCAGAGCAGATATGCGGTGCATCAGATATCCTTCGATTCTTTCTTTGTCCTAATATACATGGAGTACTTTTTTCATGGAAGATAACTGTTTCTTTTTATATTTTAAGTCGTTTAATAAAATTCGAATATGTTATTTTTTCCAATTTGATAGAACTTGATTATAGTGCTTACATGGTATAAAACCAAAATATTGTTAGTAAGACTCACTCACTTGAAATGATTGGTTTCTTGGCAGGCCAATCCGACAACTCTTGAAGTAGCTGCAAGCTTCGAGGTGATGGTCACGGCCAAGAACCCGAACAAGGCCATCGGCATCTATTACGTCGACGGGAGCCGCCTGAGCGCATCGTACCAAGGCACGACGCTTTGCGAGGGCCAACTGCCGGTGTTCTACCAGGGCCACCGGAACACGACCGAGTTCAAGGTGATCCTCAGTGGCAAGGCGCAGTTCACAAACGGTGACTTGGCGGCATTGCGAACTGCGCAAGACACCGGCATGGTGCCCCTGGTGTTCAACGGCAGAGTCCCAGTGAGGATCAAGTTTGGGAAGCTGAAGCTTTGGAAGGTTAAGTTTTACGTGACGTGCGATCTGGTCGCGAGCGACTTGGCCGTCGACAGGCCGGTTCGGATCAGGTCCAGCAGCTGCAGGTTCAAGTTCAGGATGTGAAGAGAAGGAGATCCACGCTAAGATTCGAAGTTGGTTGTCACCAGTTCATGCTTTGTTCTAGTGTTGGATCGATCATGTATATTTGCCATAGAGCGATAAATATTAGTGATTATGGTTTGTTTAGGAGTATAAATTTTATTTTTGCTGCATTATTTTATATGTAAGATCGGGCCTTCTGTCTTGCTCCAGGTACTGTTGTACTTCGAGAACTTGCTATTGTACTGATAGTTTCCCAGCTTGTTTTGAAATATCAACTGTTGAATGGGGGATCTGACGATCCCAAATGGTTCGTACCAGACGTAGGGAGATCGCCCCGTCCGGGAAAATAACCCCCCCCCCCATCTCTTCTGAAATAGTAGAACGGAACGATTCACACAATTTTGCATTTTTTGTGGGTCTGTATCGTGCAAATCGTGTGAACCGCTCTATCAAGATCGAGCGGCTGACACCATCACAGCAGAGACAGCACCGCAGCAGACAATCCGCCTCCCCAATTTTGTTAGGAAGAGAGGGGAATGAAATCATTATTCCTCGATATCATTCCTTATTTTGTTAGATCATGTTAAGGTAGGAATAACGATTATAAAGGAAACAAGATCCTCTCATACATGGGAGTGGTTATTCTTAACTACTCCCTTAGATTTAGGATTTCATTCCTTACAAATGCTAATGAAGGTATTCTTCTTCAATATTTTGTATTTAATATATCATTGTTACAAATAAATGGTTATCGACATGGATATGTGTTTTTCTTTTTCGATATTTTTTTGGACACTGACATAGATATAGTTCTTTTGACATAGATATATGGACACCGGCATGGATAAAAATATATGGATGCAAAAGCTTGGATAAGTTACAAACATGCATATATGAGTACCAATATGGATATGGGATTTTTTTGTGGATATGGATATATATACGGTTCAATTTTTTTGATACGGATACAAATATGGTTACAAGAAATTCCAGTGGATAGAAATACATATATATTAAATGAAAGTTGATCATGTGAGAGCTCCAGACTGTGGGAGCATTTTTTGATGAGAAAGAGGGTGTCCTCCCGAGATGGGAGTCACCACAAAACCATTATATTACTAAAAAAAATTTTACATGGATTAAGCATTCTATCTCTTCCTGCCTGCCAAGATGCCCGTCGCTAAATCCAGTCTCCATTCCCCCATGTGCCTCATCTCCTTCACAGTTACCTCCTTCGATGTCATCACGGCAAAGAGTCTTAGGAAAAGCCTCTCTAACGGACCCTCCCCCAGCCAATTATCTCTCCAGAATCTGAAACCTTCTCCATCTCCTAACTTCGGCACTAATCTACCCGATACAATGTTCAACACCACTCGCACTGCTTTCCATAGGGATGATTCAAACCGAAGAGACCCTATCTCTAAATTTCCTTTAACTTCGTAAATCTTCCTCATCAGTCTTGATGTTAGATCTGTCAAGGTTCCCCATATGCACAATATCCACTTTACTAATAATGCATATTCATGCACTCCAAGTCTCTCATCCCCAAACCCCCATGCTCACGGGGTCTCGTTATTTCCTCCCATGCCACTAAATGTATTCCTGACTTCTGTTATTTCCCGTTTGACCAAAAAAACTTCTCATCAGCATTCCAATCCTCTTTCTTACTCCCACAGGCATCAACTAGTTAAGAAGAAGAAAATAGGGATGGCAGACATGACGTGCTTCAATAGGATCCGTTTTTCTCAGTTTTTCCCCCTTTGATAAGGTAACTGCTTTCCAACTTACTAATATGAGCTCTATCTGTTTCTCTCAATTAGCCAGCCACCAAGGGGAGACCTAGGTAGGTAATCGACCGTTCACCCAATGGGCAACCAAGTTTGTCCGCTAGACTGATCCGTTCACCCTCATGAAATCCAAAAGTGACCACCACCGATTTCTGCATATTGTTTTCGAGCATTTAAAGTCCGCTGAAGATGTCCAATAACCGAGCCGTGCGATCTATCATCTCATCCAATCTGCTCTGGAAAAGCACCTTGTCATCCGCGTACTGTTATACTGATACAAAGATCTCCTCAAGACGGAATCCTTCGCAGCACCCCCATCTATTGCTTGCTTGAACATAACTGCCAACACATCAGCAACCAACATGAATAGCATAGGTGCTAGTGGGAAACCCTGACGAACCCCCCTTTGTGGCTAAAAATAACCCCCTTACGACCACCCATTTACCATGATCGAGAAGGAAGATGTTGTGACACATCTTTTCATCCAAGCAATCCAGATTTTTGTGAAACCTCTTTTCCTCATCGAAGTCCATAGGAAGTTCCAATCCATGTTGTCATAAGCTTTTGCAAAATCTATCTTCCACACCACCCCCTTTGCTTCCTTGTGTCTCTACTCAAGACGTAATTCTGACGCCATAACCAGCCCATTTGCGTCTGACGTCCAGGATAAAAGCGGATTGATCTTCTAAAATTGATAGAGTCCATGACCTCTTTGAGTCTGTTTGTTAATACCTTCGCCACAATGAGGTATACGCCGTTTGACAAAACGACTGGTCTAAAGTCCTCTACTCTTACGGATGATCCTTCTTCGGGAGTAAAACCAACAAAGCTATGTTCACCTTCTCGAAGCCCCCGTTATCTTACCTGAATTCCTCCAACACTTCTAGTATCTCTCCCTTTAGAAGATCCCAAAATTCTCTGTAAAAGAAGATAGGGAACCCATCGGGACCCGATGCCCCATCAGCATTCAGACCCCAAATTGCCTTCTTCACCTCACTATCTGAAAAGTTTGACTCCAGTGCCTCCACCATTTCTGGTGTCAACGTCTTCACCCCTCTCCCCAGCCACCAACATCCCTCTCATATTCTCTTTCGAGAAAGCTCCACATAATGTCCTATCAGTTCCCTGCCAATCTACGCTTCCCCAGAGAACCTCTGTCCCCCACCACCATGACTTCTTGAATGCGATTCCTCCTCCTTCTTCCTGAGGTAACATTGTGGAAGAATCTAGTATTCGTGTCGTGTTCTCTTAGCCATTTCTTCCTAGACTCCTGTCTCCATTCAATCTCTTCTTTCCGATCTTCAACCAGAATCTACTTCAATAACCCGAACGTCTCTTCTATCTCGTCCTGCACTAGTCCCTTAAAATCATCAAGGTCATCAAACCATACTACTTTTTCTTGCGATATACCTCATTTTTCCCTCCTCTTTAATTTCACATCTCTTCCATACTCCTTCAGGAATGTTTTAAGCGGCACTAGTTTAGTAGCAAGTCGAGAAACTGTTGAGCCCTTCGGATTCCAACTTCTCCATAGCTTCCCCACCATCTCTTTGAAACCTTCTTCCAGCATCCATGATTGCTCAAAGCGGAAGATAAACCTACCACTTTCCTCTTCTCCAGATGACCAGATAATCAGTGTGTGATTCGAGTGAGCCCACGGGAGGGCCCATGCATGTGATTGAATTTCTCTACCCCATCAATGGAAAGCAGAAATCTGTCTAATATTGATCTTGACCTTGTGTTTCTCCAAGTATACGCACATCTTGTTGCATCCATAATTGACAAACCCAAAGAGTGCACCAACTCCAAATCATCCGTCGAACCTGCGTCCCTCCCTCGACCTCCCTTAGGGCAGTCATCTGTAGTAACGTAAGATTGAGATCACTCCCCCAACAAACAAGTACATCAATATGTTCTGAGTGCATCTGCAATAAGTCTTCCGCAAGCGAACCCATCCTGCTGACATTGGGTCCGTACACATTCGTCACGGCAAAGACGAAACCATCTGCTCTATGTCTTAGACGGGCCGAAAGCGAAAAGGTTGACCTCCATTCTGCCTCCACCTCAAAGGTAACCTCCTTCCAGCCTATAATTAGTCCTCCTGCTGCTCGTTGTGCCTCTATGACCGCTGCCTGAAAACCTCTCTCAATGCCCAACTCAAACCCAACATCTGTCGAGTTATGAGATAACTTTGTTTCCTACAATAAGAATATGACCGCTTTTGCATCCCGTACTAAGTTCCCAATGCACATACGCTTTTCTGGCCTCTCGAGCCCTCAAACATTCCATGAAAGAACTTTCATTGAGAAACCTCCGAGTACCTTCTAACTGACAGTAGTTGGACCACCCCCAGGCATTCTGCAAACCTCCGGTCCAAAGGGTTGAACCGGTTCTTCCCTCTCTGTGCTGAGGCCCCCACTGTATGTTCTTGGAGTAGTAGATCAAACTGTTCTGCTTCTTCGAGAACCTCTACCCTACGTCTCCTTCTGGTTGCCTTCAGGCCACCCTTTTCCTCGATCTCGTTGGCATCTGACCCATCATCCGAGATTGAAGTCACCCTTTTAGATCTTACCCCCATAGTACTATCACTCTGTACTGCCAACTCATACTCCTACCGTACGATCTGTGTAGGATCAAGAATTTCCTCTTGCATTTCTCCCCTTAACAGACCCGCCTCTCCTGCGATTGAAACCCCCTCCCTCCCCCACTCCAACATTAGGGTGACCAGCCTCCCTGCTTGCCAAAACCTGGGCAAATATCCCCCGCCCTCTTCTCTAACTTCCCCAGCACACCTATCTTATGAGCTAGGCTTTGCCACCCTCCGCTCCTGCCGAGCCTCCGAACAGACCTCGTCAACGAGCTTCCTAGTTCTCCCACCCCCTGGTCATGGCACCGCGCCTCGCATCCCTGTGTGCTTGATTCTGGTTCCCCTACTGCTTGGCCCCCCTACGCCTCGATCAAGCTTGGTTTTGTCAATCCCTTCGAGGACGTCCCCTCAAGGCAACCCCAAGCAGTATGGTTCTCCAACCCATCCATGCTCTCCTAGCTTCCTTTGACCTTCTCTAAATAGAGAATGGGGGGTTTGGTCCGTGCCTCCACTCCCAATCCTTCCACTCCTCCTTCTTGGTTAGCTGAACCTTCCTTCGAACATGAATGCTGGAAGCCGAGGTCACCGCTTCATTTATGTTCTGAAAATCCACCCTCTGCTCCTAATCATTTGTCGCCACAAAGTCGCCATCCCTGAAACTTTTCTACCTTCATTCAGGTTCATCAATGTCTCCTTCTCAACCTGCGACATACCCGGATCACGACCCGCCATGGGCTTACAAGGGCGATGCCCCACCGAACGCCCCATCCAAGGCAGCCCCCACATCCGACGATGCATGGAATAATGGTCCGATCCCCCTCCCTCTCCAATCACAAGTTTGCCTTCCGGAAGCACCTTCTTCTTGGATCCCTGTGGGCACGAACCTCGCTCGGTGAGCGGAGCCATGGAACAGAAAGCATCACAGTGGTTCATAGTAAGATACTGCCCAATGCCAGAGCGAACTACATAGAAAGCAACCACATCCAAAAGGCTTTCTATACATCACTTTTTGCTGACTGATCCCCCCCCCCCCCCCAATTAACAAATTTCTTTCCCCGCCGCCTAGAGACAATTGTGCTCCCTCTTCGCCGACTCCTCTCGACGCTCCCTCACCCACTCCCTCACACACTCCCGATTGCCGACTCCTCTCGATTGTGGGAGCATGAGAGCAGTGACTCTGAACCATTAGATTTTGCTCATAACACTCTGGTTGATTGGAGGAGGAGAGATATGGGCAGAATCTACTGGTTCATAGTTACTGCGCTCACGCTCCCACAATCTGGGGCTCTCACAAGATCAACCCTCTATATTAAATATATTTATTATATGGATAAAACATGAGATATGATTTTCTTTGAAGATATAGACACCAACATGGATATGTGTTTTTTATTTTTTTTCCGGATATGGAAATGGACATGGATATGGGATTTTTTCTGATATGGATATGGATACGATGCAATTTTCAATTTTTGTAAGATATGAATACTGATTATATTCTAGCGGATACATATACACCAGCATGGATATGACTTTTATTTTTTGTTGTTACAAATATGGACATGGATGAGGATTTTTTGTGGAAACAGATATTGACATGAAAATGAGTTTTTACTTTTTTTGCAGCTATAGATATGGATATAGATACCACTTTAGTTTTTTTATGATATGGATACAGGTTACATTTTAGTGGGTATGTATACGAATATTTATATGTGTTTTTATTTTTTTGCGAATACTGATGCCCATAACATTTTCAATTTTTTATGATACGGATGTGGACATGCTAATAAAATATTCTAGCATATACATATATTGATATATCAAATATATCAATTGTATGGGAAAAAATCACAGTGGTTTCAATTTAAATTTGTCTATTGCTTCCTTATATGAAATATATCAATTATATGAAAAAAATAAGTTGGAGGATTGATGAATCTGCGATTCATCATCTTTATTCATTTATTTTAGCTTAAAATCCCTTATAAAACACCTGCATATAACGCTAACTCCATATTCTTACTAACTTGCATTTGTGTATAAATATTGTACATTTCTTACTAATTTTAACCTAAAATAAATAAATAAAGAAAGAAAGGAAAAATAAAGAAAAGAAAATAAAAAAAGGAAGACTGTGTACAGGCTGACCCGAACCCCGAGAGAAGGTCAAGACTTGACCTGATCGACCAGGAATAAAGTAGGGGGAGATAGGGTCCTCAACCAGAAAATCCAAAAAAATGTGTTTCTCACTTATTTTGTGTATATCTGTATAAGACTGACACTAATTTATTTGTACCTTAATTGACACCAAATCAAATAACATTCAAAACCAAAGTTGTAGCTAAAAATGCATCCTAATTAATAAAAATGATTGCACAATTAAATCATGTATAGAATAAAAGTAGCCACACTTGGAAAAAGCCACTAAGCACTAATTGAAAGATCAATTCCGGCTCTACATGATATCAAATTGAACCAATATCACTTCCATTGAATTCTAAATTAAATTATATTCAAAATGGTTGTGATTTCATAATTTTTGGAGTTACGGTTGAAAAGTCGATTTTCTGGGGTGGTTTGTGCAATTTTCCCTTGTATTTTATGCATATTGTATATGTATATATATTTGTAAATATTTTTACTAATTATTTAAAAAAATAAAAATAAAAAATAATAATAACATTCTTAAAACAAACAAAAAAGGCTAATTTCCTCATTTAACCCTTGTATATAATACCATATATGTGTATAGTATATGTATATAGTTGCTATTTTTAACCAACCATCATAAAAAATTAAAAAAAATAACATTTTTAAATTCCAATAAATAAAGTGACGAAAATTCAAAAAAAAAGTTAATAATTTTATCTCTCTTCTATTTTATCTCATCTCTCACTTTATCTCATCCACCAAAAAAATTCAAAAATACATTTCAATTTTCATCTTTCTTATCTTCTTATCCAAAAATTCAAAAATTCAAGTGTCATCTCTTTTCTATTTATATGGCTCCATCTCCCTCATTCAAACTGGATCAATCTTTAGAGAGAGAGAGAGGAGCCCAATCTCCGAAAGAAATTTCATCGAGAAAAGGTGTCTAGCCTCTGAGCCGTCCGGTGACAGCGATACGGCCTTCGTCGAGGCGATCACGATCCATTTTCCACTCCTAAGGTGAGATCCAAATTTTTCTTCGCATTTTATCTTAGTTTAATCGCTTTTTATTTTGTCGCATTTTTTTATCGTCATTTTGTTCTTATAGATTTTAAGAAAATTCACCACGATTTATTCCACCACCGACTCGATTTTTCATCTCATTTTCTCGATCTCTACGCCTTCGAATTCTATCTCCCACGATCTCTCAACTCCGGCCACGTACGGTGGCCGGAGATCGGATTCGAATCCTCCACTTTTGCCGAATCCCCATTCACTTTCTGATTTTGTAGATAAATAAAAATTTGTTTTTCCTTCTTGTCTAACCTTTGTTTTGTAGGCGAATCAAAATAAAAAAACAAAAAAAATATTTCTCATTTTGCTCGGATTTACAAAAAAATAAAAAAAAGTTTTCTTCTTTGTTTCACTGTTTACAGTATAATAAAATTAAAAAAATTACAAAAAAATAAAAAAAGGGGGACGACCCCCTCCAGGCGTCGCCGCCCCCTCCGCGCAGCCACCAAGTCGCCACGGCGCCCTTCAGCCCGCCCCTCCAGCAACCTATCGCCGCCGCAGACGGCCTCTACACCAGCGCCGTGCCACCGCAAGGCGCGACCTTCGGCCGCTCCAACCCGCCCCGCGCCGCCTCCCCGCAGGCGCGCCAACGCGCGACCCCCGCGCCAGATCGCCCTCCTCCGCGTGAGCGACCCCCGCTCTAGTTCGCCCCCTCCACACGTGGCCCTCTCCGACCCGACACGACGCCGCAGCGAAGCCTCCGCCCCGTGCGACCACGACAACCACCTTGCTGCGCCCATCCTCCATCGCCGTGAAGACCCGCCGCCTGCGCAAACTTCCCCGCGCGCGAGGACTGCGCAACCCTCTGAAGCTTCAGCCGCGCTGCCCCTTCCCTCCACCAATGTCGCGCGACATCCACGCAACTCCCGCCGCACAGCAGCGCCCCTTGCCGCCTTTGCCGAAGCGAAGGGCGGCGCCGTCCTTGGCCGGCTCCCTGTTGCCCCCCTTGATATTACAAAAACGAAGGAAGCCCTAGAGCTCCCATTAATTAAAAAAAGGGGGGAAATTACAATTGATGCCCTGGGAGTTTTCAAAAGTGCAAAAAGGTCCAAACAAGCTTTCAAAGCACATGACAAGCTCATGATATTGGGTAAATTGCACCTACTGCCTCGTATTTTATTTTTATTATTTATTTGAGGCAAAAACTTTGAATCTTTACATTTCAGTCCAAAACTTTCACAGTATTTACATTTTAGTCCCTGAACTGCATAACTATAGTTTGCTTGGTCTTCTTAATGAAATAAATGTTATTCATGATCCAAAAATTTTGCAAAAACTATGCTATGCTCTTGATGTGATTATTTTCCTGGCATAAATTTTTCCTTACATTTTGTCCTCATTTATTATTAATAAAAAAAATCAAAACATGTTATTTTTCCTTGCTTGAAATTCCAAAATTCATAAAAATTCTAATATTGTTCCAAAAATTCCAAAAAAAATCAGAGCAGTTGTATTTCATTGTCTTTCAATTTCTGACCAATTTTCACGCATTAACTATTTATAAAACCCAAAAAATTGAAAAACATCAAAAATCTTATAAAAATCACAGAAAATTCTACAAAATTCCAAAATTTGTGATTTCAGTTCCTATTTGTAGATATTTGTTTCTAGTTTGTATTAAAAATAATAGCCAGCGTTTTGGATATTTAAAGTATTTTTAACTTGCAAATTACTCTAGGCTGTGCATATTTTCTTATTTTCTCACTGTTTGATTTTTAGAAAAATACAAAAAACGTCTGAAAATTCCACAAAAATTCTCAAAAATATTTCAAAACTTTAAAACCCAAAAACATTTTCTTTGTATTTTTCTGACTATTTTTGATTAATTGAAAAATTGTGAAAAGAGTTGGTGTGCATATTTTTGTCCTTGTTCATGTTGTCATTATTTTTGAAAAAAAATTGCAAAATCAAAATCCCTAAAAATTTGAAAATCTTTGAAAATTAAAAATAAATAAATAAAAGATTAAAAAAATCACAAAAACCAAGGATAGTTGTCCTTTGAGATTCTCGATTTCTTTTAATTAGTTTCTGATTGATTGAATAACCCTCGGGAATTGTAGCCTCCCTGAGTTCGACCTTGTCCGCTATACAGGTTAATAAGTAGCAAAATTTTAAAAAAAATAATCTTTTGTTGACACGGGATTCTGGGGATAAAAACAACGACCTATTCATCAATTCATTTCCAACCCTAGAAAAATCTGACTCAACAAGGATACCGATTATTTTTTCTATTTAATGAAATATATCAAAGGAAGGCTATTTTCTTTGTATTCGTTTTCCTTTCCAAACATAAGAAAAGAATATGTTCATAATAAATGTTTCAATCCCTAATATGAATCAAACAATGGAATGGAAAAACTTATTCATTTCCATTTCTTTGTTAATTCATTCTTTTCTCGATTCCATTCCATTGTAATTCCTTTCCAACCAAACAAACATGATCTAAAGGGGTGTTCGTTTGGAGAAATAGTCTCAAGAATAAGGGCGATATTCTCCTCTCATCTCATCTCCTTCCTAGTACGCCTATACCCGTTGCGCGACTCTCGATCTTTATTCCACTTTATTCTATCCTTATTCACATCTCCCAATTTAAAAATTATTTTGTTAATACAATGTTCGTGGGATACTTATGTAAAATTATAAATTTACTGAGTTATTTTAGTATTACTGTCAATATTAGTGCGAAATATGTTGAAAGCATTTCCCTCAAATTATACAACCCAATGAATTAAAAAGTACGACAACTATAGCAAAATATATTAAACTAATAATGGCTTAATAATCCTGTAACGTTTTGGGCTTGGGGATAAAACCCGCCATTTAAAAGCTCGTCCCCTCCCTCCCCAAATAAAAAAATAAAGAAAAATAAGTGTTTAATTTATCTTGGTCCCTTTTTCCACTAATAAATTATGCATGAGAGAATTTATCTTTTTCTCTTCTTCCCACTAATAAATTATGCAAGCTTCTCTTAAAACTTCATTCCCCTCTGAAACAAAAGTTGAGAGAAGTCACTGGTTAATTTGCAATTTTTACTACGCTCAATATTAATATTGTGTGGCTTGAGTAAGAGTTTAGGTTTTAGGATTTAAAGTATGTGGTCAACATGACCTTGTAACAAGAGAAGTTTAAATATAGTATGACCTTAATGGCCTTGAAAATAATGTCAAAAATATCCTATGGACATACTGATCTATAACTAAAATGAAAATTATAATATAGTGTTGGGCGTCAAAATGATCTTTAACTCAGTCAAGCCCCAGCTAGAAGGAAATGAACTTGAAGTAGTTGGCGTGCTTCGTGTCACCCCTTTTTTTTCTCCTTGAGTCGATTGATTTGTAACATTCTAAGTCAAGTTCTTTGCGCATAAGGATTGTGGTTCTCTTGCTCTTCGTCTCAATCTTTTTTGGAGAAATTAGCATGCCCTCCTTTATCTGGCTTCTATAGTTGATACCTCTTTCATTCACTTGATTATTTATCATAATCTTGCAATCTTCACCTTTTCAAAGTTCATTACTCCTTTTCTTACGAGAAAAATCATCTTTGTGTCTTTGTGACTTGTATTTTCATTAAATTCTCCTAAAAGTTTCACGCCAAAATCTTTTTTTCAACAAAAGATTCCACGCATGCTAATAATTTTTATGATTGACTAAAGGTTGGACACAATTAATTCAACATGTTATGATGTATCTACACATGTATTTTAAATTCATTATTCTAACCATCAGAACAGGTTTAGTATGATGATGTTATTTTTTAATCATATCATTTATATAAGTATTTTGTTATTATTCCTTTTATTGTGCGATTTTTAGATGGACAATGTTATTTTGAAGGATATAACACATGTATTTATAACTAGTTTTGGTCATGATATGTTTTTTTATTTCTCCCCTGTTATTTTCTCATTAAATTTTGCTAGACTAAAATATTTCCAACAACCAAAGCATATCATTACATCTGTTTTACAAAAGTCATGGGAGGGGATTGTGCACCAAAAACATTTCTCAATAACAATTACAAATTTAAAATTACAATTCATAAAAATAAAGATAGAACAAGGAAACTACAATTGACACTAAGATTTTAATGTAAAAACTCAAGTAGGTAAAACCACAATCCACAACTTCATTCTAGGAATTTCTCTTTGCTCTCTCAACAAAGCTTGCTTCCAATGTCATACGACTTGAAACTAAGGATACAACAACCTCATCTACAATATATCTCTTTTTAGGAAAATCTGAAATGAGATTTTATCTTTATCAGAGAAATGAACCCACAACTTGGATAACAATTTCCAAATATTACAATACAAAAAAGTCGTATTAGTATATAAACTTTATACGCAAGCTTACTTGAGTATTGTAAAGTATGATGAAGAAAAATGACTCGAAGGATATGAGTATGAGCTTGAAAGCATTAGAGCACTTGAGAAATCAACTGAGGATTTGAAATCATTAGAGATTAAACATTAGAACTACTTCCTTGTACTCTAAGATCCCCTAGATGAGTTTGAGGTGTATATTGCTTGTTTTGTGACGATGATTCCCTGTCTCCAGGATAGGTCGACAACTATAGTTGATTTTACATTGATTGTTGACTATTTATTCAGAATTGATTTAAGGTGATTATAGGCATCATCAATTCATCTCTTTTTTATTTTGTTGCACCATATTTTGATCTTCCTCTTCTTCGATTCGAAATTCCCAACAAATTTTCTACCCACAATTAAGTGCACTAGCTAACAATTTACTTATAAGTGTAGATATATTTTTAGCATGAGTAAAGTGAAACATGACTTATGATTGTCCAATTTAAGTCTTCTAACAATTTAGGATAAGTAAAGAGGGTTAGGAAAGAGGTCAACCATGGCTAGAACATAATATTCATGAATAAACTGAAGCAAATAGTCAATTGACCGAATTTCAAATTTGTAACTGGTATAAATAGTTAGTTGAGGTAAAAGTTTTAGTGATATTTAAATTTGGGATCAACATTCTTAAAAATCATTGAGGAAATAATTGAGCTGAAATTTTGGCATAATCGACTGAAAAATAGAGACAAGGAGCATGTTCACAGGAATCTATATTAGTCAACGAGGGATTTGAATTTTTCGACAGAAGGACAACTTATCAACCAGGAAGAATGTATAGTCAATTAAAAATAAAATTTAGAGTTTGGATTTTGGGGGTCAAGGATAATCAGTTGTAAAATAACTATTGTCGATTCAATGAGATTAATTGACTGAGAATAGTTGATTGTCATGCTTTCGACTTGTTTCTGCATGTAGATTAAGAATATGAAAAAATCACATCATATTTTTTCGATAAAAATAAATATATGTAAATAAACAGACTTGGATATTTTTGCAAAACTACCCTTGTTTGTCCGAATCTTGTTCTTGAGACTGAAGACTTGAATTCTTCAATCTATAAGTCTTTGGATCTTTTGACCTTTTATGCTTCTCCCAAATCATCTTTGATTCATTTTTGGGCAGGTGTTGCATCCACTTCAACAATTGTATAATATCACTTTGTTACACCTCGAGTCCTTTTTCGAATTGTTATTAAACATCTTCTTTCTGAAATATAAGTCATATAAAAATAAATATACCAAACTACTCTTTGTCATTATTAAAATTTAAGTAACTACTAATCTCCTCCTTTTAGTATTGATAAAACTTATATTTATTTTTAAAACTTTTAGTATATTAGATTTCCCCCCTTCTTCAAGATTTATTACTCAAGATTTTTCTCCTCTATTTGTCATTGTCAAAAAGGTAAATACTTTGACCTTCTTAAGCTCCCCCTATCAATTCAAGATTCTCACCCAACTTTTATTGGATTGGCTTTTCCCCTTTTAACTTGGATTACAACCAAAGATTTTAAATATCATTCTTTTGTTGTAATTTATGGGTGAAGTGTCTGTTACTAGTTATTTTAATATTTTGAAAATAAATATATCGAAGTTTGCATAAATTTAATTTTCTCTTTAAGTATTTAAATCTTTTAAGATTTATTGGCTTAGTAAATATATCAACAAGTTGATCATTAGTGTTAAGGAAATCAACAATTATTTCTCCTTTTAGCACTCTTATGAATAGATAACTAATATCGATGTATTTAGTTCTTAAATGTAGCTCCTATCACAATATTTAAACCTTGTTAAAATTTAAAATCGAAGTCATTTTAGGTTTGTTTCATCCACAACGCTGTGAATATAAAAAAGAAGCATGTATATTTCAACTTTTATTGTTGATAAGGTTACACAATTATTTTTGAAGAATCAAGAGACCAGTGGATTCCCAAAGAAATGACATGTCCCACTAGTACTTTTCCTGGCATCATCATCATCCTTATATGCTTTTAGTTCGGTAATCTAGCGTACCACCAATCATAATTTTAAGTATTTAGAAATCTATTTAACTACTTTTAGATGACTTTCTTTTGGGGTTGATTGAAATCTAGCATACATAAGAATACAAACAAATATATTTGGTCCACTAGCAGTAAAGTATAATGAAGAACCAATCATGCCTCAGTATTAAATTCGATCAATATCCTTACCCTTTTTATCAGCATCAAGCCAAGATTGAACTGTCACTACTAAAGCCATTCCTTTGTATTCTCCATCCCAAACTTCTTGATAAAGTCTTAAGTGTGCTTTGTTTAACTTATTAAGATCCCTAGAAACTTGTTCTGAGATGTTATTGCGGGTATTCATACATTTCGGATGCTAAAGTAGAATTAGGAACATTCCAAAAGTTGGAGAGATATGAATATGTGATTCACCACTCTAGAAGTTGAAAATAGAGCTTCATTTTAGAGTAATTAGTTGTATTTCATCATTTATTCTACATTATTACCATTCATGAACTTAGAGATAATATCTGCATTTTATCATGCATATTCGCATTAAATAAGAAGACAAACTCCCTTGTAAATGTCACTTGTATATTACCATATGTTTACCTTTTTTTAATCTATTTTTCACTGACTCAAAATTTAATAAAATCAAATTTATAGTGTATATATTATTAACTTTAACAAGTGAAAAATACATAAAATATTAACTTATAAAATTGCCCAATAAAACCCAAACCCAAGTTTGAGAAAAAAATATTTTAAATGGGAATATCTTTCTCATACAGTCTCCTATGGAGTCCTACTCACTTTTGAATTAATGTACATCCAATTACCGTCAAAACAAGACCAAATTCAAAAGAATCGAGGTTCATTTATGAAACTTGAGTTTTGGGCCTCAATTGTATATTGTACATATTGTTTAACTCAACCTTATTATTTTATGTAGAAAAATAACCCTATTGGTTTATTTCTTTTGTATTTATTCTCTTTGATTATTTTTTGATAAATTATGTAAAAATCCAAATAAAAATTGAAGCAAAATTCAAAGAAAACAAATTGCCTTGACTCTATATATATTCTGTATATATGTCCCCTTTATTTTATTCCTTTATTATCTTATTTATTAAAAATAAAAAATAAATTAAGTAGTAATTATTTATTCTATATTGTTTCTGATTTTATTTTCATTTCTACCTTATTTAAAAAGCCTAAAAATTGCAAAATACAAAAATACAGTATTTTATATCCATAGAATATTACCAAAAATAATTTTTGTACAGATGATTTTCTTTTGATTTTAGGCCCTTCATAAAATATATAGATCTCAACGAGTTGAGCAACTTTAATGTTGAGTACTTTTTTATTCAGCTTTTTTGTTATTTATTTTTATTTTTCTTTGAATTTAATTTTCGAATTTTCTAGTAGTGACATAGGGCAACTCCTGGAGCCGCCATGTGTCACTCTATTTTTATTTTATTTCCTTTTTATTTTCTTTTATTTATTTTATTTATTAGTTTTAATATTATTATTTATTTTATTTATATTTATATTAGAATTATTTTTTCCTTTTCTTTTATTTATTATTTTATTTATTTATTTATTTTTATTTATTTTATTAATTTGTTTTATTTACTCATTTTCCTTTACTCATTTAATTTATTTTAATTTTAACTTTAACTTTAATTTTTAATTTTATTATTCCTTCCGCCACGTGGTCGCCTTTGTGCGTGCGACATGGCACCCTATTCCTTCCCAGTCTTTTCCTCTACGTCATGAGCCCGACGCCTCTGCGTCTCCAACGGACGGCATGGAATTCACGCTAATCGTTACCATATTTAACAACGATTAGAAGAAAACAACAATGAATAACCGTTGTTATGTGATTCGTTGCAAGGAATATATCGACGAATACCATTATTCTTTACGAATTTATAGAAGTAAATAACGAGTAATATTCATTGTTATATATTTAACTATGTAAGATATGACAACGAATATTAAATTATTTGTGGCCTTAGATCAATTTTCTCGTAGTGGTCATATTCATTATTAAAGGTCCATATAACAACGATTTCTCTGTTGAATTATTCATTAAAATTCACATTAATCGTTGTTAAATTTAGCAACGATTAGAAAAAATTTCAACGAATAATTGTTGTTATATGATTCATTGCGAGAAATATAACAACGAATACCATTATTCCTAGAGAATTTAAAGAAGCAAGCGAACGAATAATATTCGTTGTTATATATTTAACTATGGAAGATATGGCCATGAATACTAAATTATTCGTTGCCTTATGTCAGTTTTCTTGTGGTGCATATTCGAAATTACTTAGAGATCTATTCGAAATAATTTTTGCTTGGATAACTTAATAGAAATTTGGAGACTTGAAATTTGTAATATAATGATAGTTAAATAATTATACGCATCACTTATAGACCAATTCCAAGATAATTATTTAGGATCTCTCGTATATTGATATGATATATATATATATATATATATTGTAAAAGATTATAAATTATAAACATTGTGTTTAAAGTTGTTATTTTTATAAATTTAAACTTGAAATTGATGTAAAAGTTGAAATTAACAATTACATCATCAAAGATAAGAGCGAGCACAAAATCAAAAGAACATTATACATTAATCAATATATTGAAAATTAAATATTATTAATAGTAAAATTGAGCTTATAACTATCAATGCCTTAAACTATAATCGATGAATTTTCCCATCTTCTTATATTTTCATCTCCTCATTGGAAAAAACAAATTCAAAATTTAGCATCCTTAAAAATTGTCATCTATAAAAGACAATTAATTAATTGTTTAGTCACATTAGTTTGATTAAAATGAGTTTTTTTATATAAATGTGGATTCCTATAGTGATTAGTCAATTAGCACTTTGCGATTTAAGAGCTCCCACTTATTTGTCCATATGACTTGACCAATATAACTTAAATCGATACCAATAGGCTAATATTTTCTCATCTTCTCATTTCTAAAAAATAAATTCAAAGTTAATATCCTTAATAAAATCACCAATTATTTACTTAAACTAGTATGAGGTAAGAAATCATACATCCATATTAGCAATGTTTTTGAAATCGAACCAGAAACCTTATCGAAATGGTCGGATCGGGTTGAACTATGTAATCAAACCAATTCAATCGGATGTTGATGGCATCATTATTTAAAATCAGATTAAACTGAATTGGTGAGAAAAAAGTGGTTGAACCGGCTAAAACTCGAACCGAAATAAGACGTTTATATATAATATACACTTGAATATACTTGAAATAATAATAAAATACATAGACAATGTATACATCTTACAATATATCTAAAATATTTTTTCATATGCACCATCAAATATTATTTGGACTGCTCTATAGAATAATAATAGTTTAGTTACATTTAAAACTTGCTACATGCAAAAAGTTGTGTTAGAGTAGTTGATTAGGAGTTTGAAACAAATTATAAAAGGTCACGAGTTCAATTCCCATCACTGGCATTATTTTGAATAAATTAAAAAATAAATACGGTTCAATTTCGATTGAACCTGGTTAAATCGGATTAAAAATAATAGGTTAACCGACATCTTAATTAAAATTTGGACTTCCGAACTTAAGTGGTGGTTATATAATTGCATCTTATACATTAAGGAAGAGCTCTAACTTAACGCCGTGTATGACCTAATATAGTTTAAATCGCTATAAATCGGGTTATAATTCTCTCATCTTCTCATTTCTAAATAATACATTCGACGTTGGCATCTTTAATAAAGTTTTGTACAATTGATAGTAACGGCAAAATATTTTATTTTTCATTATTTGTAATGGAATTTATTCTCACTAAATATTAGAAAATAACTGAAATTGCTAATTGGAATTGGAGAGATGCACAAAAATAGTTTCTCGAGATACGAAGGTAGATGTAGTAGAATAATTATTATTCCTCTATCAAGCATTTGCCAAGATATGTATCAAATATATATATAACTTGATTGGTTATAAACGAGATGAGAGCATATTAATACTAACATGTAAATGATCCATAAATGTGAGCATATTTACCCAACCATCTGATGGGAATATGATCCACCAGTATCGTCTCCTCTCGGATACTAATTGTTAGCGATACGAACCACCATGTGAATGCAGAAGCGGATGTGCAATCTCTCAGAATGTCGAGGTACACCTCCTTTATCTTAAAGCTCGAGAGAGAACGAGAGAATGAAGTAGAGAGAGATGGGGGGCTCCTGATCGACGAGCTTCAAATCGATGGTGTTCCCCTCCGAGTGGGAGGTTATTTATTGGGTGTAATCCTCGCCACGTCCGCCCCTCATTCTTCACGCCCAACAATTAGGGTCTCTGTGAGACCCGGCCTTGATGCAACCGCCTCTCGTAGGTCACGACGACCATTCTACATCTCCCACTTGACAGAAGTAGTCAAAATATATATACTCCTACTATTCGTGGAGTATATATATGGAGATTTATCATGTGAGGATCATTATCTATGAAACATCTTCCTTGACTCAAACATTCATGAGTTCCATTAAACCAACATGTTTATTGTATGTTCCTGCAAATATTCCCTTAGTTAGGGAATCAGCCAACATGTCGCTAGTAGGTATGTAGGTTACCGTGATTTCTTGCTTCGCCACTATATCTTGTATATAGTGATATTGGATCTCAATGTATTTTTCTTTAGAACTATTAGCCCCACTATTAATCAAGCTTATCGCTGCTTGATTATTACAGTACATTTCAATTGGTCCTTTGATCAATTCGAGGCTTAGATTCTCTAGAAAATGTCTGATCCACACAACATGAGTGGTGGTCATGCTACATGCAATGTATTCAGCCTCCTATGTATGTCGAGACACACATCCTTGTTTTTTGCTACCCCAAGAAATAATTGCACCACCAAACATAAACATGTAACCCGATATAGATTTTCTATCATCCACATCCCCTCCGAAATTGGCATCGGAGTATCCTATCACTTCAAGCGATGCTGCTTCATACACAAGTTTCAGTTGTACTGTCCCTTTCAGATATTGTAGAATCCTTTTTACAGCCTCCCAATGTGATGGACTGGGATTGCTTTGATATCTACTGAGTAAGCTTACTGGATAGGCTAAGTCAGGTCGAGTACACATCATAGCATACATTAAACTTCTCACCGCTTGTGCATATGGTACATCTAAAGGTTTTTGTTTCTGGGACACTGACTCTTATTGAGTCTCTTTCCTATCAAAATTGGTGTTGGTGCTGAAGTATTGTTCTGCATCCAAATCTCCTTAATAAAGTATGCAAATATCTTTCTTGACTAAGGCTCAATGTCCTTGAGTCCCTGTCTCTTGTTATTTGTATTCCAAGAATGTAGGATGCTTCGCCCTTGTCCTTCATCTCAAATTCATTGCTCATCTTTTGTTTGATTTCATTGAGCATTTGTATGTCATTACCTGCAAGCAGTATGTCATCCACATACAATGACATGATTGCAAACATGATCCCACTCTTCATGACATACACACAGTTATCCAATTTATTTGCAACAAATCTAAATTGGATAACTTTCTCATGAAATTTGAGATACCATTGCCGTGAAGACTGCTTCAAGCCATATAATGATTCTCTTAACTTAGAAACCCTTTTCTCCTGACCTTCAACCTGGGAGATACCAGGTTGTCACATATAAATTTCCTCCTTTAATTCTCCATTAAGGAAGGTTGTCTTCACATCCATTTGGAACAATTCCAAATTCATATATGCGACTATAGCTAATATCATCCGAATAAATGCAAACTTAGCCACTGGAAAGTAGGTTTCCTGGAAATATATTCTAGCTTTCTGAGTATAACCCTTGGCAACTAATCTGTATTTGTATTTTTCAACAACACCGTCAACTCGGTACTTTTTCTTGAATACCCACTTGCATCCTATAGATTGCCTACCTTCTGGCAAATCACATAACTCCCATACACTTTTGCTCGATTGAGTCCAACTCATCCCTCATGGCAGTCGATCATGATTCCGACTCAGACGAAGTAATAGCTTCATCAAAGGATATGTGATCTATATAATCCGCGATATCCTCATCCATAATGTAACACGACGCCTCACATCCATAGAAATGGTAATCTTCCATCCATGCAGGTCGTGTTCTGGGTCTCTTATTGCCGATTATACTCGTGGGTTGTGTGGGTCCACCCACTTCTTCTAAAGGATCGTCATGTTCTATAGGTTCATCCTCTACATTTAGATGATCGATATCATCCTCAAGTTCTTGTCTAATGCTCAAGCCATCTTCATTGTCTTGTAGGACAATCAAAGGATCTGATTCCTCTATTTCATGCTCCTTTTCTTGATGAATTTTAAGAAAAGTTGCATCACGACTTTTGATCAGACCTTTAGTTTCATGGAAGAATCTATATCCTTTAGAATGTTTACTATATCCAATAAAATTACACTTAATGTCCTGAAATCTAGCTTGTCCTTAAGCTGATTCGGTACCAGAACATGTGCAACACATCCCCATTTCCGGAGATGACCCAACTCGGACTTTCTGTCATTCCATATTTCATATGGCATAGATGCTACGGACTTGGTGGGAATCTTGTTCTATATATAGTTCGTAGTCAACACTGCCTCTCCACAGAATTTCTTGGAGAGTCCTGAGTGTGAAAGCATACACTTTATTGCATTCATCAAACTCCGATTCTTTCTTTCTGCTATACCATTCAGCTCTGGTGTATAGGACATTGTAGTCTGCCTATGAATCCATGTCTGAATATAGTAATCCTCAAACTCCTTTTAGGTATATTCCCCACCTTTATCTGTCCTAAGAGTCTTGATTGGTTTTCCCAATCTTGTCTCCACTTCCGTCTTATATCTCTTAAATGTTTCAAGTGCTTCCGACTTTCTTCCTGAGAGATAGACATAGGAGAACTTTGACTAATCATCAATGAATGTTATAAAGTAATCCTTATTTCTATGTGTGCTGACACTCAGTGGTCCACATATGTCTGAATGAATCAAACCTAGTAACTATGTTGATCGAATTCCGATTGAGAAGGGTCTTCTTGTCATTTTACCGGTCAAACAGTGTTAGCAGAGCGATGTCCTTGCACATGTGATCTTAGGCAATTAATTTGTCTTAATCATTTGATCTATCTTAGAATTTTCTGGATGACCCATTCTCACGTGTCACAAGTCATAGTTAGACAAACAACACAAGGAATACTCAGAAGAGACATTCATTGATTTACTAGAGTTTATTATAGGAAAACAGAACAGGTCATGCTCGGGCACAAACTTTCCCACCGCATAGATCTTATTCTTTCCTATAGATACACGTTTATTATAAAAACGGACTTTGAAATCCTTTTTGAGCAGCACTGGGACGGAGATCAGATTCCAACATATCCCTGGGACATATAATACATCATTCAGTACCATAATGCTATCCCCAAGGTCAAGTCTGTATGTCCCAAAACCTTCTACGTCCAGGTAGGTATTGTTTCCCATGAAGATTCTCTGTTCTCCTTTGCTCAGCTCCTTGAAGTCCAACATGCCTTCCTTCGTCTTGGCGATATGTCTGGTTGCTACAGAGTCGATCCATCATCCGTCACTGTCCGTGATGACGGAGTTGCATTCCACGACAGCCGCGAATTTCTATTTTCTTCTTGCCTTTGTTTTCAGGCATTTTAGAATTTCATGGATTCTTTTTGTTGGGACAATTGACCTTGAAATGGACATATTTGCCGCAACCATAGCAAGAGCCACGTGGGTATTTACCACTCTTTCCCTTGAAATTTGCCTTGGAGGGGTACAACCTCTTTGTGTGCACATCATTTTCTTCTTCTTCCTCGACCTCAAAGATCTCATCTTTCGATCTTTGATTAGAGAGGTCCTGCTTAATTGTCAATTGTATAGGTAGGTCCGTCACGACTTAATGTTGCCATTCATCCTCAGAGATGTGGCAACCATGTCGAATGATGGAAAGAGACTTCCCAGTATGGTTGCGATCTGCATCCTCTCTGGAATTGCGCAATCAGCAGCCACTAGATCCTTGGCCATCACGATCATCTTGTTCATATGCTCGAGGACGCTTTCAGATTCCTTCATTCTACACGAGTTGTACTTGTGTAGAAGAAGCCGGACGCTCACTTCCGACTTGGAGTGATATTTTTCCTTGACCACGGCCTAGAACTCGTAAGTTGATTCATAGGTCTCAAAGACCCGAATCAGGTTCAAATTCATGTGGGTCAGCATGAAGCTCCTAGCCCTATTATCTATTTTCTCCTACTGTTTGTGGGACCTAATTTCCTCCAAGTTGGATTTTTAGATAAGGTTGAGCCAGGTTTTCTATTATGGAGTGTATGCTATCATGCAACAGGCCATAGTAGATCTTTCTACTCCACAACTCATAATTATTACCATTAAGATACTCTATCTTTTCCACCTCAATGGCAATTGTCTTGCTTGTCATTTTTTTGTTGATCTAACAAAATAAATATATGATTGTATGAGATTGATCAACCTAAATGAAGGTACTTGGTAATTTAAAAACTTCTAATGATAATTTAAATAATTGACCAGCAACATTACCTTGAAAATAAAAAAACTTAATGCAAAATAAGAACAACGAGAAATAAGTATTGAAAGTGTGAGTTAATTAGTAAAAAAAGGTAAATTTATATGAGATTTTGTAGGTTAGCAAGAATAAGCAACCAATTTTTTTAAGGATATAGACAAGTTTTCAGGTTATGCAACAAATGATCGATACAATTAAAAAAACGACCTATTGATTAAGGTAACCTTCTTGAGGTAATATAAACTATCACTAAACTTAGTTTTTTTAATAATAAATGTTGAGAAGTTTATCTTAAACAAAGTATTAATAACACAAAAAATTACGAGGTAAACTAAAAAACTTAATCAGATTTTCCTTTAAAAAAACTGTACAACTTATGAAAGAAAAAAAGCGTATTGTAATGGTTAAAAGTAACCAATTTCAATGTTAAAGCAAACTTGTATTTAATATACAACTAACGAAACTAAAAAAACAGAATAGTTTACACTGATTCTAAAAATAATGGGGGGGGTGTTTCACGTTCATCACCGTTAAAAACACATGTATTTTGCAAATCAGATATTTATTCCAATTAAAAAAACCGGCCAAAAGTACACCTATCAGAACGTGTATATATAATTATCGACTTAATGAATGGTATAACAATAAATCAAGAATATATGTAAAAAGCACGTTTGAAAATCTACTTAAAACACACGGGCATCTTTTAAAAAAACTTTTTTTAAAAAAAGTGAATCATCAAACTACAATGTATGAAAAAAAATAGGGGTATGAAACGTTAAAAAGAAAACACTCCAGCACGTTAAAAAAAACTTTAACAAACAGGGGTATGAAACGTAGTAAAGATAACCTGGACGCTCTTAGGGTTTCGACGGGTAGAACCAAAGGTTCTACGGCGGCGGCAGCTTCCAGAGAAAGAAGATGCACGACTGACAAAGATGCGAGCCACGCAAACGAGCTCTGATACCAGTCTCAGAATGTCGAGGTACACCTCCTTTATCTTAAAACTCGAGAGAGAACGAGAGAATGAAGTAGAGAGAGATGGGGACTCCCGATCAGCGAGCTTCAAATCGATGGCGTTCCCCTCCGAGTGGGAGGTTATTTATAAGGCGTAACCCTCACCACGTACGTCCCTTATCCTTCATGCCCAACAATTAGGGTCTCCGTGAGACCCGACCTTGCCGCAACCGCCTCGGTCACGGCGACCGTTCTACACAATCGATCACCATGACAAAAGCACGTCAAGAAAGGACAAGTAGATAAAATGGTGGTCGGTCACTTCTTGTGACCACTAGAGAAGAAAGATCACTAAAAGAAGAACGAGTGCAATTCTCTCCGTTTTCATGCTCTCTGCCTCTTCTCTCCCCCCCCCCCTCTAGGGGTTGTATTGTTCTTGTGGTGTTGTAGAGGCAATGCCTCCACCCTCCTTTATATATATCCAAATTACAACCCTATAATCTCATTTCCTTTAGGATTATAAATAGAATACAACTCAACTACTATTAGGATTAGGAGTCCAATCCCATTAGGATTTCTAATTCTAATTTAGCTCTAATCCTAACACCATTGTTGAAGATGATGAAATGACTAGATTGAACTTAAATATTGTTAGTTCACTAGAAATGATGAAATTACTTGTAGAAGTTTATGATATGTCAACTCATTCACCTCAATAATTGATCTATAACCGCAATAAATTATATTCAAGAGAATTGAAGATGAAAGAATGGATGACGAAGAAGATGAAGTCATCGCTGTTAGGGAGAATCACGAGCATTCGGAGAAAGAGAATCCAATGAGTATGGTGATGATAAAGATGTTGTTTGTTCCTAAAATTCTATTAGGACTATGTGGACATCCATGTATATGGATCACCAATTGTATCAATAACTAATTGACTAGTTTATGATCTGCCTCTCGACTGTGTTATGAATACGGTTCCAAGGGTAGACCTACCAGATATCTTTGAAAATGAACATGTGATCTTTAGCTCATATGTAGAGGAGATACCATTTGTAGAAGAACACCAAAATATTGTTTTATCTTGAAGTTCTTACATATAAATTAAATGACCATGGTTTTCTCATCAAAGTTGAACTTCACAAACATTGCAAATACTTGAACATGGAAAAGAATGTCCGGTGTGATGCCATGCCCTTCCGACCACCAGAACTGACAAGACACGACTGATACTCAGCAAACCATCGTACATTAGAAAAAACATTCAAAATATACACAATAGAAGAAATAATATGAAATGAAATAGAAACTACTAACATTCATATTGACATATCCACATCAATCCATGTCCAAAATGCGATGCAAAAGTATACTATAGAAGGTATAGCAAAAAGTCCTAAAAGTATCTCAGCACAATTTCTCAAAGAAATGGATGCAAAGAAAATACTCAAAAGTCATGTGCATCGTGTCTGGTTACAAGTGTATATGTGGAAGCTCTGAGTAGTCTTCGTCACGACTGTTGCAATAGCTACTCAGCTACACTTGTCGTGTCCACATAAAGGTAATGTCATAAGCAATTGTCATCAATAAGACCGCCACTAACAACTAGTGCAATGGTAAATACGAAAATAATACTCACTCATTCTCAACTAACACACTTATGTCTTGCAAAACAATGCCTAGAAAAGGTTACACTAACTCACACCAGATTACACATCACATCTGACATGTTTGTTTATTTACTCAATTATTTTCGTTTATAAAATCTATCATTACCTCAAGCACACACTCACAAGGCAAGAATGATTAACAGTGTAAGTTTAAATTTAGGTATCCAAATATGGATCCTTTTGTTATATAAGAATATGCAGGTATAAAACTTGCATGCTTCTACTATGTGAGGTCTTCGATACTATCCTTCTTGGGTGAAGCCCCCAAGTACCACATTGACATCTAAATAGGAAGTCATATTCGCCATATCTCCAACTTCATAACTACATCGTAGGGGTTGTCTTACAAAGTTAACAATCAAAGTAACATTTGATGTGATTGATGCAACGAGTCTTAATATTGTTTGCAAGTGTGAAGTCAAGAACATAAATCACACCACTTACCAACTTTTTCAAATGAAACTAGACATATCTGGGTGACAAGGTGCAATGCATCACCCAACTCATCCACTGGGATCACGAACCTTTCTGGGTTTAACTCGAAGGTCAAGGATACATGCCAAATCCCTTGCGATACCTAGTTCTATTCTATCTAGACACTATGAAATATCACCCATCGGACATGATAATAATCACAATAACAACATTTGTGATATATGTCGCTTACGACTTGTATACGCATACATCACACAAGATGATACTCATACATTTCACAAGTCGACATATTCATGTCTCTATCCTAAGTCCATTATAATCTATTGAAACCCATTTAATAATTTCACCCATGTGTATGTATTATCGTTAACTCATTTTTAGAGTAGGATTCGATCCAACTCGAGTCAAGGGATTTGAAAAACATCCATTCAAAATATAGTTATCTTTGATTCCTTAAGTTCACTCATTGATATAAAGATACACAAGCTTGGTAATCGTATACATATTCATTGTTCAGTGTACAAGTACACATGTTCGGTGTACATGTTCACAGATGTGGTGCATCAATGCACTGGATTGTTGTATCTATGCTATATTTTGATGGAGTCTTTCCTGAAATTTAAAAAACCTCTACCAAATTTGTAACGTGTGTAACATTTTTGTAAAATAGTGCATATTGTAAAATAATGATGATTATATTGTTTTGTAAAATACAACATCCATATCGTAACTAACATTTTTTGTCTGATATAATAATATTTTTATAAATCTTGCTTGATATACATATTATGTTAATATTTATTATTAAATTTATGAAGTTAGAAATTGTAAAATAAATAGAAAAATACCTAAATTGATGTGTTTTCCATGCATTCAGAAACGGCCCACCTTATTGGAAGTTTCCCCATATTTTAATGTACCGGTGCAATTTTTAGCACGTACACAACTTCATTATACCAATGCACCACTCCGGTACACTAATGTATCACCGCTAGGTTTCACATAGGTTTCATGGTGTATTAATGCATCGGTCTATTGTACTGGTACACTAGTGACTTGGACATGACTTTGTATGCATTTTTCACTATTTTCGATGAGTTTTATTGGGACTTCAAATATCCTTCCTTCCCTTAATGCATTCTGACACTTATAATTCTTGAAGATATTTCATCAACCGTACAAAATAAACACATGATGAATGTGCCACAAGAACTATCTAATGCTCTAAGATATTTTAGTCACATAAAGCTGCAAAACACGCGTGACCAATAGTAAATAGGAATGGGATTGTGTTGCCTCTAAAGATGTTCCTCCGAGATCTCCTCCCGCTTAGCTTTACATCCCCAGCAACTTGATGACCACGAGGATGCACGAATAGAGATGACATCAATCTCCTCTATATGATTATGCTTTTAGGTTGTCAAACAAGCACACACCGATGACTATAGGACCCTATAGCATTTTTTTTGATAAAACTTGTGATGGTCTAATGACATGAGAGAAAGTAAGGTCTGGATTGAAGGGGAAGCTCACTCTTCTTCAATTTATAGGTAAAGTCACAATTTCAGATTTGATCTGATCTTAATTGAATTCTGACCGACTTACACAAAAATGCTCATAGCTTGAGCCAATGGAGCTCAGAATTTGATGTTAAATAGATCATTGAAAACATCTTGACAAGCTCTATAAAGTGGAGTTATCATTTGTATAGCTTAGAAATTGAGAATTCTATAGCTTTTAAAATACGAGGTTTTACATCATAAAAATACTAACAGGAGTCTCCTCCACAAGACTTAGAGTTATGTTTGAATGTAGTTGAAGCACATATTGAAGCATATAAACTGTAAAGATAGAAAATCACATAAATAGGTTTTAGGATCGTAAATTAAAAAGGTAGGGATTATTTTATCGCATGTGGTCTTTAGTTTCCATGTTTCCTTGACATTCTAACTATACCATATGACCTTAACTAGAAGAATCTCATTCCAAGTTAGCTTCTTGATCACAAGGTACATTGTATGTTGAGGTGTCGCATATAAAGATAGGTTCGGCTCAACCAATGCATCTTTATAACAAATCATGTGCTTGAGAACTCAAATGTTCTTCCCATAGGTTGGATATGTAAAACACATCATGCAAATCAACCATGTGTAGAGAAAAGTCTACTTTGTAAGCCAACTTCCTGCTGTGACCCAAATCTCAAAAGGATCAAGGAATTATGGTGCCTACTTGCCTTTGACATTGAATCTCCAAATGTCTTTTACGGTGAATAACTTTAAAAACATAAAAATCCACAACCTTGGATATGAGGTTTCAACAACTCTTGTCGGCGCAACTTCTCGAATGGATCTACGTGATCAACAACTTATCTCAAGTCATCGCCACAACCCTCATATTATCCCCAGTGATCTGGATGGTATGTATTTCCTTTTCACCTACTTCTTGCCAATACAAAGTCGATGTACATTTTTCTCTAGATATGGCCTCAAAAGGAGCCATGCCAATGCTTGCATGTAAATGTTGTTGTAGGTAAATCTACTAGGGGAAGATGATTCTTCCACGATCCCTTCCACTCAATAGCATATGCTCGGAGTAGGTCTTCGAGCATCTGGATTATACTCCCATACTACACATCTATGTTTGATGATAGGTTGAACATAAGACAAAACTCTTTTTAGTAGTGTGAGTTAAATTGTGCACAATTCATTATATGATGTAGTTTCTTTACGATTTTTCAGTTATTTCAAACACAATGACACTTAAACATTAGCAATTGTTCAATCAAAAACAAATATATATATAAGGGAAATAATAAAGAAGCAAGAGTAATTCTAGGTTTCTCTAAACATCCATCATATGACCAATCAAATACTTTGTCACCACCGATCCCTCAGACAATAACCCATACACTTTCAAGGTGTTCCTACCTTGCAATGCTCCTTACATTTTGTCTTTAGTCCCTAAGTAAGGTGGCCAATGAGGGGGCACATGGAGTTGAAACCCTAAGTGGAAGCACACCGCAAGGCAGTTCATCATGAAATTAAGGTAGGTAAAACCTCAAAATACTACACACTATCTAATAGACGAGGGATTTGGGATTATGAACCTAGGGGTACAACACATATCCTCCCATTATAGGAGTTTGAGACATGAACCTTAAGAGTTTGTTTGGTTACTAGGATGAGGTGGGTTGGGGTATCCTCATGTGAATAGTAGTTGTTTGGATGGTTATTAGGATTGGAGAGGGTTGGAATAAGGAATGTGATGTGATGTCGTATTGACTTATGATGGAATTCCAATCCATGAATGCAGAGGGGTAAAATGGGTTACTCTGAGATAACCCGGTAACCAAACAGACCCTAAGGGTTGGGAGGGTTCTTATCAAGAAAGCATTAGCACCCTATATAAAGGAGAACATAAATTAACTTCCATGTTGTTAGAGACTAAGGGTTAAATAGTTGGCTACATATCCAAGATGCTAAGTATTGCAACCACTCTGTGATAGTAATATGCTAGTTGTATTTTGATCAATGAGCAAAGAAGTCAATAACAACCATAACTTTATGAGTCAACGGCCATGGATAAGCTATCTTAATCGCGTATACACACTAGGGATGAAAACGAATCCGATACAGATTGGATATGACTATTTCCATATTCATATTTGTTTCATCTATATCGAGTATGAATATGAATACGATGAATCTAGGAAAGTATATCCTAACATTATCGAATATAAAATTGGATCCAATATTCATTGATTGCGAATCCAAATGGATAAAATAGTGAATATGAGTCGAATAAATATCAAATATTAAGTGATTTAAACAAGATATCATTACAATATGCACACTATAATAAACATATTCAGTAAATCCATAAAAACTACAATTGCAGAGGGGTTGCTCTGTAGATATAATCGTCTAGGGGTTGAAGCCTACTTGTGATTTCTCTTATTATGAATCATATGAAGTTGTCGAGATAAAGAGACGTAGTGGTTGTAGGAGATCATGGAGATGCATAGAACTAGTTTCATTTAGTTGTTAAGTAAAATGAATTTTATATATGCAATGCATACACACACACACGTATATGTAAGTGTATATATTGTAACGTATTTTGATATTTGTTTGTTGTTACCATATCCATATAAAAAAACAATTGATATCCATATTCATTTAATATTTGAATATAGATATCCATATTCGGTATTTTTTTCGCATCTCGTAAGCAGATATTCGAATCTGAGGTCATTTGATATTTTATCTTAATGCACAAAGATAAAATAGCAAATAACCTCATATTTAAGCAAAATTTGGAGGATATGTGAACATTAATGTCAATCTATAAAGTTGGATTTTTGAAATCGAATTCGCAAAAAAAAGCCATCACCGCACCTCTGATGTAACCATCGTTATGGCCGAGGATCCACACCCTTATATAGAACCCCAAAGGGGAGAGAGAACATAGCTTCATAGGGTGGTCAATCCAAGAGGTTAAAATGCATTGGTCATGGGATTCATTAAAATCGAATTCGCAAAAAAAGAATATTACAACAACTGTGAGGTAACACACTAAGGGTTCGTTTGGTTGCAGGGTTGGGCAGGGTTGGGTTGGGTTGGTTACTATTCACAGGTGTACTCCCTCCTCGCAGTTTACTATTCACCCAACCCTGTGAATAATACCCAACCCTGCCCAACCCTGCAACCAAACGAACCCTAAGAGAGTAAAGAGTGCTATCAATCATTCGAAAGCTCGAAATCTTTCCCCCAAGAGAATCGTGTCCGAAGGTCATCATCCATCATAGTGCATAAACAGGAGCATCGGTCCCCTACGACGAATGCCCATTTCTCAAGGTGGAACCCTTGCTAAAATCTTGCGTCCCCTGATCCTATTTTGTGTTTTTCTTGCAATTAGAGAGGGAGGGAAGGAGTTGAGAGAGGAGAATGAAGATGATTAAGTTTAAGAGGGAAAAAATTATAGATGTTATGTTAAACGGTAGAAATTTATGATAACATGCATATTTTTTTAGAATTGTATTCATGTATAGAAATAAAAGGGTTTTAACATCTATATGATTTTAGATTCTTAGCATTTGAAACAGTGTAAGAAAAAAACGACTTTATTCTTTTGCCCCATGCATCATAATTTAGAAATACAGCAACCTCTAACTGAGTTACAAAGTCAGAAGAATTCCTCAACTGCTTTCCATACTCTATCAACTGTAATAAATACATCCATAAAAATCATACAGGGTAAATCTAGATTACATGAAAAGAGATTCCATGTTAACAGATTAGCTTACAGCACCCTAATATTTCCCTTGGAGTTCTACACATGAGCATTCTCACAACACTACCCAGCACTGCATCCACATTTATAAACTGCTTGAGTAAAAATCACAAACATGAGATGTTCAACACAGTAACGCTAATCGACGCCATCCACGGTCAGCCTATTGAACAGAGATGGGACTCACAGTAGGTGATCCAAGAATGCGGCCCACCGAATCCAAATGCTACCTCACACTTTCTCCCCGCATCGGAACACAATGTAAAGTGTACATGTTCCAGTTGAGTATCAGAACAACTCCAATACAGCATGGTCCGCTGCAACTGAAGGGCTATGCTAGACGAGAACTTGAGCGAATGGAACAAGGGAAATGATCTCCCAGCAAGAATACCACATGAGTTATGTAACTCCTCAAACTTTCTCTTTTAAGACGTATGAATGCCGCCAAATAAATTCACCCGTAATAGCTCATTAGGCCAAGGGAACAAAATCTACTACGACTATATGGATCATTGAAAATATACACAAATGCTCAGAAATGGCTTGGCCGCCTTTTACCGGTATCCGTCCTCATTCTTTTTACAGGCTTCGCCCACTGAGCCTCTACCCCAACGGCATCAGCTGGTGGCGGATGTTGCTTCAGGCGTTGCGGTGCACCTCCAACGGAAAGGTGGTTTTGCTGAGAATCCCGCTGAAGTGGAACTCTGGGGCTTCTGCTATGGGTGGTGGGGGATGTTGGTCCCACCCGACTGGGGTTGAGGGGAGAGAAGGGGCCTCCACGGCCCAAGCTTGGCGGGGAAACAGGGCCTGGGCGGCCGGAACTGAATGGAGAAGCAGGACCGGCACGGCCAGGATTGGGTGATGAGACGGGGCTCATCCTCTGCATGGCAGCTGATTTGTCCCTATCATTGCGCTTCCTCTTGGTTATGACCAAGTCAGCCGGATGGGTCGGAAACTGGGAAGAATCCGGCTGAGAATGAATGGCTGTCGGAGGGTGGGTGTCCTTGTGAAACTTTGGATGTTGGTCATGGTTTTTGGTGCTCTCATCAGCCTGCACAACACCGCGTTGAGTATTCTTTGCATAGGCCAGTGACTGCTCCATGTCATTGGCAGGCCTTTGACGCTTGCTCTGGTTCATGGTCGATGGTCTTGGAGATGACGCAGCTCCAGGCCCCCCATGGCCCAGAAATGCTACAGTATCTCTGAACTCCCGGAAATCCATGTCAGGAAAAGCTATTCTCATGATATCCAAAAACAAATCGTAGAGTTTCCTGGCTTCTGATCTCACCTGTACAGCCAATTATAACTCAGTTCCAAGAAAATGCAATATTTAGTATGATCCTGAATTATTTGATATCTGATTATGATTTAGACGGAATACAGTAACTAATTACTAAACATACACCCCAGAGATGTCCACCAGCTCCAATTAGCACAAATAGACCAGTTCGAACTACCCATCCAATCTCTAAAAACTAAATTGACATCCAACCGGTTTGGTTGCTGGTCTAATATTTTAAAAAATTGGCAGCGCTGATTTCTGGAGACATACTCGGAGAAACTTCTGAGTTCTGAGTGTCATCTTACTTCTGTTTTGAACTAGTGTCATGATGTGTTAAAGAATGTAGACAACCTTTAATTGGTGTAGAGACTGTCTTGTGAAGTAATATCTACGCAAGAATGCTAAATTACCATCGATAAAGGCATCTCATCAAAAAAGGTGAGCAGGTCTAAGGCATTCATATCAAAAGGTTTGAGTAAGAAACTTCCTAATATCATAAAATGTTGGCATCCGTTTAGAGTTACTTTTCAAAAGGACCATGGTAAATGTACTAAATAAATGTACAAAGCCTTCTCCCACTATAAGTAGGGTCGGCTACATGGATTCTTGCTCAAATCCATGTTGAAAAATTCGACTATTTTTTACACTGATCGTCGACTACCTAACGCAACCCCTGCAAGATTGGGATTTGAACCCTGGTCTTTTGTATGGTAGACACACTGTACTATCATTAGACCATTAAGTGGGTACAAAAATGTACTAAGCCTTCTACCACTCTAAGTAGGGTCGGCTACATGGATTCTTGCTCACATACATGTTGAAAGATCCGACTATTTTTTGCGCTGGCCGTCGACTACCTAACGCAACCACTGCAAGAGTGAGATTTGAACCCTGGTGTTTTGTGTGGTAGACACATTGTACCATCAAAAGGACCATGGTATGGCCATAAAATTTGCGTGGAGGCAGTTTCGGCAAAGATGAACCATCTATATCTTTTACACATATATGCTGCAAACATGCATACCTCGAACGAAGAACTGCAGTACTGGACAGAATTTCTTAGCATCAACTGCAAATCAGAAATAAAATCTGGAACACCACAATACTCAAAAGCATCCACCCGCTGATCGATCTTCCTCAGATCCAATAAATTACTGCTAACAGAAACTGAGGTGCTTTTCCAAAAGTTAAATAAGATAGGAATTATTTGATGGCCCTCCTTTTCTACTCTCCTCTGAAGCTTGCTGACAACATTTTTGCACTGGAGCCAAAGAGATTTAGTTAGAAAGACAAGGCAATGGTTAAAATAACTTATTATAGATTACATAATGGCTAGTATTAGAAAGACAAACTAATTGAGGACGATTAAATATTGATGGTCACGCATGATTCATTAACAAAAGAACAAAGCACACTATTTAGATTGAACATTCTCCCAGGATTTTCATAGTACGAGAAAGAGTGGACAATTTTCAAATGAGGACAACATTATCTAAAGGCTATGTTATTTCAATACATACAGATGACCCACATCACCACAAAAGGCACTGCCCTTTCAATTTCAACATTCATAGGGTGCCAGAGAATCCTCCCTAATCCATCTCTAAAAGAGGACTGGAGAGCATCCCACAAGTTTATCTCCGCCGGGAATGTTCAAACTCAACAACATATGTATGACGACAGGTCTGCCAACTATCATGTGTTCAATATCATCATGACTGGGATTGCAAAGTGGGCGAGTGCTGAACACATCCTGAACCCAGCAGCTGAGAAGTTATTGACTTATGAGAACAGTTTCAGAGATGGACTAGAAAACAAGTCCAATTTAAGGGTTGGTTTTTTATGGCTAAACCGGCTCTGTCGGTTCACAGAGGGCACTATCAAGCCTGAATTGAAAACAGAACCTTTTTTCAAAAAAATCAATAAAAAATAAACATCATTTGAGCTTCATTACTCAATGCCAATACAGCAATAATGAATAATCTTATCTAAACAGTAGACCTCAACGTTATGGTAATTGTTCAATAAACCAGTTGGAACCAGTATGTGGTAGAAAATGTTTGTATGTGCACATTCAGACAGACGAATTTAGCTGCAGCTATATTCCTACATGTAAAATCGATAACTTAAAAAATAAAATGGTGATTAAAAGTTGTGCACAAGGCTTTAAAAACACGAGAAGGATCGAGACAGTTTCCCATTATTGAGGCGAGCCGTAAGCCTCAAGGTGGTCGAAGCGTAAGCCTCAATTTATAGAGAAAATACATGTCAAAATTATTATAAACCATAATTGTGGTCATAAAATCGCAAACTTCAAATATTCGCATAAATCTTAAATTTGAATATTTCAAACTTAACATATGTACAAAATATACCATATTAAACATATATGTTAGTTTTATTTTTATAATATTGTAAATATGTGAATTCCTGATTGTCTTAGAAAAATATACAGGAAATTAAACATATATTATATTCATTGTAGCGATACAAGGAATTAAATATAATTTGTTGATATACAATTTGTTCATATTAATTAGAAACAATCATTATACACTTGCATGATTTCTTTGATGCAATGACGATTGTAATATAAATGTATAATTATATATTTATGAAATATTATATTTCAGAAGTAATGTATAATGATACTATAATACAATAATGTGACTATGACTTGTATGATTGTGATATATGCTTTATAACTTAAATATTATTGCAAAGGTATAGCTGTATATAGTTTTTTTTATTTACTTGCCCAAAAAATGCACAACAGACCGAGGCGATGCCTCAGGACCGCCTCATTACCTTGACCGCCTCGGGACCACATCGAGACTCTACTTAGCCTCAAGGCAGTTTTCATGGAAAACTACCTAGAGGCTTACGCGTCAGCACCTCGAGGCATGTGCATAATGCAAGGAATTTAAGAGTCATGGGTACTCCCATAATGGGCATCGCATGTCATGGTTATGAACTTTTAGTTTAATGAAAATTGGATGAATACATCTGATAGTCAACCTTTGGTCGTCGGTTCAATCAGCTAAATATTTTTTTCTTGAGAAACTATGGGATGATTTCCTTTAGAGATCCATCCAGAAATATATATTAAAATATGGATAAAAGTTACAAGCACCAAAGTTCAACCTTTGGTAGTCATTATAAAAGAACAATCGATTCAATCAGCTAAATATTTTTTTCTTGAGAAACTATGGGATGATTTCCTTTAGAGATCCATCCAAAATATATATATTAAAATATGGACAAAAGTTACAAGCACCAAATTTCAGCCAGAGCTTTGGCATGCTCAATAATGTTCTCACAATAAAACTTGCCACCCTTGAAAACAACAGCTCCTAGCTAGCCAGCATCATCCATCCTTATCCAATCCTTGCATATCGAATTCCAAAAAGAAACCATGTCACCCTACTTAACACTAGGAAAATCAGCAATTCTCCAAGCCTCTTTTGAACTCGTGTAATCAAGGAAAATGTGATCAACTTCTTCTGCCACATCTTCGCATCTACATGTCTCCATCCCATGAAAGAACCCGGCCCGTCTAATTCCCGCCTTACTCTTCTCAGCAACCATAGGAAGATCTGAATTCTAGTAGGAATTTGCAATCCGCAGATTCTAGCACAATCCCAAATGGACTCCTCAACAACCACTATAACACGACCAGAGATAACATTGTGCACTTTTTTACCATCTATCCAGCACCACGAGTCGCTCCCGTCAGACGGTTCTTCCATTCGCACCAATCTACTTGGAAGGCAAATATACACCTCTATGTTAGTTTGATAACTATGTCGTGAAAACAAGTGTCCGAGACCCCTTGGACCATATATCCACAATGATGGCATCCCTGTCGTGGGATGAAGTAAAAACTTAGGATACAAGTCCCAAAACGTACCTTCCTCCGACCAATGGTCCTTCCAAAATCGAAAACCCATACCATCTCCCATAATTGGCCGCAACGAGGTCATCAAGTCTAGCAGAACCGAGCAAATACCTCTCACAAATGTGGTTGGCGAAGACACAATATCAACACGTACACACAAGCAAGAAGATACTATGTACATTGGGGCAGCTCATTTCACCCCAAATCCTCAACACCTACTTCTATAGTAAAGCCTTGTTCACAACACATACGTCGCACTCCAATGCCACCTTCCTTGACAGGTGTTGTCAACCAAGGTTGTAAAAATCGACTGACTAGACCGATTAGTCGGTCCAATTAGTCGACTCGAACATGTAACCAACTCAACTACGGCCAATCAACCTATTGTTGGTCAGGCAGACAAATTGGATCGACTAGGTGACCTAGTCGGCCGAGTAATCAACCAGTTTTCGCTTGGAGGTTTTGACCCGAACTCCCACGGATACGAGTACCTAAATGCTTGACTCTCTTTAAGTGGGGCTTACTGTTGGACAGTAAGCCCCCTACCAACTTCTTCCTATTATGATACCTCCTCCCAAAGCCCTTCTCACTCGTCTCCTCCTATGATTGTTCCTGGAGCATTGTTGGTAGTTGCTAGCTCCTCCGTCGGTCGTTGCTTGCTATTCCGACGCCTTGCCAATCCCTTCTAGCCACTGCGAGGTCGTCACCAACTCCGCAGGTACTTTCCAACTCATGCCCAGACTAAGTTAGGTTTTTTTATTTTTCCGAATTCAACCATCTTTCCTATGTTCATTTACATGCTTAATTGCTATGATTTTTTGTACTTCGCATTTTCCTTTGTATTTCCTATTTCCTAACTCCCAGTTATATGATTATGTGGTTGTCATTGTTGTCTAATTTGTATTTTTTAATTCCTTTGTATTTTATATTTCGCCTACCCGGTTATATGATTGTTTGTGTTGTCACTAATCACTATTGTGTAATGAGTACTTCTTAATTCCTTTGTATTTCCTAATTCATAATTCCAAGTTATATGATGGTTTGTGTTGACAATGTTGTGTAATTTGTATTTCTTAATTCATTTGTATTTCCTAAGTTTTGGTATTTTTATGATGATTATTTTGTGCAAGAGTGTGGCTTAATATGATTGTTGGCTAGTAGCAAGATTATTAAATTAATAACTTAGTAGCTAGGTTTAGATTGTTTATATTGTGCAAGTTAAATTAGTTACTCATGTTGTTTATATTGTTTATAAACAATATTCATTTACAATGTTTATAAACAATCTTGTTTAGATTGTGCAAGCTATATTAACTTAGTATTTCTATGATTGTTTATGTTGTAACTTGTTAATGGAAATTTTAGTTTATGATATGTTCTGTAGCTTATGATGTGAGTTTGTGACTATGTAGATGGCTACACCTCCGACTTACATCGCTTTCACTAGCGACTCATCATTTTATGTATTGTCGGGATCAAGTGATCAAGCATGGTACTTCGGGTACCTTCCGAACCGTGCCGACTGAATATGGTTACTGGCAGGATGTGCAAGAAGGTGGTGAAAAGAGGGGTTTGCACGTTCAAGCAACATCTAGCACACCGAAGATGCAACATGGATGTGTGTCCCAAGGAGGACGAAGAGACGAAGAAGATGATATCATATCATACATGGATGAAATCGCCAGAAAGAAGCGCCAAAAAGTTGCTAAAGTTAAGGAGATGAGAGATGAGATTGATATCACTGGAGATGTTGCATCAGCAAAAAGGACACGATTATTCGATTCCTTGGAGCAGAACGTCGCAGTAGAAGGATCATCATGCCAAATGACCATAAAAGATGCATTCTCCAAGGACCATCAAGAAAGGATTACCTCCTATATTCGATGAGTAAATTTTCAAGTGCAACCAACCTCTTTTCAAAATATCAATTCCAAAGTTTCAACAAAATCTCAAGTAGATTAATAAAAATAACGAATGAGGAAGTATGCTCCATTTATCTACATTGTATATTATCTCATCCAGAATTCTTGGCGTGAAAACACAGAGACAAAGGGATGATCTTAGAATAGGAAAAAGAATGGATCTGCAGGGTCCCAAATGAATTGGCTTATTCGAAAAAAAAGCCTTGTTCTTTGGAAGATCTATCTCGTGCATGGTACTGCATGGTTCCACTCTGCAAGAACTTCGAATCATTCTTCGCCTCCTATATATGCAACGAGCATATACATCGGCAATTCCTTTCAATGCATTGACCACGAAGCTCTTCATGCAGAGATGGTGGAGGTAGTTGGGAAGTACAATACCGGTCTAAAGACTCCACAAGGTATGAAATCAATGGTCCGTTTCTGAAGAAGGCGGTGAATGAAATATACGATGACTTGCAATGCCATCGAGATACATGGAAGTCGATGTGATTCTTTCTAATAATTTATGCATGGATGGACATGCGAGGAAGGGGCATCATGAACTTTTGTGCCAATTGCACCTTGGGTACTTCATTTTGAAGTCCATAAATACTTCTAATGAGACACATACTGCATAGTATATCTTTCAGTTGGTGGACGAGTGTCTAAATGAAGTCGGAGCAGAAAATGTAGTTCAGATTGTTGTGGATAATATGTCTGTCAATGTAACAATAGGAAGATAGGAGATAAGCAAAGAGTCGAAAGTGAGGAGTGCAATTACAAAGGCGAAGAGATCACGGATTTCATTTACGCTCATATTGAAACTTTGAGTTTGATGCGGAAGTTCACAAACATGAGGGACATTGTTAACCTTCCCTTTGACCCCTCTGCTACATCCTCATGTCGTTAGTCATCTCCCGCTTCGCATGTTGGTCCCTTCGGGAAGTCGTCTCTGCCTATCAGCCATGGATGTGCGGGAGAGTAAACTAGGTCTTTTTTGTCGCGGAGAAAGGGTCTTCTATAAATACTTCCTGGTACTCATTTACGAGCTACGCGGATATTCATTTCCCCTTAGGTATTCTCGAGTTCCCTCGCAACTTCATAATTGGGATACCTCATTCATTCTCACCACCTCTGAGGTATGAATTTCTCGTGGGACCGAGAATAGTTGACTCAGATCGGGGCAAACAAGAATTGCAACTACTTTTCTCACGCTTGAAAATCTTAAGGAGAAAAGAGAAAAGATAAGTTTCATGTTTTCCTCAGACGAGTAGAGGAACTGCAAATGGTGGAAGACCAAAAAGGGAGAAGCAACGAGGTCCATAGTTTTCAACCCTACATTCTGGAACCATGCCGCACATGCTATCTAAGTTTTTAAACCTTTGGTTCATTTATTGCGTGTGGTTCATGCATATTGGGTACATCCATGAGCTCTATATACGGAGGGCTTAAAGAGGCCAAGCGGGAGATAATGACATCTTTCAATTACATGAAGTCATTGATGCAAATAAAGATTTTGCAACAGTTAAAAATATTTTGTCGGTGGAAATTCGTTTGGTGGGGAAGAAATCAGAGGGGAGAGGAGAGAAAACTCGTCAATTAAGAGAATCGCGTAGATCGAGTAGAGGGAGGAGGAATAGAGAGAAGAGAGAGATAAGTCTCAATTTAATAACAACTTGAACTCCTTCAAAAATAATAGACTACCATCCCTTTAGATAGGAGGGATGGCATTAAAAAAATAGAAACCAAAATCAAAATTCAGATCTAACTTATCTTTATTGACTCTAACTGACTAACTACCTAACTTAATCGACTGATTGAGATCACATGCGATCTCTTTAGTTAAATAAAAAATTACAATGACTTGTTTAAACGTAAATTAAAATTGGACTCTAATTAATGGGCGGAGAATAAACATGACCCTATTTCTTTTCTCCACGATGCATCAGTTATCTTATAAGTTTTTTTGTGGATGGTGTTGGAGTATTTGGTTGTGCACCCCATTGAGTTGTAGCAGGGTAAATAGATCCTGGAGAAGATCCATTTACCCCATCCAGTGTTTAGTCCCACATCGTCCAGTGGTGGGACTTGGAGGCTCTAGAGAGGCTATATAAGAAGCCCCAGACCTCATGTATCTCTTGAGAAAAAGCAATGCATAGCATGCCCCTTTGAGGGCTTCTCCCGTGGTTTCATCCCGCTCCTCACGGAGTAGAGTTCCACGTTAAAATCCCGCGTTCTTCTTGTCTTTTATCATTTTTTCCATGCTACGCTTCCGCATGTTTATTTTATAACATGGTATCAGAGCGGGTCGATTCTTGTGGATTTTATATTGACTATTTGTTCGAGATTCGAGTTCTTTTTTATGTGCGGTTATTGAAGATCATTTTTCATGGAGATTTCTAGTTTGATTCAAGTTCTGTCGTTCTATGGGTTTTGAAACCCTAAATCTGTCGTTCTATGGGTTTTGAAACCCTAAATTCTGGAGGAGCACGCTCCTTTTTTCAGCAGGCGGCGCTCTTGCGCAATTTATTGTCGTTGTCAGTGTACATCTCCAGCCGCAGCAGAAGCCAGGCGCTCGCAACCTCTCTTCCTCTCCAAACATGGCTGCGTGCGAAACAACCCGGGTGGCGACGCTCTCTTCCAGCGGAGCACCGCATCTTCTCAGGAGGCGCACTCCTGTGCGCAGCAAACCTCAGATGGCGGCGCATTCCCAGTAGCAACCCCCCCCCTCGGGCAGCGGGCCCTCCTCTCCTCAGCATCCTTCGCGCGCAGGAAACTCCA
Organism: Ottelia alismoides; assembly: GCA_037367405.1. NCBI lineage: Eukaryota > Viridiplantae > Streptophyta > Magnoliopsida > Alismatales > Hydrocharitaceae > Ottelia > Ottelia alismoides. The sequence continues at coordinate 1,135,997 of JAZKJV010001619.1, forward strand.
GGCGCAAAGGCGGCACCTCCTTCCAGGTGTAGTCGTAGGCGGCGGCATCCTGTCCAGCAACTCCGCCTTCGGCCCAGTCGCAGTGAAATCAACCCCAACAGGCTCCGCCCCACCGCGCGAAACCCCTCGCGCAACCCCAATCGAAGCCAACACAACCCTCGCGCAACCCCGATGCTCTACGCGAAGGCCCCGATGATCCCTCCTCCCCCGCAGCAGTCAGTTCCTCTTCGCCACAACGTGAAACCCCCCCTCTCTTATTTGGCGGATTCCTCCTACCGACGAAAAGCTTCAGGCAACATCTTCATGGCTCCAGAGATCTTCCATCGGATCTTCCATCTCCCATCACACGATGCGCGAGATCTCCAGGCCGCTACTCTTGGGCGACAGCGGCCATATGAAATAAGACCCCATCGAGGTGGCGGCTCCATCGTAAGAAGAGGTTACCAGGGAACCCTATCTGAGAACGTGGTTTTGCCCAATGTGGGCCCACGTTCATTTTTTTGTTGTTATTAAAAAAAAGAGGGAGGTGAGCCGTGAGATGGTTTGGGCCCATTATGGCCAAGATTTGTTTTAAAAAAAGGGAGGGGAGGGGGAGAGCTGCATATGAAAAAAAGGATTGAACCATTTGGTCCCAGCTTGTTGGGTCAAGTTATCAAAAAAATAAAAAAAAGAGGCGCGTGCAATAAAAAAAAGTTGATTGAAAGCCGAAAAAAAGGAGTGAAATGGCTTTAAAAAATGTTTTTCAAAACAAAAAAAAGGAAAAAACATGATGGCTAAAAAAATGAAAAGCCGCAAGGATGCTTTGTTATCCCCATTATGTTGTCTTCTCCCAACTTGGTCGATTTCTCTGTTTTCCGACCAGTATGGGAGAAAGGGGGAGTATATATGTAGAGTCACAGGTCTTGTATTCCAGATTCAGATGCCAGTCTCCAGACCAGCCAGTTGATCAAACTCTACAGTTCGGTTTCAGACTCGACGATCATTGTTTCCGAGTCTCCAGTTTCAGACACGCACGAGTTTGCGGTCACTTTCCTGATGAGCATATGTTGCCATCATTTGTTCGAGGTCCCCATCATTATTCTTGTTTTGTCGGTCAGAGTTTTCATGTGAGCCATAGGGACTCCAGAGCAGAGGACCATTCCCTATGCCATTGAGGGCAAGGGTTTTCATGTGGTATCATAGGTACACCAGAGCAGTGCACCATTCTCTGAGCCAGATGGGAGAGACCCAGTTCTCCGACGAGGAGACTTCAGGCGCAAATTCAGACTCGATGGTCAGATTCCGAGTCTTCAGTTGACTCACACTCCAGCCCGTTCGTCCTCCTCACCTGCACGGCATGAGAAGCAACGTCCTCGACTGCAGCAATGTGCGCGTTGGGTTGATATTGTCTGTAGTGTCCTGTAACGTTGAGTTGAGTTTCTTTCTGTTTGTCCAAACTGAGCATCGCATGCTCCAGCTTGAGGGGGAGTGTTGGAGTATTTGGTTGTGCGCCCCATTGAGTTATAGCAGGGTAAATGGATCCAGGAGAAGATCCATTTACCCCATCCAGTGTTTAGTCCCACATCGTCCAGTGGTGGGACGTGGAGGTTATATAAGGAGCCCCAGACCTCTTGTATCTCTTGAGAAAAAGCAATGCATAACATGCCCCTTTGAGGGCTTCTCCCGTGGTTTCATCCCGCTCCTCACGGAGTAGGGTTCCACATTAAAATCCCGCGTTCTTCTTGTCCTTTATCATTTTTTCCATGTTACTCTTCCGCATGTTTATTTTATAACAGATGGTGTTGCATCCAAGACCATATGAAGACACGGTACTCCATTGCATCTAGCAGCTTATTTTTTGAACACATTCTTCTTCTAGATGGAGTTTGGTGGTGACCATACTGTGATTAGGAGAGGTTTTGGAGATTGTGAGGAAAGATTTTATCCACATTTGGATATACAAGATGCCATCATCATGAAGGAGCTTCCTGCATACAGACTTCGTCCTATAGAGTTTGGGAAGCCATTAATCGTGAGACAGCAATTGAGAAATTATGAGAACTACGATTCAGGTATATTGGTCATTATCTTCAATTCACGTCACGCGAATCATCTTTGATTTTATTGACTTAACCAGTTCTATATTTCATAGTTAATTGGTGGTATGATCATGGAGATGAAATATCACATTTAAAATTCATGACCATCAAGATCCTGAGCTTGACATCTTCATCCTCTATTTATGAGCGTAATTGGAGTACTTTCGACTTTCGACTCGGACTATTTTCCTATCCAATTGGAATACTAGCAGTAGATTGGTAACTGATATAAATATAAAATTTTACTTGTATTCTTGCTTTTAGATCCATACCGAGAAGAGAAATAGGTTGGAGACAAAAAGATGGAACGATCTTGTAAACGTGTGTTTCAATTACAACCTACAAGAACGTTGCCTTGAAAAAGAAAGAGATCCTCTTTCTTTTCGCGACCGTGCATACTTGGGAGAATGAACTAGAGATCTCAATGTACAAGCTCAAGATGAGGAGGTTTCTCCAAGTTTCAGATTGTCTTGCGGTACTATAGCACATGATAGTGGTGCCGAAGAGAATTTGGAAACAATAAAAAACCAACGAGGTGAACTCGGCAAGGGAGCTTCACCTTCGAACTCAAATGGTGTGCCAATAAATGAGGAACTATAGCTTGAAGATGTAAAAGAAGAAGACAATGATGAAGATCTAGATTTAGATGCTGACATTGGTGATGATGAGGAATGACCAGTAGCAACTAGATTTATTTTTGTTAAACATGTTCATGTTTTGATATGGTGTATTTATTTTAAACATTAGCCCGTGCCATGTAGCAAACATTATGTTCTTAACTTGAACATTTTTCCTTTTTTGCTTCAATTTCTTCTTTTATTTAATTCTCATAAATTCGGAAATTTTTGAACATATGTATAAAAAATGATTATATATGTAAAATGATTAAAAACTTCAAAACCTACTAAAGCATATTTCCGATTACTTGTTTGATTGTCGATTAAACCTTAGTGACCCAACCGACCGAGTACAGATTACCGACTTCTGCAACCATGTTGCCATCAACTCGCAATCAGCAAACACAACTCCATTACACTTAGGAGATGATGACTAGAAGAAACGATATATCAAAACCTCCAGTTGTTTATGGCATAGCCTTAAATTTCACCAAAATTCAACTAAACTTTGACCGAAATTCGGTTTCGACAAGTGGTCGAAATCGAAACCCTGTAGCATTTCCCTTTCCCAAATTTCGATCCATTTCGGTGAAATTTTGGTCCCATTTCGATCGAATTCCGATTGAAAGAAATGAAAAGTTGACATTTGGCCACGCATCACTGAAATTCATCCTCCTAACCTCTTAAGCCACTTTCTCACCTAATTTCGGTCACTTTGGTGTACTTTTTGAGCTCTACATATTGGTGCATTATATTGCAACATTTTATCTCACAAGACACTAGAAGTTTGATCATTACTCAGGCTCTCTTTCTTGTCATTATTCTCTATTCCAAGGAGTACGTACGGTTGTATGAGTGGTAGGTTTTTAGCAACCTTCCAAGTCTTGTGACTATAACTGTTTTCCTACTATTAAGTTGGACATAGATTCTGCTTATGAAGGCTTCGCAGTTTCTTGGTGCTAATTGACTTGTTTGTATCTCGTATAATATATATTTTATGATCACAATCTCAACAATGCACCTATCTGGCATACATGTTAAAAAGATTTGTGCTTTTGTGTATCTTTTTCTAGTACTAAAATTAATTTTTTTTCAAAGTTCAAAGTATTTTTGTAAGATGCAAATTCTAATTTCAAATCTGGTTACGACATACTACGATTGATGAAGAGATTAGATGGAAATATAAGATAACATATCATGTTAATATCTTATTCTTAGCAAAAAAACTGTGTATTTCTATCTCATTTATTGTTTAGAGAATATTGAAAAATCCTAATTCTAGAAAAAAAAATGAGTTTCCAAGTAATTTCTCGAATTTTCAACCATTTAACCGAAATTCCATTGAATTTCTTTTTCCCGACTTACCGAAAATAAAGCAAAATCTTACAGACACCAACCAGGAGCACCCTCACATAAGTAAAGAATATGGGAATAGCAAAAAGCGTCGCCTTCACCAGAACCATTCTCCCTCCCCTCGAAAGAAAAGGAGCTTTCCATCTTGCTAGTTACTTTTCCAACTTCTCCACAACAGGTAGCCACTCCACTTGTCTAGTTCTCCCACAGAAAAGTGGTAGGCCAAGAGAATTGTAAGTAGAACTTTCTACGCAAATTCTAGAATCTCCACACAAGCTGAAGCAGCATTGGCAAGAAGGCTAAAAGGGACAAAGTCAGACTTCGCTCCATTAACCTTCAAACTCAAAAACTCCCCAAAAATATCCAAAACCACTATAACAACCTTGCAATCTATCACTCCTCCTTCAACGAAGAAGATGGTATTATCCGCGTATTGCAGCAAAGGGATTGAGAAACCCTCCCTGGAACTATCTTTGTAGAAGCATCCTTTCTCAGCAAGTCTTGCCATAACTGCCAACGCATGTACGGCCATAAAAACAATAGGAAAGACAACAGGCATCCCTGTTTTACTTCTCCCTTCGGCTGAAAGAAACCACCCTATTGTTTCCCGTTAACCAACATCGAGAACGTAGATGTAGTAATACATCTCTTCATCCAATCAATGCAAATGTTTGGTAAGCATGTCCAGACCAAAGATGCTCTGATGACATTCCAACTTATACTATCATACATCTTCAAGAAGTCGACCTTCCCCATTACTCTCATTCTGTTCCAATTTGAAACAATCTTTGACGCCATAACCACTCCGTCCGGCATCAAACAACCAAGAATGAATGCAGTCTGAGTAGGCAATATGAGATCATCAAGAACAACCCTGAGTCGATTAGCTAGGATCTTAGTTATGATAAGGTAAATAGCAATACAGGATAGAGCAATGGCCTAAACTCATCCACTCGCTCTTCCCATTCCTTCTTCGACAACAGGAAGATCAAGAATCTGTTCAACTAGTCTTTCTCTTCTCGGGAGCAGCATATTTCATCTCTTCTCTCTAATTAAAAGCCCTTCTTCTACTAACAAATACTTCAAGATCTTAAGCTCGTGATTCCTTGACGCGCTTCTTTCGAAACTCCATCACTACCTTAAGCTAGTACTAGCAAACCTCTATGGTACTGAAGAACTACATAAGGCTTACGCCTCGACTGCCTCGAGGTTATGCCTTGATTAGATTCTAAGAATCTGCCTCGTTCTGCTTTTAGCAAGGATCACTCATCGTCCACAAAATCCAATTATTCAAATGAATGTCGTGCCTTAGTCCCTACCTATACTCCCTCATGCTCGAAAAATGCAAAAAATTGAGCATCATTGCCAAGGTCCTAGTAAGCATGCCCTCAACCCAAACCTCTCTTAGTTGCTCTTCTAATTTCTTGAAACTTGGCTCGAGCAACCATATGTGCTCAAACTTAAATCATGCCCAAGCATTATGTCCTTATTTGAGAACCATACCAACAATGTAGATGTCATTGCAAAAGTATCTACCAAAACCATTGATGCATTTACTTGTCAACCTCGACCTCAACGTGGATCTTTGCAAGTGAATACGCAACTTTGAACCGAATAATCAACCAACCACATCTCATCAGCATCTCATAACTATATATCAGGGCTTTTAAGAGTGAAATTAGATAATATTTAAAGATAGTATTATAATCAACCAAAGATTTTAGTATTATAATCAATTAAAGATTTTGAAAAAGATATAGATGGGGGTCTCATCTATATATTTCTATAGATAAAGGGGTCTTCAATACTCAAATGAATCGAATAGAGCAAGTTGCATTGCCAAGACGAGTACATTCCGAAGAAAAGATCCACAATTGTTTGATTTTAGGATAGCGTCACCGAACTTCTTCGGATATGTCGAAATTGGGATTTGATGGCATCCCAATTCTCCATCCCGACCTACACATGTAGTTTTAGGCAATAAAAGTGTTGCTAGGTTCTCCTGACATGATCTTCCCCCTAGGTGAGAGAAGGTCATACTTCATCTATGAAAGAAAAGAAAGTTGGATCAAATTCATAACCTAGAACTAGATAGAAAGGGGGTGTGAAGTTGCTAGGGTGAGCGGTAGTTATCCCTTGAGCTAGGTTGGGGGGGTTGGGAAGCGTGAATCATAAAGGAGCCGGGAAGCTTTTTGACAGCCTTGTCGATAGGGGGTCAAACCCTACCTACTCCAGCTCACCGAGTTCTTGAAATCAGTACATCTCGAGTCTCGTTCAAGAAGATAGGCTTAAGGGGTGGCACACTTCGTGCTCCGCTCGCGGGTGTCGAGGGGATTGTTGCTCGCTTTCTAAACCACTACACTGTCATAATGGTCAGCATTCCCACCTTCATGCATGACGACTATAACAACAGAAAAAACTGGAGACTTAAAGAGATTGGTAGAGTCTACAAAGGTTAGAAGCCTCTAGTTGGAATATATTAGAGGGATTAATAGCCTCTTTCCCATACTCAGAGGCCAGTCATTGTGGGGCGCCTCTTTTTAATTGGATGTTGAACCGAGGACTGTGAACCCATGGTTTCCAGATAGTCTACATGTATGATGCTTAGCTCTTACCAATCCACGCTTCCTGAAATCACTAGTATTTGCACAGAATATAGGATCAAGTTCCCTCAGCTATCAGTCTAGGCTTGAAAGACCATGTAGTCAATGTTTACGTCGCCGACAACTCATAACCAGATGCGTAGAAGTTACTCAATCGCAATGCCCCTTGCCCATCATGATGGGCAAGTCAAAACAGGAGGGGGTTGAAAAGGGGGATCATTTTGACGGGGCGGGGATTTAGGCGAGGTACCCCCTCGGCATCAGCGACTTCATGTCGCATTGGAATGATCCAATATTTGATTCTGCATGTTCCACCACTTCTCCGTTCATTTTAAATACTGATCGTGAAACACCATGGCAGCATGATGTTGAGATCCGAAATTCAAAGTGAAATTGATTTGCATGTTCTTAATCGTCATGGGAAAGAAATGAAGAAAGAAGAAAAAGATTATTCCCATGTTGCTTGTCTAAAACCCTCGGGAAGAGCATTTGCATGCGCACGAGGGATCTACCATGTTGTCTTGCATGCAAGCCAAGCTCCTTTAGTGGCCCTCGAACAGAAAGACTAAGCGATGATTGATGCTCAGCGGAACTCAATTGATTGTTTCAGAGAGTTTGGGCAGAACCTCCAAAGAACTAGATATACAGTTAAAATATGCATCAAAATCTTATATGTACCCATCTGATCGATCGACGGTAGGGAGATAAACCATACATATGGTGAAATATAGCATGACTGCCTAAGTTGGTGAGCGATCCAAGCTAGAGCACAAATATCTTGAGAGACTCGCAACATTTCTGTCTTGTAGATCTAGAAGCCCAAGCACTAAACACTGCCTTTTTCTCTATTGTTTGAGCAAAGCCGAGCTTGTCAGCCTCGGATGAGGCCCAAGACAGATTTATGATGTCCCGAAGGGTAAAAAAGACCAGAAACAAACTGAAGGCGACCATGTGTGAGTTAAAGAGCTCAAAAGACTTTGACATGTAATATAATAATTGGAGAAAGAGGATTTATGTGATGCTCTTTTCCCGTTTATACAAAACCAACTATTGGTGTGTCCCTACTCGAGAGACCATCAGATCTCTATCCTTCACATTCATGGTTGTTAGAAAATAAAAATGCGGAAGCAGAATGATAACAGAGCAAAGAATAGAAAGATAAAACATAAAACACAAAGGTTTTTACGTGGAACCCTACTCTTTAAGAACCGGGGTGAAACCACGGAAGAAGCCCTCAAAGGGGCGGATATTCTATTGAACTTTCTCATTGGATACAGAAGGTCTAGGGCTCCTTATATAGCCTCCACAGAGCCTCCAAGTCCCACCACTGGTAGATGTGGGACTAGACACATGGATGGGGTAAATGGATCCTGGACATATCCATTTACCCATCTACAACTCAAGCAGCGCACAACCAAATACTCCAACACTCTCCCTCAAGCTAGAGCATACAATGCTCAGCTTGGACAAACAGAAAGAAACTCAACTCACAATACATGACACTACAAACAATATCAACTCAACGCACACAACTGTCGGTTGTTGTCGAGGACGTTGCTTCTCATGTCGTGCAGGTGAGGAGGAGGAACGGGTTGGAGCATGAGTAACCGAATCTCCTCGTCAGAGAGCATGTGCTCTATACTGCGTCTGTCAGAGTCACTGCAACTGAAATGAGTCTCCTCGTCGGAGTACTCTGGCCTGCCACAACATGTGTACAATTGCTTCATCTCTGAAAAGGGTCGAATTGAAAGGGTCGTGCAGTGCAATCCTCGTCGGAGTCCACGGTCACTGGAGAACGGAGTCCGGAGAAGACTCCTCGTCAGAGAATTGGATCTTTCCCATCTGGCTCAGAGAATGGTACTCTACTCTGGAGTACATATGATACCACATGAAAACCATAGCCAACATGGCATAGGGAATGGTCCTCTACTCTGGAGTCTCTATGGCTCACATGAAAACTCTGGCCGAAACATAAAAGATGGGGATCACACAAAAGATGGCAACATGTGCACATCTGAAAAGAAGACCGCATACATATGTGTGTCTGAACTGAAGACTCGGAATCAATCGTCGACTCTGAACAACTGATCATCCGTAGAGCCTGCAAAGCAGTTGGCCTGGAACCTGAATCTGGAACATACCTATGACTCTACACAATACTCCCCCTTTCTCCCATACTTGATGCATAATCAACATCAACAAAGTTGGGAGATGACAACAAAGATACGGAGAAGAAACATAAAAACAATAAGCCGAACTCACGATTTTTTTCTTTCAAAATTTTCTCTGTTTTTCTTTTGACTGTTTCTATCTTTTTAATAGTTATCGCGCACATATTTTTCTTAATAAGCCATTCACCATTTTTTACGATTTTTCACCTCACTTTTTTTAGCGTACGATTTTTTGTAAGCGCCCTTTTTTTTCAAAGCAAACATTTTTTTAAAAACTGCACTTCCTCTTTTTTCCTTTTCTCTTTTTTTGCCCCTTCTCTCTCTTTTTTTTGAAACAGGCCCCCTTCTTCTCTTTTTAATGGGCTCGGCAGGGCACATTGGGCCCTAAAAAAATTCTTTTAAAGGCAGCACCTCTTATATATTTAGGGTTCCCTTTGTGGGAAGTCTTTTCACCAAACATGAAGCCGCCCCCGTTGGGCTTCTCCTACCGTCGTCGAAGGAACAGGGTGCAAGGGTACACCGCCTGGAGGTTGAGCTCTATATTGATGTCGCGCCACTGGGAGAGGTCGTTGGAGGATCGCCATCACGAGGAGAGCGGCCTGGATAGGGCTCGCCGCCTGGGGAGAGATGTCGTCGCAGGTCATGGCGGCGAGAGAGCACGAGCGAATGAGGCAGTGGGATTGGGGAGGTCGTCTCTTGTTGCAGGGTTCGGTTGGATGTCGCCCGACCGTTGCAACGACGAGGAGGTCTGAGAGGAGAGGCATGGCGACCGGGGAAGGCGGCTTGCTCTTGAACGACAGTATGCGGGTGTTTGCACCAGGGGGATGACGCTGCCTGGAGCCATGGAGAGGACTACGTCTCGCGCTGCCTGCGTGAGATATGTCAGGGGTGTCATTAAAAGACAGGAGCCCTTACGCCACGGAGCTCAAAGGGGATGGCGATATAGATGGAGGATGGCGGCAAAACTATCGTCTGAATCATGCACTTCGCGAAGGATGAGGAATGCCACCAGAGCCTGTCTGCTTAGAGAGTCCAACCGTGATGGAGCTCGCGCAAGAAGGAGCTCCACCTGGGGGCACAATCGCTGGAGAAAGCTGCACGTGAGCCATGCCGTTGCATGGGAGTGGTCCACGATAGGAGATGGAGAATTGTGGCATGAATGGAGATGTTGTGCACGAGAGATGGCGATCAAATTAGGATTCTCCGCCACCTGGGGAGTCTTGAGATGCGAGCAGAAATTAGGATTTCATTATGAAACCCTGGAACTTGAAAGAACAACGTTAGATCTAGAACTTGATGACTTTAATAATACTCCTCCAACTTTAATCAAACAATCGAAGAACTGAATAATCGAATCTCGAAAAAAAACTTCAAGGACAAATCCTCGAGAATCGAACCCGCTCTGATACCATGTTAGAAAATAGAAATGCAGAAGTGGAATGATAAACAGATCAAAAGAACATAAAGATAAAACATGGAACACGGGTTTTTACGTGGAACCCTACCCCCTAAGAGCAGGATGAAAGCACGGGAGAAACCCTCAAAGGGGCGGATATTCTATTGAACTTTCTCATTGGATACAAGAGGTCTAGGGCTCTTTATATAGCCTCCAAAAAGCCTCCAAGTCCCACCACTAGTAGATGTGGGACTAAGCACATGGATGGGGTAAATGGATCCTGTACGTATCCATTTACCCATCTACAACTCAAGTGGCGCACAACCACATACTCCAACAATGGTCATATTGAAATTCCATCCAAACAGAATTGATGCACCATCAATCTCTTCCCCACTCGTCTCCAGACTTCCATAAAGTAACCCTTTCTTGCACCATAAACCAGTTGGACAGTCCAACCACCAAAAAAATAACCCTTCCACTCTCCATATATGTGCAAAACAAAATCCCCCTAAAATAGTCATACAGGTCAGATAGATTTTACTTTAACCCAAGAATTTACTCGACCCCCCTATTGTCTCCACCTAGGAACCACCGAAAACAATGTCGCCAATATGCCTATGCACTCCGGCATCACATGTCTCTAGGTGGGTCTCTTTATTGACCACCAACTTCATAATGTATCTCTTTTAAGAGCCCCTCTCCTCTCGCAAATCATTCACATTCTAGGAGAGAATCAATATTTAAAACATGTCAATCCCCTTCCTAGCACCTTCACACCCATTAAAAACCCCCTCCCAACTACTAGCCACCTAAACTGTCTCCAAATTATAATCGCAACTCGCGTCTCCATGAGCATCGCTAGAACTTCTCCTATCTCTCCTCCCCCACGATTACTGCAGAAGCCTCCCCCCTACCCCCACTCTCTAGTAGTCTCTACACACATACACCCATCCCACACCATCCAAAAAGCATTGGAGGGATGAGAACTGGGTTATGTTGTCCCAACCAATCCACGAGTCTGACACATAGGTTCGACCAAAAATTGAGCATGATTTTCAACAGGTCGAGCTTAGTCCATAATTCTGGCTTACTAGTAAAAATGGATGGGCTTCAGTCAACCTCGACCCATATACAAGAGCCTACCAACCCGACCTAAACGAGAGCCCAATTAAGACAACCCATATAACAATCCATGACCCATACAATATCATTTTAATCTTTAGATATTCTAACCAATCTTTGCTACCTACATACGAGAAAAGTCCACTATGCATTTTTTTCCAACATCTTCACGGCATCATCACTTTTCTTACCACGCGATAACTAGCACTCCTCTCATTTTCATGATATGCATGTCTTGCACAATTCATCCATTTTTATATGTGAATCACCCACACTCATTTACTCCGAGTCCTCCATGATCCCGTCCTTAAAGAAACGGCCAACCCAATCCAAACCTGAGCCCATGTTAATTGGCCAAGTCAGACCATAAGTACACTGTAATAAGAAATCTCAAACCTCGATCTAGCCATGATCCTTAGACCTGGCCACCTTGTACCTAAAGGGGGCAGCTCGATGCTCATTACCAATTGGATCTTGCTCCCCTTCTGTGTTTAGCCCAAAGTCAATTCGAGTATTCACTCCCATCGCCCATTCCAACAACACTCAACTATCTACTAACCACCTTAAACCTCCCTCTTACTCACCAATTGGATCCTGCTCCCCTTCTGCTTATACCCCAACCTTGATTGCCCTCATCTTTTACCCCCACTATGTCAATTTTTGAGCTCCATCACCTCCCACAACCCCAAGCTATGCTCTTCCTTACCACTCACTTAAAAAGGTTTGGATGCAAACTGATTTTGAAGAATACATTAAGACCTTCTCAATTTAGAAAGATGAAACCATGATCATTATGACCACATATGTAAGAACAACATAAAATAAATAATCATGAAACATGGTCAAGCAAGCTAGAAGCTCCACTGCCCGACTTTCATCATCTGAATGTGATGGAGGTGCTGGAGGAATTTCGGCATGGAAACAGAGGCTTCGAAAGATTGAATAAGGCGCTACTTTTCCTCCCTAAGGACACCCCGACGATAGTTGAGGACTACATGCCTATCACGTTGTCCAATGCTAACTATCTACTATTTCGAAGATTTTGGCTAACCGGTTGTGGGGGTCCTACATAGGATTGTCTCGCCCGAGCAGACGGCTTTCGTTCCTGGGAGGGTTATGGCAGACGAATTGGTGATGGCGGCCGAGGTGGTCATGGACTAGGGGAGATGCAGGAGAAAAGGGATGCTTTAGAAGGTGGACTTCTCCAAAGCATACGATTGCATGGACTGGAGATTCTTATGGGATTCTTTGGCAAAGAGGGGTTTCCCGGAGCTATGGATCGCTTCGATGAAGCGTTTTGTTACGACTTCTTCCCATGTTATGCTTGTCAATGGTAGACCTGAATGGGGCCTTTTCAGCCACAAAGGGGTATTAGGCAGGGATGTCTGCTGACGCCGCTTCTTTCTGTGTTGGTGGTTGATGCTCTAAGATAGTTGTAGTGATGAGGTTGACGACGAATGAAGGTTGATGCTCTGGTTGTCGAAGGGAGGAGATATCCATCCCACTTCTGCAGAATGCTGATGACACAATTCTATTCATGAAGGCAGAGGTGGAGAAGCTTCGATGAGCCTCATCTATCATGGATATTTTTGGAGATCTATCTGCAAGTCAATAGGGAGAAATCGATTTTGTTCCATTGGTCTCACTGACGAGGAGCTACGGAATGCGACTGTTGTTTTGGGATGTCACAGTGCTACGTTGTTGATTACTTACTTGGGGCTTCACCTTGTGGTCGGGAGGTCGAAGTCCTAAGATTGGAGGGTTTTGCTTGATAGGCTAGAGGCAAGGCTGGCAAGGTGGAAGGCTTCCTTGCTTTCAAAGGGAAAGTTGATTCTCTGCAAGCATGTTCTCTCAGCTATCCCGGTTTTCTTTTGTTCGATTAGGTCCTTGCAGGTGGGAGTGCGTACGAAAATAGAGGCTTTGATGAGAAGATTTTTTTGGTCGGATGAGCATCAAGAAAAGAAGGGTTTCCACCTGGTGGATTGGTCTAGGGTGGCATCCTCTAAAAAGAAGGGCAGACTGGAGGCGATGCGGATGGCAGAGATGAACAAGGCGTATATGGAAAGTGGGTGATTCACATCTGGGGAATTCAGAAGACCTGGTCTGTCGATTGATTAGGAAAATTTATGGTGTTTTCTTTGGCTTTAGAGGCCATTCTCGGGAGACTTATGTCATCATTATGGAATGGAATTACCGAAGTTTTACCTTTGATTGTTTCGAAGCTGAGACCAGTGGTTAGGGATGGTGCGAGATTTTGATTTTAGATGGACGACTGGATGGGTGACGGGGCGGGGGGAGAACATTTCCCTCGCCTTTTGAGGCTATCGACTAATACCCAGGTTTTGGGGCAGCAGGTGTGGGAACATGGGGGCAAGTCCACAACCTTTGTTTCGTCTTTGTCGGACCAGAGAGCAGAGGAACTCATTAAGTTACGATCGGAACCGATAGGGAGCGGGAGTCTGTTTTCGGGCAAAGACCACTAAGTTTGGGGAGATGATAATTTTACTATGAAGAAAGCATACTGCTTCTTGGTGGAGGACTATTGGGGTGGACATGGGTATGATATGGAGGTGTAAGATACCTAACCGAATTAAGGTATTCCTTTGGTTGTTCATGCTTGGAAGGGTTCTTACTAAAGGTCGGCGGGGGCAACTGCTGGGTAGGGAGGATGTTACTTGTAATAGATGTGATTCGACGGTGGAAGATGTGGACCATCTCTTTTTCTCATGTCCTCTCTCTGCGGAGATATGGAACAGAGCTAACTTTGCTTGGCTGGCGCAACTTGATTGCGCCACTTTTTGATGGGATGTTAGGGTCGAGTATGGCTTTGGCCATGAGGAGATCCCATACCCATTTGTGTTGGTTTGGGCGACACCACTGATAAACATCGGAATAAGAAATATTCACCGGTCCAAGAGCACCCCCTCAAGTAAAGGCTTCTACAGCCAAAATGAGGATCCCAAATAGCATGAGCAATGGGTCTGACGTGTAAGGGGTCCAGAACTAATCATGCCTTTACGTGTGCGCCCGGATACATAGGTTGACTGTTGAGCCCACTCTAGCTTAGCCACGAGAAGCAAGCTATTACAGTGAGCGGCTGGAGCAGTAGGAAGCCGAGGGGGGCAGACGTCTTATACTGGAAATTAATTGAGCATTGTAGGGCTCTTTTTATGTCTTGGCAGTTGCAATCTGACGTAATTTTTTTCTTTTTGATACTAATACAATATATTATTGGGGTGGATCCCATCTTGGGAGGCCACCCTTTATTTCTATCAAAAAAAAATCATCTGAATGTTTAATATCCGAACACAACCAAATACCCATAAACTACTAAGGAAAGAGCATGGATTTCTTACTAGAAGACGCCTATCTTTTAAGGGCAAGATGTCCCTCCTCTACATCTCAACCAAATTCCTCAACAGATTTTTCAAGTACGTAATGCCCCTCTATTTCTACTATGATCATTGCGCCACATTTGTAAGACCAGCATCAAGTAAACCATCATGAAACTCGATCAAGCAAGTTGGAAGCTCACTCATTATGCTTTCATCGCAAAAATGTTCAAAATCCTAGACAATCCATGACCCATAAATTTACAGCGAATAAGCATGGATTTCTTGCTCAAAGAAGCCATCGAGGAATGAAATGAACTTTAATAAAAGAATACCTCGTTTAAGAAGTCCCACTACATGCAGTATTTGGGGAAGGTTTGAACCACTTCTAAACTACTAGACACAGCCTTATCCTGCATTTTGGCAGGAGGCATCTTGCATAATTCAACACAAGATCTCCAGCTTACACGACTACAGCATTTGCTAAATTTCTATCATATAATGTTCCTTCTCAAAGAGTTCCAACAGTAGAAATAAGACAGATCTCCTCAAAATTATTGCAATTCATAAGTCAAAAGACAATGTCGTTAGAGAAATAAAGCAATCAAAGGCGTTAATTACCTTTCTTTGCATTATCTCTGACATTCTTGGGATGTTTGTTCCAGAACTACCAATTGCTTTACCATCCCAACTTTCTCTAGAATGCTCAACGTTTTCATCAGTAGATCCAGAAAAGTAATTTGTCTTGTTAGACTTAGGTGCAACATGCAAGTTCTGGTTACCAACACCCTTTCTAGGGGGCAAGTTACGCTTTTGTTTCAATGATGTGTTGCTTGTCTCCTGTCTAACAGAAACACGATCACCATGTTCTTCTGGTCTCGAATTAAAACGATCCACTAGCAAATGCTGGAATCCACGCTGAGGAAAAACCCTCTCACTACTAGATTTCTCCTCAACTTTGTCTGTAGTATACCTAGAGCGAGGTCGCATACTCCGTTTACCCTTTGTTTTTCGTTGCAATACCTGATCATCTTCACCATCGTCACGATCATGTGTCCAACTTCCTGATTGTTGAAGTTCAACATGAGAATCACCAGATACAGCAATCTCACCTTCCTCCAACTCATCATGCTGAAATTTGACAAAGTGAACACTAATCAAGCTATTAGAAAGAAAAAATATTGAAAAATATTAAGTGTGACATACACACCATTCTAGTTGAAACGGAACCTGGTTTCGCATCCAATGCTGAAAGTGATCCAAACTTCCGTGAAGTAGAAGAGGCCTGAGGCAATCTTCGACTCCCGGAAGAAGAACCAGACGAGCGTGCTTCTTCATATCTTCGGTCAGATCTTGTTCCTTCTGTAGCATGGGTGAAGTCGTAAACATCACCATCACAAGTTGGCCCTTCCTCTTCTGATTGGTCCTTTTTAGGCAGCAGGCCACGAATTCCATTGAATTCCTCATCTTCTTCTTCGCCAATTTCCCCTTCCTCTTCATAGCCATTCCTCTCATCTGAGCTTGCATCAGAATCCTCCAAATCTTCATCGTCCAATTCTCTATAGATGGAATATCTTTTGTCTGTTGATCCTCTTGGGAGACCCCTTCTCCTTTCAGTTGTACCCGGAGTTGGAATTTCCCCATTAGGTTCAAATTCAGGAGGCCTAGACACACTGTTCTTAGAAGGCTTCTTGGATAAACTTGCAACAATCGCATCCACTTCCCTAGACCCAGCTCGTAGCCACTTTGGAATCTGGTTGTACTTTATCATCTCTCCAGTCCAATCGAATTCTTCATCCATTTGATCGAAGAGGGCAACTTCTTCCTCACTTCGAGCTATCATGCGATTAACCTCTTGTAGTGAAGGGACATCATGCACAGTTTCTTGATACCTTTCTTCATCATGGAGTAATGTCTCCAAAGTCATTCGTCTTTCTTCATGTGTCGTCCTCTGGTCAAAACGTCCAGCATTGATGACCTCATCGGCCATATCAATCTTGTATTGTTGAATATTATTACGTATAAGACTTTCTATAGATCCTATATATCTGTCTTTACCAGCAAGATCATCATCAGAATCAACAGAACCTCCATTTCTTAGTTCATCTTCTTTCTGGTGGCTTGAGATATTGTCAACAACTGCTTCCATATAAATAACCTTCACCTCCCTCTGCTGTCCAATACGATGAGCCCGGGCAACTGCTTGTTCCTCATTTTGAGGATTCGGATCCGGATCATATATCACAACAGTGTCAGCAGTTTGGAGATTAAGACCACGTCCAGCAGCACGAATGCTCAGCAAAAAGATAAAACAATCAGTGTCCGGATCATTAAAATCTACTATAGCTGATTCACGGTCTTCCAAGCTAGTTGTGCCATCAATTCGTCTATATATAAGGCGACGCCATTGCAAGTATTCTTCCAATATGTCCAAAAGCTTTGTCATGGTACTGAATAAAAGGACACGGTGACCAGTTCTCTGAAGCTTAATTAGAATTCTATCAAGTATCCAAAGTTTTCCACATGATCGAACCATAAAATCTTTGGAGTAATCGGCGAAATAAGGATAATTAAGTAGAGGATGATTGCAGGCTTTGCGTAACTCCATGCATTTATTATTTAAATTTTTGTACATCTTCATCTGGTACAACGGATTTTTCTTAGCCCTGCGCAACTCATCCTCTGGATCTACCCTTATGGTGCCGGTACCTTTGATCCAATCATATATAGCACCCTGCATAGCAGACATCCTGCATCTCAAGACAATAGCAACCTGCAAAAAAAACATACAACTTTCAAAAAGTTATTACCATATTCCAAAGTTCAATAAAGATATTACCTTTGGGGGTAATGATCCTTCGACATCTTCTACACGTCGCCTGAGCATAAATGGCTCAAGAATTTGATGCAGCCGATGAATAATGATCACCTTTTTTTCGGTCTCCAGCCAGTCATCTTCTTCAGGACTATGTGAAGATCCATCCTTTTGAAATGGCTTAGAGAACCAATCATGAAATGCTTTGCGATTATCAAATACTTCTGGTAGAAGTAAATTCAGAAGAGACCAAAGTTCCTTAAGATCATTCTGTCAAAGAAGTTGACATACTCAATGTTACCCGACTATTGAGAGTGATGAAGAACGACGATATAACTGAACAACAGTACGGATCAACTAGCAAAGCTTGTAAATTGGTTGGTCTAAGCTATGCAAGTTCAAATTCCAGCCTATGAAAATTTAGTTAAGCTAATAAGAAAGTTTTATGTTGTTTAAAAGAAATGCACATTTCATCCAGAAGAACAAATGTGGGAAGCAATCAAATAATAACAATTAAGAGGATTATGATTTCCATTGAGATGTGAGGTTTGCTTTTACGGAAATATATCAAAATTTTAATGAATAATCAAAGCCCATTGACTAAATAAAAGTTGGGTTTTTGTGGAGAAATATTTCTCCTTACTCATCTCTGCTAATTTTAAAGTTCATGTTGCCCATACTAATTGAATAAATATGACAAATAGGTACAACCTCTTTGTCCCTACCCACTTCTTTTCTCACAACTCATGTGATCTATGTTTGTTTATTTCTTTTCCAATGTACAAAGATCCTTACAGATTAAAGAACCTAGAGTTAAGACTGTAGAGATATGTTTGTATGATTCTGTACTCTTTTATCTATTTCTTTTCCTCTTGTCTGTTTTAAGTAATTTGCCCATAGACCTCCCCTCTATATAAGAGAGCCTAGGGCTCAAGGAATAAGCAATTCTCTTATTTTTCCCAACATGGTATCAGAGCAGCGGTCCTAAACCGGAGCTCTTGTACCTGAAACCCTAACCCTGCCCTCTCGCGCGGAGCCACCCTACCTGCGGCTAGGGATGGGCATGGGTTGGGCTGGGCCATGCCTTGAAGGGCCTAGGTCCAAGCCCATATAAATAGTTCGGGCACTGGGCCGGGCATAGACCCACAAATGTTGTTGTTCGGCCCAAGCCCAGGCCCGGCCCATTTCCTTTGGATCGGCCGGTACGGAGAATAACATTTTAAGGATATCTTGAAAGGTATGAAAACAAACTTGTCATAATAACAACCCTATTAACGTGTTTCTCTTTTTTCCAGCACCTTAAGCATAATTTACATCCGTCTTGATAAAATGAAGTTATATGTCTGGCTACAAATCCGTCCAGATATTCAAGTGTATAGCATATGTGTTGTTGCGTAGAATTTTATGCCATTAACAAGGGAAGAATACGACGTTAGCAATTGATGGGATTAAAACCTGATTTTCATGGCAGTCACATAACTATTCCTCAGGTGTACATCAAGTGTGGTTTATAGAAATTAGATCTTAATACTTGTTAGAATACACAGATGATTTATTCCATAGAGTCCTCGGGTCTCTTATATAGGGAGAGAGCCCTTGGGTAAATTACATGAGAGATACATAAAGAAACTGAAATAATAAATAACATAGAAGACGAACAGCTATCTCTACACTCCCCCTCAAGATGGAGCATAGATATCTATCATGCTCAGCTTGGAAGAACATCTCTGGAAAGGTCCTCTGAGTAAAGGCTTAGTGAATATGTCCGCTGTTCGGTCCTCTGAACTGACGTGAGACGTGGAGATGAAGCCCTTCTGAATCATGTCCCTAGTGTAATGACAATCCACCTCGATGTGTTTTGTTCTTTCATGGAAGGCTGGATTGTTGGCAATAAATAATGCTGCCTGATTATCACATTGAAGGTTCATAGGCAAAGGAACATCAACATTCAGATCTTCTAAGACTGCTTTAACCCACATCATCTCTGTGCTTGCCTGTGCCATGGCTCTGTACTCGGATTCGGCACTGGATCTAGCCACAACAGTCTGCTTCTTGCTTTTCCAAGAAACTAAAGAGCTACCTATGAAGATAGCAAATCCAGAAGTAGACTTACGATCCCGTGGACATCCTGCATAATCTGCATCTGCACAGGCTGAAATAGACAGATCTGTACCTTTCTTGAATAGCAACCCTGTGCCTGGGGAAGACTTCAGATATCTCAATATCATGTACAAGGCATCCATATGTACTTGCCTCGGCTGCTCCACGAATTGACTCACCCGGTTTACTGCAAGGGCAATATCCGGTCGAGTTATAGTGATGTATAAGAGTTTACCCACCATCTCTCTGTACCTTCTCTTATCCACCTCCCCGGTATCATCATCGTACAGCTTCATACTCGGGTCCATAGGTGTACTTGAAGGTCTACATCCAGTCATTCCTGTTTCAACTAGCAAATCTGTGACATATTTTCTTTGAGTCATCACCATTCCTAGTGCATTTCTTGCAAATTCTATCCCCAGAAAATATCGTATTGTGCCTAGATCCTTTGTAATGAACTAGCTGCCCAACATAGACTTGGTTATCTCAACCCCCTGTGCATCATCTCCAGTAACCAATATGTCATCAACATATACCATAACAACAATGGTACCTCTAGGGGTCTTCCGGACGAACAATGAGTGGTCCGCATTTGATCTTCTGAACCCTTGTCGTTCAATGAGCTGGGACAGCTTCTGGAACCATGCTCGAGGACTCTGTTTAAGGCCATAGATAGCCTTATGAAGTCTGCACACCTTCTGAGTCTCCCCCTCAGCAGCAAACCCGGGTGGCTGCTGCATGTAAACTTCCTCCTGGAGATCACCATACAAGAAAGCATTCTTAACATCAAGCTGGGATATGGTCCAGTCACGTACCACTGCAACTGATAGAAGGATGCGAAGGGTAGAGTGTCTCGCCACCGGTGAAAAGGTGTCCAAATAATCTACCTCATATGTCTGTGTAAAGCCTCTTGCTACGAGCCTGGCCTTGTATCTGTCAAGACGACCATCTGCATGATATTTGACCGTAAATACCCACTTGCAACTCACCACAGATGCACCTGGAGGAATAGGGACAAGGGACCAAGTCCCTCTAGATTGCAAGGCACGCATCTCCTCTTCCATTGCTAGACGCCAGCATTTAGTCTTCATGGCATCCTGATATGTTCGTGGAATCTCTACTGACGATACAGCAGCGGCAAACTTCTAGAAATCCCCAGTGAGACGATGAAAGGAGACATGAGAGGCCAGGGGATATGAGGCACACTGTCTTCGCTGCTTCCTATGAGCAATAGGCCGGTCCAAGTCATCCAAAACAGTGCTGACCGGGTTGTCCTCCTGTGGTGAAGGTTCCTGCACAGGCGCATTATTTAACCCATCATTAGTGTTAACATCAGAACATACCTTAGGCGTGCTGGATGGTTGACACGTAGTTTGAGCAGGGCCTGTCCGTCTCGTGTAGAACTTACTGAAAGGGACAACTGGGGGTGGTGGCGGGGGTGGTGGTGGTGGTGGTGATGTTGGTGTTGGTGGAGTAGAAGATGGACCTAGGCTTGGAGGTGGTGGAACATAGACATTGGAATCTGATGATGTGGAGGGAACCAATCTGTCACCTGCAGGGGAGAAGTACATGACAGGTTCGAAAAATGTAACATCTGCACTCACATAGTACTTGTCATGGACAGGGTCATAGCAACGGTAACCTTTCTGTGTCCTGGAGTAACCCACAAAAACACACTTGATAGCCCTTGGGGATAGCTTATCAAGCCCTGGAGAGAAGCGGTGAACAAAAGCAACAGTGCCAAAAACCCGAGGTGTCAGTGTAAACAAATCTCTGTCAGGAAAAAGAACAGAGATTGGAGACTTTTCCCCAAGAACAGTTGTAGGCATTCGATTGACCAGATAGCACGCTGTAAGTATAGCATCCCCCCAAAAGGTTAATGGAGCACAACTCTAGATCAGTAATGTGCGAGCAATATCAAGAAAGTGTCGATGTTTTCGTTCGGCAACCCCATTTTGTTGAGAGGTGTAGGCACATGTGGTTTGGTGAACAATGCCTTTAGATGAAAGGAAGCTAGCAAGAGAGCGAGTGCAGAACTCCAATGCGTTGTCAGTACGCACATACTTAACAGTAGATGAAAAAACATTCTGGACTTCATTAATTAGATTTTGAAGAACATTTCCTGCTTCAGATTTATTTTTAAGAAGAAAAGTCCACGACACTCTAGAGAAATCATCAACCCCAACTAAATAGTATTGTGCCCCTGATGATCCGGGACACGACTTGGACCCCAAATATCTATGTGAAATAATTCAAACGGGGAGCTACTGCTCTGACTCTGACGACCGGGGAAGCTAGACCGATGGTGCTTCCCTAACTGACATGCTTCACAACGAAAAGAGGAACTCGGAGAGATCTGAGGCAGGAGGTGACGCATCTTCTGTAGCGGCAGATGACCGAACCAGAGATGCCAGGTGTACGGAGAAACGGAGGCCTGGGAATGCAAGGAGACGCCAGCGTAAGAGTTACGAACAAGACGATAGAGGCCATTGTGCTCAGAACCACAGCCAATCACCCTGCCCGTTAGTATGTCCTGAAAAATAACAGACGATGGATCAAAAATAGCACGACAGTGCAAATCACGTGTAATCTGGCTAATAGATAAGAGGTTCATAGAAAATTCTGGAGCATGTAGCACATTCTGTAAGTGCATGAAGGGTAGCAAATCCGTCTCCCCCTGACCGATGATAGGAGAATGAGTGCCATCAGCATGAGTACAGAGCGACCTGGCTGAACAGCTCTGTAGGACTGCAGAATATCTTTGTCACGGCATAGATGATGGGTAGCTCCAGAGTCGACAATCCATCCTGTGAGGTCATGACTATGAAATGAGACTGAAGGACTACCTGAGGCACTGGCTGAGGCAGATGTACTAGCTGACGCCGAAGCCGTAACATCAGAAACGTCTGCACCTTCCGATGATGATTGTGGCATAATATCACGAAGTCGTGCCACCAACTCTTCGAACCTGTGATCTGGAGTAGATGCTGGTGGACCCTGAACATGATCAGCTACTCGTGCAGAGGGAGGAAAACCATGCTTGGAATAGCATGTATCCTCTGAATGACCGGTACGGCGACAGAATGAGCACGTAGATCGTATGCGACCTCCGCGGCCACGTCCACCACTTCCCCTACCACGAAACGAGGACGAACCACCACGTCCCCTGGAAACTGCCATTGCTGACGGAGTCGCAGTCGCTGTATTGGACGGAACGGGTATGCGACCGAGCCTCCTATATACCTCTTCCATCGGTGGGATGGTGACATCTGATAGGATCTGAGCGCGTGCTGCCTCGTACTCCGGATCTAGGGCAGCGAGTAGTACGCCAACCATAGTGCGTTACGGAACGTCTTCTGCTGTTCCGGTGTGGCTGTAAGGGGAATGGTGCTATAGAGCTTCTCGAACATACCACGAAGCGACGTGTACAGGGAATGAAGAGGCTTCCCATTCTGCTTCGTGGTAAATATATCATGCTGCAACTGGAGCATCTTCGTCTCGTTGCGTACCTGAGAGTACGTCATCGCCAAAATATCCCACATCGCCTTAGCGGTGGGCTGGTGAAGGACATCATTCGCTATCTCCGTCGTGAGCGTACCTGAGAGCCACACTTTGGCGTACGCATCATCAGCCTCCCATGAGGCATAGATCCCTGTCTTCTCCGGCGGTTCATCCTCGGTAAGAATATGCTTCTTACCACACGGCACACGACTTCATGAGACTGAGGAACTGCATCGCCCACAGTTCGTAGTTTGTCCCGTCCATTTTGACGATTGGTGCCGAACCTTTGAAGGCACCTATGGCGGGCATATCGAGCTTCTGATCTGACATAATGCCGGAGAAGAGCAGCTACTGATAGACGAAGAAAAGAAGTGACTACCAAGACCTTGTAGGATTCAAGTGCATAGGTAGACGATTATGCACTTGAATCGAGCATGACGCCGAGTGCTAGGGAGAAGATGGCACCCCGGCCACGAGTAGAGGCGTTGGAAGCCTCTACTTGAAGATGACGGTGGCTGGGCGGCGCTGGGGGGGGGGGGGTGCCCGGCGTTGGGGAGGGCGGCGCTGGGGAAGCGCTGGGAGGGGTCGGCGAAGGAGATGGGGACGGCGAGAGGGGCTGGGCGGCGCTGGGGAACCCGGCGCTGGGAGGAGGCGGCGCTGGGGACGACCCGGCGAAGGAGGGGAGGCGGCGAAACCCCAGCCGGCGACGGTAGAAAGAGAGAGAGGGGGGCGGTGGAGAACCCTAGGTTAGGGTTATGGCTCTGATACCATGTTAGAATACACAGATGATTTATTCCATAGAGCCCTCGGGTCTCTTATATAGGGAGAGAGCCCTTAGGTAAATTACATGAGAGATACATAAAGAAACTGAAATAATAAATAACATAGAAGACGAACAGCTATCTCTACAATACTAATATCAATGGTTTTGAGATCAGAACAACCAATGGGTTAGACCTCCCTTTTCCTTCGTTGAATGGCAACTTTAAGCATCATAATATTATTTTGTTCCATGGTTTTTATACACCAATCTTACATTGATCTCGTCATGTGCATCTTGATTTCAATCACGGTGACACACCTAACATATAGAACGAGTACACAATAGCTAGCATTTTGCAAAGAAGCCCCGTTGAGAGATGGTTAAACATTCAACAGCCCCGAATCAGCATGTGCCTCTCCGTATCCAACACCAACCTCTACCAATTGCAATTATAACATCGAATAGAAGCCATATAATATAATGATATAATAAATCATTACATTATATCTTTTGGGACCGTATCGAAAACAAACATCCACCAATTTCAGGCCAGGTCTTGGGCTTTCTTTCGGGCCACTCCTCAGGCCTAAATCGGGCCCCTGAACGGCCGGGACGGGTTGAGCCACCAAGCCCGATCCCGACCCAAATTAAATTTGGGTCAAATTTTTAGGCCCATGCCCGACCCAATGTTCTTTTGGGCTTGGGTTGGGCCGGGCTTTTTAGGCTGGGCTTCAGGCTGGACCGGGCCGGTCCAGCCCAATGCTTATCCCCACCCACGGCCCCTCCGCCATCGCCCATCGTCTGCTCGCCGCTCGTGGCCCGGGCTGTTCCATTGTGGTCGTACCTGTCGCACTCCCTACGGCTGGATCTACTGCGACCGTAGCCGCCCGTCACCAGCCCTTGAGTCGTTGCACCTTTAGCGGCCAGAGCTGCCACATCTCCTGTAACCGAAGTCTTCGCCGTGACAGGGTTCTTTTCCTTGATGGGGTTGGTTGCGACTATAGTCTACACACGCAATCAACTTCCCTTATGTCGGTGTAGACAATTATTTCATCAAGTCTACGATCCTTGTCTCCTTCGACCGACCTCATATCAAAGAACAAGATAGATATCCCCACCACAGGCGCCTTCAGAGGTCCAGCACCCATAGTCAAGATGGATGGGTTGATTTACGAGTTGTGGACCATGCAGTTCATGAGCCTAACGAAGTCAATGGGTAAAAAGCACATTCTTACCGTGGAAGAGCCTACGGAGAAGACAGGGTTGTATGCCTCATGGGACGTTGATGACGCATATGCTCAAGTTTGGTTGTCTGGTACCTTGATACTAGAGATTACAAATGATGTCCTGCACCAGCCCACTGCCAAAGCCATGTAGGATATTCTTGCTGACATGTATTCACAGGCCAAGAATGAGACAAAAATTCTACAGCTTTAGCATGACATCTTAATTATAAAGCAAAATGGTCAACCCCTACTGCCTTGCACGGGATGTTTGAGAGGTTTCATAGCTTCATGCCTCTCATGACTACTCCAGAGCAATTAAAGACATATTTGAATGATGTGATGGTTGGAGTCTTCCTGACCTCTCTTGACTTGCAGTATGAGGTCACTTTCTCTCAGATATTGGCTGATGCTACCATTCCTCCCATGGAGGAGGCCTTTCATAGATTGAGTCGAATCAATATTTCAACTCTTGCTCCAGTGTCGCATTCCTCTATCATGGTGGCCTCTCGTGGAAAAGGTGGTCCATCTCAGTTCTGTGGACGGGGATCACTTGGTAGAGGTGGTCGTGGTCGTAGAACATCTTGTACCTATTGTCATAGATCTGATCTTTCAGAAGATACATGCAACTCCAAGCATGGTTTCCCAGCATCCCCACGCATAGCAGAGAAGGTCCAGCATTATGCAGCTCCACCCACATCATATCAGTGATATGATGAGCTTGTGTCTCGAGTGAGAGACATCACACCCCCATATAGCACCTCTTCACATGCTTCAGAGAACAGCTCAAACATTGTTACTACTGCAGGAGCTAGTACCTCATGTAGTATTCACACCCCTACTTTTCATGGTTCAGATATCTCAGAATGGATCATAGATTTTGGTGCCACACATCATTTATGTGGACATAGAGATCAGTTCATAGCCTATAGGCAGGTTTCTCAAAGAAGGAATGTGGTCATAGCAGATGAGACGCATTCATCAATCACAGGACAGGGAGAGATCACCATAACGTCCTCTATGTTGTTGCAGAATATGATGCATGATCCTGATTGCTCAACGAATTTACTGTCTATAAGTTAGAATACTAAGGATTTAAATTTGTAGAACAATATTTGGCCCATCATCTCTTGTGTTTCAGGCCATTCTTATGAGCAAGGTGACTGGATGTGGCCGTGAGCAGGGCGGGCTCTATAGACTGGTCTAAGCATCGTATGCTGGACTATCCTCCCATTCCACTGGACCGGTTTCTCCCTTTCTTTAGCATATGCGCTTCGGTCATCTCCACTTTAAAAATTACGTCAAGTCCTCCCTTAGATTTCACCCCGCTCGTCATTCAACTGTGAGGCATGTCATTTAGGGAAGCATCATCAGTCTGTCTTCCCTAGTCGTCAAAGTCGAAGCATTACCTCTCCTTTAGAGTTTTTCCATGTAGACATTTGGGGTCCATGTTGTGTTCCTGATCATCACGAACACATATTTTATTTAGTTGTTATGGATGATTTTAGTCGTATGTCTTGGGTTTTCTTGTTGAAGAATAAATCAGAAGCAGGAAATGTAATAATAAATTTCATTAAAGAGTGCAGAATGTTTTTTCTACCTCTATCAAAATTGTAAGGATTGATAATGCTCTGGAATTATATACTCATGTGCTCTCTCAATTCTTATCATCTCATGGTATTCTTTACAAAACATCATGCGCATCTACAGAACGGTGTTGCTGAAAGAAAGGATTGTCACCTTCTTGATGTCACAAATACCCTCATGATCTAGAGTTGTGCACCTCATTCATTCTGGGACGATGTTGTTCTCACGGCTTGTTACCTCATTAATTGTATGCCCCCGTCGATGCTGGGGGAAAAGATTCCTTTTTCCCTTGTTTTTCCTGACAAGGAGTTGTTCTCTCTTAGCCCTCGTGTTTTTGAATCTCTTGCGTTTGTCCATTGTGTCTCCAGGGATTGACAAGTTCTCTCCTAAGACTGTCAAATGTGTCTTTAGCGGGTACTCCAGAACTCGGAAGGGTTATCGTTCTTATGGTTCGTTACATAGGAGATATTATGCCAGCACAGATATCACATTTTTTTGGTATGTCATAAATTTTTCTCCTACAGGTGACAGATTGACACCTTCAGATTCAGATAATGGGGTCTATATTCCACCTCCACCCATGCGCTAACCACCTTCCTCACCATCTCCACTACCACCTCCTCCATCACCACCATCAGCCCTACTGCCTTACATTATTCCACTTCCACCACTATCACATCACTACAACCGTTGGCCAGCTTCTGCTCATGCTCATGGTCCATCATCCAGCACGCCCCAGGTTTGTTCTGATAACATTACTTCTATTGATAGACCTGATATTGTTTCTCAACATGGTTTATTTCAGGAGGTTGATGATCAGGTTAGTGGCAGGAATGATGATGATGATCTTGATTTACCCATTGCTATTAGGAAACAGAAGCGTTCATGTACCTCCTATCTGATTGCTTCTCAAATGACCTTCGAACGTGTAACTGACGAGTTCAGGAGGTTTGTTGCTGCTTTGTCCAATGTGGTCATACCACAGATTTACCAGGAGGCATTGACAGATAGCAGGTATCGTCTAGCTATGGAAGAGGAGATGGCGACTCTTCGATGCAGAGATACTTGGAGTATGGTCCTGGCCTCCATTGGGGCATCTATATTAAGTTGCAAATGGGTATTTACAGTGAAGCGGAATGCAGGTGGCAGTAGTTGAAGGATATGGGGAAATCCTCAAGCGAATCACGGAAGCATGATGATCGCATCACATACGGTCGTGAGTGACTAGTCGCACTAGTTGCTCGGTGCAGCGGATTTTTAAAAAGTTTTAAAAGGATGAAACCACATGATCCAAGAACAATTCTTGAATCGTTTCATCTAACCACAACAAAGATATAGGAATACCTCTTGGAGCGTGATTGCGATCTAGCCTCTTAAGGAAGAGACCTCATGTCTCAAGTCCGATCCGTCGGAGGAGACGCTTACAAGCGCGGGGATGAGTCATGTGCTTTCGCAATCCAAGTTGATGACCCCAAGCAATGGATCTCCTGATCTCGTCTCACGAGATCGAACGCCTTCTTCATAAGCGCCCCGCACCAAAGAAGACGGAGAGCCGATGATCGTCGAAGCGGAGCACAATGGCAATGCGACGACGAAGACGACCTTCTCTCTGAGAGAGTGGACGACCACTCAAGATGGGAGAGAGAGTATGCGTGACACTAAGAGAGAGGGGGAGAGACTTTGTTGTGATTTCATGTAACACGAAGAGCAAGGATTGCCTCTTCTTATATAGGGTTTTGGGAGTCCATGGATCCCAATCCATGGACAACACACAATCAATGGGTGAGATTAGTTTGTGTTTCTTTCAATGGCTAAGATATTGTTGTAAAAAACACAACAACAAATGAATTAATTTAAATTAATTTACATTGAAAAATCAACAAAATTAATTTCAAATTAAATCACCTTTAACTAGAGATAGGATAATGAGGAGACAAACCTCTTTCCCTACAAAAGGGGGACGCTACTCCTCTCCACATGGAGAGTAATGGACATCCACTCCTCTTAGGAGGAAGAGGTCTATCTCCTTTAATTATCATGAGATCTCATTATCTCATGATATATCATGATCTCTTGTCGAAAATATTTTCACAAAAAATAATTCCAAATTATCTTGTGGAAAATATCAACCATGCCATTGAAATTATGTGAATCTCATTCACAACCCAAAAGAAAATGTAATTATATTTTCAATTAATCTTTTAATGTGAATCCAATCCACATTAACAATTAAACAACAAATATAAATTACAAAAGTCTCTCTCTGATATATTATAAATCTTATTTACAATATACCTGGATAATTGGATAGTGTTATCCACATTATCCATATCCACAATAATTAAATCTCATTTAATTACATTGGATAATCATTCTCATGCATTCAGATAATGTGAATCAAATTCACATTATTCATGATAATTAAATAACATTTAATTATCCATTTCTTATTGCTTAGACATAATTCAACTTTGGAATTATTCTTGAACTCTTTCAAGAATAATGCGCTTTCTCCGCAGATGCTTGGAGATAAGGACAGGGCAATTGTATTGTACCACGTATAGTAACTTGGATATTGAGATCACATCTCAAATTTAGATCCCATGAACCTCTCACAGATGCTTGATTTAATCAAGGCTGTAAATCTAATCTTCTTATTGTGATGCAGCGTGAATCGGATATATAGGGCTATATTTATTTAATTTTGTCTGATAAATTAGAGTGTCATTTTATTTAATTATGTTGTTATATTTTGTTGGGAAAAATGAATAACATGTTTATTCCATGAACCCTAGGCTCTCTTATATAGGAGAGTAGCCTATGGGTAAATTACATAAAACATACTAAGAGGAAAAACAAAATAACAAAAAGTACAGATACATGTATACGTTAACACTCCCCCTCAAGATGGAGCATAGATATCAATCATGCTCAGCTTGGAAGCACACTTCTGAAATGGACCTCGTAGCAATGCCTTGGTGAATATGTCTGCAGTCTGATTCTCTGAAGTAACATGAGATGTAGCAATGAATCCTTTCTGAATCATATCACGTATGAAGTGACAATCCACCTCAATATGCTTGGTCCGCTCATGGAATGCAGGACTGTTTGCAATAAACAAAGCAGCCTGATTATCACATTCCAAGTTCATAGGAAGTGGTACATCTAAACATAGATCTGTCAGCACTGCTTTCACCCACATCATCTCTGTAGTAGCCTGGGCCATAGCCCTATATTCGGATTCAGCACTAGATCTAGCTACCACAGTTTGTTTCTTGCTCCTCCATGAGACTAGGGCATCTCCAACGTAGACGGCATACCCTGAGGTGGACTTCCTATCCTTGGGACATCCTGCATAGTCTGCATCTGCGCATGCTGAAATAGAAATCCCCTTTCCTTTCTTGAATAGCAGACCTGCACCTGGAGAAGATTTGAGATATCTAAGTATCATATGTATTGCATCCATATGCACCTGGCGTGGTTGCTCCATGAACTGGCTCACACGGCTCACTGCAAACAATATATCTGGCCTAGTGATCGTGACATATAACAGTTTGCCTACCAGTTCTCTATATCTTCTCCTGTCCACCTCCTCTGTGTTATCTTCATAAAGCTTCATGCTGGGGTCCATTGGTGTCGTAGCAGGTCGACACTCGAGCATACCTGTTTCACTCAACAGATCGGTAACATATTTCCTTTGTGACATGACTAGCCCATAGGAATTTCTGGCAAATTCAAGCCCCAGAAAGTATTTAAGGACCCCAAGATCCTTAGTGACAAACTCACTACCCAGCATTTCTTTCGCCTGCCTTATGCCCTGCTCATCATCTCCTGTAATCAAGATGTCATCAACATAAACCATAATGACAATGATACCTCTCACTATTTTCTGTACAAACAAGGAATGATCAGCATTGGAGCGTTTGTATCCTTGTTTCTCGAAGAGATCCGAGAGCTTTTGAAACCATGCTCTGGGACTCTGCTTAAGGCCATATATAGCCTTATGCAACCTGCATACCTTGGAGCACTCCCCCTCAACAGCAAAACCAGGTGGTTGTTGCATATATACTTCCTCCTGCAAATCTCCATATAGAAATGCATTCTTCACGTCCAACTGATGGAGCGGCCAGTCTCGAGCAACTGCAACTGACAACAAGATCCTTAGGGTGGAATGACGTGCCACTGGCGAGAAGGTGTCAAGATAATCCACCCCATATGTTTGTGTGAAGCCACGTGCCACCAGACGTGCCTTGTACCTGTCAATGGATCCATCTGCATTTTGCTTCACTGTGAACACCCACTTGCAGCTCACTGGATTCGCATCTGGAGGTATAGGAACCAAAGTCCAAGTTCCTCTGGACTGAAGTGCGGCCATTTCTTCTTCCATTGCAAGCCGCCATCTACTATCATGCAGAGCCTCATGATGATTCCGTGGAATATCTATGGCTGAAAGTGACATAGCAAACGATCTGAAATCTCCAGATAGCTGCTCAAAGGACACAAAGGCTGATAATGGATATTTGGCGCAACTCCTCGTCGACTTCCTTAAAGCAATGGGTACATCCAAATCAGTTGTAGGCTCATCTGGCTCCTGCACCACATCCTGCTCAGAAATGTCGTCAGATTCATCAACATTAATATTCTCATTACATACCATAGGCGAGCTAGTAGACGAGTCATGACCATGAGCTGGTGGAGGAGGCCTGCGGGTATAATGGAACGGGAATGGTGAGATGGGCTGTTGTGGTAGCGGTGGTGGTGGTGGAGGTTTGGATGACGGCATCTGAGGTGGTAGTGGTGTCATGTATATGGCATCATGTGGTGAAGGTGGAAGTTGATTGTCTCCAGATGCTGAAAAATACATACTAGATTCAAAAAATGTAACATCTGCACTAATCATATACCGCCGACGCAAAGGATCAAAGCACTTGTACCCCTTTTGAGTTCTGGAGTACCCGACAAAGACACACTTGACAGCCCTAGGAGAGAGCTTGTCAGTACCCGGTGACAACTGATGGACAAACGCAACCGACCCAAACACACGAGGAGTGAGAGTAAACAGATCCTTGTCAGGATAAATGAGTGAGAACGGAATCTGTTCATTCAAGACAGACGAAGGCATCCGATTGATTAGGTAACATGCAGTAAGAACTGCATCACCCCAGTAGGAATATGGAACATGACTCTGTATAAGTAGAGATCTAGTGACATCAAGTAGGTGACGGTATTTTCTTTCAGCAATCCCATTCTGTTGAGATGTATGGGCACAAGATGTTTGGTGAACAATTCCTTTTGATGAGTAGTAATTAGCAAGAAAATTAGTGCACAACTCTAAAGCATTGTCACTTCTTATACTTTTCATAGACGTAGAAAAAACATTTTGGATTTCATTCAGAAAGTGAATAATTATATTTCCGGCTTCAGATTTATTTTTCATCAGAAACACCCACGACACTCTAGAAAAATCATCCACAAATACAATATAATATCTGTGTCCCTGATGATCAGGTACACGACTCGGACCCCAGACATCAACATGAAATAACTCAAACTTGGAGGTACTACTCCGACCAGGACGACTGGGAAAGGATGACCTGTGATGCTTTCCCAACTGACATGCCTCACACTGAACAGATGTGTGAGGAAGACTATAAGGCACTACTCGACGTACTTTTGAAGCGGTAAATGACCTAAACGCAGATGCCACAGTAAAGGGGATACTTGGCCAGAAGAAGATGATGTGGTTCCAGCAAATGGGGTCTGATTCAGGCGGTAAAGGCCTCCTTGCTCATAGCCACGACCAATCACGTTACCCGTATGGATGTCCTGAAAAATCAAAGAAGATGAATCAAAAATTGCCCGACAATGAAGATCCTTCGTAATCTGACTAATTGACAATAGGTTCATTGAGAAATCAGGTGCATGTAGCACATTCTTGAGCTGCATAGACGGTGTCAATCTAATCTCCCCCTGACCAGTGATGGGGGAATGTGTGCCATTTGCAATGACAACTGTCCGTCCCGGAGGAATCTGGTTATAACATGTAAGTAGACTATGGTCGCCACATAGGTGATGTGTA
The DNA here is from genome assembly GCA_037367405.1 of Ottelia alismoides. Lineage (NCBI taxonomy): Eukaryota > Viridiplantae > Streptophyta > Magnoliopsida > Alismatales > Hydrocharitaceae > Ottelia > Ottelia alismoides. Next base: position 1,168,740 of record JAZKJV010001619.1, read on the forward strand.
GCGCCTGAGTCCATAATCCATGGCAATGTATCAAGACTACTACTATGAAATGCAAGTATACTACCTGAAGCACTGGTAGAAGTGGAGACAGAGGCAGCTGCATCAGAATGACTCTCTGTAGTCGGTGCTGGACCCGATTGTGGGATAATGCCCCTCAGACGGGCAACTAGATCTTCAAATCGCTGATCCAAGGTAGCAGCAGATGGGGGCTCTATCTGCTCAGCGGCTCGTGCAGATGCAGGAAATCCATGCTTTGAATAGCATGTATCTTCATTATGTCCGACTCGGTGGCAATAGGTACATGTTGGCCTAGTGCGGCCACTCCTCCCACGAGGTCCACGTCAACGGCCCTGGTAATGAGAGCCACGACCTCTGGTTGCTGCCATGGCTGAAGAATTCTGACTTGCAGCTGTTGAGGGAACTGTAATCCGGCTCAATCTATGGAAGGCTTCCTCCATTGGAGGAATTGTAGAGTCGGCCAAGATCTGTGATCGTGTTGCCTCGTACTCAGGATCAAGTGCAGCTAGGAACACTCCCACCATAGTGGCGTTCCTATATGTCTTCTGCTGTTCTGGCGTGGCTGTCAAGGGCATGAAGCTATATAGCTTCTCAAACATCCCTCTCAGTGACGTATAGAGAGAATGAAGAGGGCGACCGTTCTGCTTGATGGTGAAGATATCATGCTGGAGTTGCAGAATCTTTGTCTCGTTCTTTGCCTGGGAATATGTAGCCGCCAGAATGTCCCACATATCCTTCGCTGTGGGTTGATGGAGGATATCATTGGCAATCTCAATTGCCAACGTGCCAGATAGCCAAACTTTGGCGTATGCGTCATCAGCCTCCCAGGAGGCATATGTTCCAGTCTTCTCAGCAGGCTCTGGTTCGGTAAGAATGTGCTTCTTACCCGTAGACTTCATCATGCTCATGAACTGCATTGCCCACAGTTCATAGTTGGTACCGTCCATCTCGACAATAGGCGCTGGACCACGGAATGCGCCAATCGATGGGATATCTGCCTTGCCTTCTGACATACTGGATACTGAAGACTGGAACGTCTGACAAAATATGTGATTTGTCTACAATGACATGGATGGGATTAGTTGCATGTGTAGACCTCAAGCAACTTACCCCATGAAGATCACGATTTGTGTGCCCTAGGACTTAGGGTTTAGCACACGTATACGCGTGCAAGAGGCACACGCACACGCAACTGGAGATGCACAAGGATGTGCGTGAGAATCTGTCCAGGCGCAGGAAGACGCACGGCCTGACGCACCGCCGCTTGTTGTCCTGTATGATACGCGCAGGCGCTAAGAGCTGCAAGGCGCTGTATGATGCGCGCAGGTGTGCTTCACGCACAGGCTCGCAATCGTGCGCAGGAGAAGATGCGCAGATGCAAGAAGATGCGCAGCCGTGCGCTGGAGCAAGTGCACGCAGGCGTGCTACGCGCTCAGGAAGGTGCGCAACAGGATCGCGCGGCGCACTGAAGAAGGTGCGCGAGCAGCGCCGCGCGAAGGAGGAGAGGCGGCGTGGAGGCGGCGCCGATCGTGAGAGAGAAGGAGAGAGAGAGGTCGGTGGGTGGGGTAGGTTAGGTTTAGGGTTTCAAGAACTCCGGTCTAGGACCGTCGCTCTGATACCATGTTGGGAAAAATGAATAACTTGTTTATTCCATGAACCCTAGGCTCTCTTATATAGGAGAGTAGCCTATGGGTAAATTACATAAAACATACTAAGAGGAAAAACAAAATAACAAAAAGTATAGATACATGTATACGTTAATATATTTTTATTATAAATAAAGAGATCACATGTGATTTCAACTAATTAGTTAGAAATTTGAATTTCTTAGTTAGTCGGTTAGAGTCAAATTAGGATAAGTTGTTTGAATTTTGATTTTTGAATTTCTATTTTTGGAATCTCATCCCTCCTATATAAAGGGATGATAGGCTATTGTTTTTTTGACATGTCAGAATATATGAAAAATTGAGATTTATCTCTCTCTCTTTCTTGTCTCTCCCCTTCCCCACGTGGTCTTCACGATTCTCTTCTCCAACATCCCTCGTTTTCCGACGAGCTTCTCTTCTCAACCCCTCCATTTTCTTCTACCAAACAATCTCCACCGATCAAAATTATTTTTATCCGTCGCCCCCATTCTCCATTTGCATCAATTGGTATCAGTGCATGGATGTTGAATCGTTCTCACGATTCGACGGTCCTGTCGCATATTGGAGGATGAAGCTCGAACGAGCAACCCTATCACATGGCTCACATGCGCGTTCACGTCAACAAAAATTCAAGAAGCGCCTCCGAACAAGTATCAAGGTTCAACAATGGATCGACTCATGGTACAACGTTGATATCTTTACGGTACAAGTTGACGACGAACAAGATATTGTCATCGACCATGATCTGTGCGCTGCTCAGATCGTTGTGGATGGAAAAGACGGCAACAACAACGATGTGCTCGCTGTCCGGAGCATGTCAGACGAAAACAACAACGTCAAGGATGATTTGCTCGTTGTCCCGGCCGTTTCAGAGGAAGAAAACGTCAACCTGCTTGCTGTCCAGGTCATTCCAGAAGGAAAAAATGAGAATCTGCTTGCTGTCCAGGTATATTCATACTTGCAAACGCCCCAGACATTGATACACAACCCACCGGCAGCCCTCTCGCGGACCACCTCTGCAGCCCCAACCCCTCCCAACGTCATCCCCGTGCCACCAACCCCCTCGCATGCCCCCACAGACCTGCTGCAACCTCCTCCCGTCCTCCCAACACCGCCTCCTTTCCTAGCCCCAGTCCCAACGCCCCCTGCCCCAGCCCCGACACCCCCTCCCACCACCCCTGAATCCATTACGATGCACTCCCCAACCCCCGTGCCCTCTCCCGCCAACCCCACACCCCTTGCAACGCACCCCCCAGCCTCGTCACCTCGATCCCCAGCCTCGTCAACACGGCCACCCGCCAGCGCATCGACCGCGTGCCGCCCCCGCAAGACCCCACTAGCGCGTCGCCGCCGTGATTCCCAATCGTCCGCCTGTGCGCCACCTATGCAACACATGAACTGCCTACAACTTCCACCTCGACGACGCCGGCACCGCAACTTGAAGGGAACCCTAGCCGTCCCCGTGAAGAATGAATCCCTTCAATTTAGGGATCCAAAAGAGCTGATTTGGATAAATTGCAAAAAGACACCTCCACTCAAATTTTTAAAGAATAAGGTTGGTGGTAACTTAAGAAGGGATGAAGGGGTACGGAAATTGCAAAGTCGCCCTTCAATTGAAAAAGACTACAAATGTAACATTGAAAAAGATCTAATTGAAGGAATTATAAGCTACAATTTCAAGGATCGAATTCTCCAACGGCGCATCGAAGATCAAGCAATTCGTCGGGACACGAATTTTTCAAGCGAAGGAGAGTTGATGCAGCGTGAATCGGATATATAGGGCTATATTTATTTAATTTTGTCTGATAAATTAGAGTCTCATTTTATTTAATTATGTCGTTATATTTTTATTATAAATAAAGAGATCACATGTGATCTCAACTAATTAGTTAGAAATTTGAATTTCTTAGTTAGTCGGTTAGAGTCAAATTAGGATAAGTTGTTTGAATTTTGATTTTTGAATTTCTATTTTGGAATCTCATCCCTCCTATATAAAGGGATGATAGGCTATTGTTTTTGACAGGTCAGAATATATGAAAAATTGAGATTTCTCTCTCTCTCTCTCTCTCTCTCTCTCTCTCTCTCTCTTGTCTCTCCCCTTCCCCACGTGGTCTTCACGATTCTCTTCTCCAACATCCCTCGTTTTCCGACGAGCTTCTCTTCTCAACCCCTCCATTTTCTTCTACCAAACAATCTCCACCGATCAAAATTATTTTTATCCGTCGCCCCATTCTCCATTTGCATCATATTGCATCTGAATCTCATTCAGATCAATGTTTGACATTTGGACCAAGATCAGATTACTTCTCAACTGAGAAGAGTCACTAAAATCAAGACCTGTTTCATCACTCCCGCGGAATGGAAGCATCATGGTTATACAATCTTTTAAGATCTCATTACCCTCAAGTATTCATAATACATGTACATCCTGCATATTGGAAGACCTATGATCAACCCGAAGATATAGATCAATTTTACACTGTCATCTTCATGGTTTGATCATCAAGTTTCTCATTCTTGGTCAATGGGATTAGGTATCGATCATATGCTTTCCAAAAGCATATATCATACCTTCAAATTCTTGTCATGCTTCCGAAGCATGACGATCATGCATGGAATTTGGTCCCAATACATCATGAGTGGGCTCATGTCTTCTGGTTCACAAGTGAACATGTATGATCCCTTTGAGAGATCGTATTACTCATATGCCCTTGTATGCACACCAGTGTGCCGGTGTATAGACCTTGGTTAGGTCATCAACCTATTGCTCTGCCAAATGTACATACTCAGACATATAGTAATGCATCTGTCTCCGGTCAGAGGATGCGTGCATGTATCGCAACAGTATACGATATAGGACTTTGGTTATCTCGATCGCGTTAAGTCGACTCCTTGACTTAATTAATCCGACACCTCTGAATATCTATTCCTATGCAGACTCGGTCAGATATCAGCCTATGTGAGAAAGGATTGGCATCTCCTACTCAGGTTGGAGATCATCTGTTAACAATCATTTGACGGTGCTTGATGAGTCCTCAATATAACTCATTAGATATTCATCCAAACACCAGCCACTATGATTCTATTATTGAATCAACAGTAGTATGATTATTAAAATGGCCATGATACATAACCATAATTGTACACAGGGACCTTATAGTGCATTCATCCATTTAATCTCAGAAAGGGAGTGAAACAATCAATACTTTTATTGATAAATCAAATATTACAATAACATTTATTGTAGGAATGGTTAGCCTCGGGCTCACATGGCTAACAGTAGTGATCGGTACAAGGCTCGACTAGTAGCAAGTGTCTTTACTCGGACATATTGGGTGGATTATCTTGACACTTTCTCTCTAGTTGCTCGTCATTCTACCCTACGAATTCTTTTATCAGTCGGTGTGGTTCAAGATTGGCTTCTGTTTTAACATGATGTCAAGAATGCCTTTTCGTGTGGTGATCTTCAAGAGGAAGTCTACATGCAGCAGCCGTCGGGGTTTGCTATTGAGGGAGAGTGTTCACAGGTATGCAGACTTCATAGGTAATATATGGCCTTAAGACAAGCCCAAGAGCTTGATTCCAGAAGCTCTCAGATTTCTATGAGAAGCAGGGGTTCAGACGGTTGAATGCATATCATTCTCTTTTCATAAGAGAACCTCCAGAGGTATGATAATTATTATAGTGTACGTTGATGATATACTTATTACAGGAGATGAAATACAAGGGATAAAGAGAGCGAAAGAATTTCTGGATCGTGAATTTGTTACCAAGAATCTTGAAGCTCCTAGATACTGATAAAGGCCCGACTAACTAGGGTTAAGTTGATTAATTAAGCAGTTGTTACCCAAGATAACCAAGTCAAAATCGAGAAAATTATTCAACCACAAACAAATCAAGTAGGTAAAATGGTGGTCTAAGCTACTTTTATTAACCTGATATCGCGAGCAGGATCGAACACAAGGAGTACTATGATAAACTAGGTAGTCAAATCGAGAGATTTAAATGATTTTTATTTTCTTTTTAGTGGTTTTTAATTTGCAAATTTTTAATTTTTAAAAATAAGGAAAATATAGACAAAGAATAAAAGACAAATGCACACTCTTTTTTATCTTTCAAATAGGGTAAAAATAACCAGAAAAAATCAAGTAAAATTATTTTCGTGTTTTTAACCATTTTTTTGATATTTTTTAATACTTTGGATAATTTTTAGATGTTTTTGGGGTTTTATAAAAAAATCAAAAACAGAGAAAATAAATTTTATTAAAAACTATATGCAAATATCTACAAATAGAGATCAAGAACGCACTTTGGAATTTTTCTATGTTTTTATATAATTTTACGGTGTTTTTAGAGTTTTGCAAATTTTTAGACTTTTATAAAAGCGAATGCAATGAAATGGTATAGAAATCAAATAAATCAAAACAAAGCTACCCTATTTTTTCTAGAATTTTTAAGACATTTTTTGAATTTTTATAATTTTTCTAAGGCAAACATGGACTTTTAGGTTGTTTTTAATTTTTAATAATAGCAAATGAAAGAAAATCGGCAAACCAAAATCACCGCAAATAAAACACACTAGCCGGAGTTACAAGCAATTTTTATGGAATTTTTTAATTTAATCTTGCATTTATTGCAATTAATAAAAGAGCATAAAAATTAAACAGTGAACAGAGGACCTAAATGCAAATATTTCAAGTTGTAGGGCCAAATAATAACACACAAGGAAATGCGGGAGGCCAAGATTTAAAAGATCCAGGCAAAACGTGTGCTACACATGATTCAGACTCACAGGGGTAGATTTGTAATTTCTAAAAACCTTTTTGTTTCATTAACCAACTAAAAGCTTAGAGTCAAATCCGCAAAATACCCACAAAAACACGTGTACATGCATGTGACTTCTACTCAGCCGGACTAAAATGCAAATAATAAAAATGCAAGGTTCTGGCTACAAAAGTTCCTAACTAATATTACAATTAATGTACTAAAGAGAAACAAAGGAAACGACAGGGTAAAAATGCAATACACCCTTGCGAACATGTGGCGAGCGCAAGTGGAGGTTCTTATATACAATCTTAATGGGCCGTTGCGGGAATGATCTGACGACTCAGAGAATGTGGTAGACGTGCGGTCAGATGGTGGTCTGGAAAAGATTTGGCGGTCAACTTTTGGGCGATGACGTGTGGACACGGTCAGATCTAGGAGGCAAGGTCCTCTATCTGACAACTAGGAGATATGCTGGAGAAACACGAAGAAGCTCTCGCCGAGGTTGGTTCAGTCGATAATATATGGCGCTGGAGTACGTCTATCAATCGACCAAAGGGTCCAGCACGCTGATGGTGTGGTTCCATGTCAAACTAGAGCCTCATAGGGCACGGAGAGCTGCTCGGTGACAATCTGGAAGGTGTGGTATCTGGAGCAGCTCCGCCACTGGAGTTGAGGCTCGAAATGACCCTATCACGCGCACATGTACCTGCAAGGGCAATCACAACTCGGAGACAGCTCCGACCAAGATTATCCTGCAAGGAAAACCAAAGAAGCAACGGGGAGGTGAAGGGCACTTCCAATGTGCGTGGAGGAAGGAAACCAAATCCTAATCTAGCTCAGTAAGAGAGATTCAGGTTGATCATAGTGCTTAGGACGGAGGAAGGCGATGTGGCCGATCGATCTGAACGGATAGATGTAGGAATGGAGCTCCGAGCTCAATGGTCGGAGCAGAAATGATGTATGGTGGCTGACGAGATAAATCAAAATGAGACGGGGAAATGGAGATGATTGATGGTACCTGAGTGTGTATGGACAATCGACGAAGAACGACAAAGTGGTCGGCGAGGTTGTAGCCTCGACCGGGATGCAGAAGACCTGGGAGGCTAGTCGCGACGGAGCTCTCCGACCCCGAAAGTAAGTTACAGCTCAAAACACCGCCAAATCGATCACCAAAAGGATCCTTGGGACCCAGTCACTGCCCTAAGGGTTTTTGGTTGATCAAAAGGAGGTGCGGAGCGAGCTAGGGCACGGCGGAGCTTGAGGAGAAGATTTATAGGGTACATCGGACGTCTAGAAGGATCAGGAAAGTTCACGCAATCCGAGGTGGATTCGGACCCTCTTAGGGACCGTGAGGATCGTGGATCATCAAGGAGCGCAAGGGGTCGCAATCTGAGGGAAGAGGTGGTCGGATTCGGGCTGAAAAATAGCAAGAAAATGGGTTCGACGAAGGGAATGCCGGGTCGGACCTGGAAGGAGGAAAAGTTGACCCGGGTCAACAGACCCAGGTTGACCAATCAGAAAACAGTATTTACAAAATTAAAGAAAAATCAATTAAAAATAATAAATGAATTCAAAATAAAAGGTTATTTCGTAAAATAGTATTTACAAAAAAAAGAAAATTCAATTAAAAATAATGAAGGAATTTAAAATAAAAGGTTATAAAAATGAAAAGAGTTAGTTATTTTTTTATAAATTTAATAATTTTAATAACAAGTATATTATGGTTTATACGGTATATACTATTATGTATAGGTATAATATACCCATATATTATATACATCTAATTTTATTTAATTATTTTTACAAAAATACATTGTATTTTAGGATTTTTACCCGGCAGACCCTATAATCTTTGCTAATGATCTATACGACCTTTGAAACATCGATATTCATCCCTCCACCCCGTAAACTTGTTAACCATTACCCTACAGACCTTGTGGTTAACCCCCATCCATTTACCCGTTAAAACTAACCGGATTTCGTTATGTTCTTTTACATTATATCCATTTTATTTATCTAATTTACATTCAGTGCCATCCCCCCTTTCCCTCCTCATCATCGTCTGTCTCCCGCCCTCCGCCCTCCCCGCCGTCTGCCTCCCGCCCTCCGCCTTCCCGTCCTCCACCCCCCGCCCTGCGCCCATGGTCCTCCCTACCCTCCGCCTCTCGCCCTCCGGCCTCGCCCCCTGCACCCCTCACCCCCTCTGCCCCTCATCCCCTCTGCCTCCGCCCCGCCCAAGCCTCCTTCCTTCCGCCTCCTCGCCCAGGCCTCCTCCCCTCCGCCTGCTCGGTAACCTTAACACTCGACCCCGCAACAGTTATCTTGATTACATCAGGATCTGAGCCGGAGAAACGCGGATGGATCACCATCACATTGAGGCTCTGAATAGTCACGTGGCTCTTTTTCCTCCTGTATAAGCAAATGCCCACCAATAAAATGACTGCGAATATAGCAACAACACCAATAACAATGCCAGCAATCACCCCTACTGACGCAGACGATGATCTCTTTGCACCATCGCTTCCAGCACTCAAGTTGGTCATATTCTGAGCCGTTGTCGTGGAGGAGGGGCTGGAGGAGGGAGAGCACGCGAAGAGAGGGGAGGGCCCTAGAGAGTCGGTTGTTCTGGAGCTCCAACCGGGAGAGGGATGTGAGGTTATCGAGGGAAGGGGGAAGGACGCCAGAGAGGTTGAGGTTGCCGAGACAGAGCGCGGTAACCTTACCTTCGGAGCGCCCAGGCCTCCTCCCCTTTGGAAAGAACATGGGGGTGGAATATCTACCGTTGGATTTCCATTGGTTAGATTAACTCAAGACTAACCCAAGCAATTGACTCAAATAAAGTTAAAATTAACGGCACGGTCAGTGGGGTAAGATGGAGCAAGTTTACGGGGTCGAGAGATGAATATCGATGTTTCAAAGGTCGTAGAGGTCATTAGCAAAGATTACAAGGTCTGCCGGGTAAAAATCCCTTGTATTTTATATTTTATTTATTTACAAAATAATTTAAAGTTTATAAAAACTTTTTATTTGATTTTTATAGATTAATTACAAGTGTTAATAAATTAATATTATTAACAATATATACAATATTGGTGATATTATACAATGAAGAGTTGATTTTATTTTTCTTTTATTTTGTATTTTTTGAATTTTATTTTAATTTTATTCAATTATTAGGAGTATATACAAGAGTTTAAAAATACAATATACACACAAATTATACACAAAATAAAAAAATAAATACATATATACAAGTATAGATATTGTACAATTATGCATAATTAAATTTTGTAATTATTTTTATTTTTATTATATTGTTATTTACAAGTTTTATAAGGAAATTAATTATTTTGAGATCTTTTTTATTGAAAAATAAATTAATATAATATATACGCAATCTAAATAGTGATAAAAATGCACATGATGAGCAATATACAAGGTATTTTTGAGTTTTCTGAATATTTATATATTACAGACCTTATCTCTCCCAACTTTATTCCTTGTCTATCAGGCCAATATTTGACCTTCTCTCGGGGTTTGGGTCAGTTTGTACATATTGCATAATTACAACCTTCTTTTATTTCTTTTCTTTTTCTTTTCTTCTTTATTCTTTTATTTTGAATAAATAAGTGTTAATTACATAATATTAACAAATGCATGCACAATGCTAATATATTGAATTTGACATATATTTACAGGTATTTTGCATAGGGAATTTGGCTAAAAAGAGAAGAATAAAGGATGTAAATCATGGATTCCTCATATACTTCCTGGGACTGGAGTTCACAAGAAATCAACAAAGGCTAGTGAAGACTCAGAGGAAATATATCACTGATTTGCTGAGTGACACAGGTATGCTTGGATGTCGACCTGCCACCACACCCATAGATCCAAGCATGAAGCTATATGATGATGATTCTGATGAGGTTGACAGGAGAAGATACAGAGAGCTAGTGCGAAAGCTTCTTTATGTTACCACTACCAGACCCGATATTCATTTGATTTCAGTCGGTGAGCCAGTTCATGGAACAACCTCGTCAGGTACATATGAATGCTATACAAATGATACTAAGGTATCTTAAATCATTTCCAGGTGTAGGGTAGCTATTTAAAAGAGGTGGCTCCATCTTAGCATGCGCAGGCGCGGATTATGCATGGTGTCCCAAGGACAGGAAGTCCACAGCAGGATTTGTTATATTTGTCAGAGATTCACTTGTCTAGTGGAAAAGCAAGAAGCAAACTGATGCGACCTAATGGGCTAATGACATAAAAGGCGACTTGACAATGAGAACTACGGAATTGAAATTGACGAACAAGTAAATTGATGAACGACAAGCAAATTTCAGCAACAATAAGTGTCAAGTTACTCGCGTTTTAGCACCGATTTCGATCCACAAATTTAGGGCAAATAGATGAGTTAAAAGTCTTAGAAAAAGTATCACAATATTGCAACGACTAAGGGTCTCAACGATTCACCAAAGCAAATCAACAATACCACAATCCACAAACTAATATTTGTGCGGTAGAATATGATAAACGGGCGCTCATACCACAACCGGCAAGGGGAGACAAGGCGAGCTTCAGATCTGATCAACAACGGCGACGGTTCGGTCCGGGTATTCCGAGCGACTTCAGGGGCGAGGGAGGCCGTCGACTTCACTGTGACTGCAGTCACAGTCGGCGCTGGCGACGAGATGGACAGGAGGCGGTGGGAAGAGGGCTGGCAGGTGGATGGCCTGAGGGCGATGGCGTGGGAGGGAAAAGACGGTGGGTGCACGGGAAAAGGAGAGCAGGCGGCGGCAATGGCGTGAAGGCTGGAGGTTTGGCGGCGCAGGCGAGAGTAGCGGGGATGGCGGATGGCGAGGGTGCGATTGGGCGATGGGATAGGGTGATGAACGGGGCGAGCGGGAAGGCAGGGGATGGTGGTGAGGCTTGGAGAGGTCGGGGGAATCCGGGGACAGGGAGAAGGGGGCGGCGATAGAGGAGGCGAGCGCGGAAGGGGAGGGGAGGCGGCGTGAGATGGTGGGTTAGGGGAAGAAAGGGTTTCGGGGAAGAGAGGAGAGAAGGGGAGGTGGGTGGCGGGATCCGAGAGAGAGAGAGAGGATTAGGGTGGGGAAAATAACTTTAATTTCAACTCCTTTAACCCTAATATAAAGGGGACCCTTTATAGAGGCTATTCCCCCTCCAAATAAGCAACAAATCCCTAAAATTAGGGAAAGAAGAAAACAAACGAAATGGATAAAAAGGCATTTTATAATGAGCCTTTTACATGGGAAATAAATAAATAAAATAAACAAAAACAAATGATAAATAACATAAACAAAATAAATGTTGACAAAAGTTGTTATCATGCTGCATCAACTCCCCCTGCTGAAAAGAATCTCGCTCCGTCGAGATGGCATCGTGGAAATTCTGAAGTATATCGGGGCGGAGTTGTTGGAGTTCATCCTCGTCAATCCAGGTGCAATCGGTAAAAGGTCGTCCCTTCCATTTGACCAGATATCGTTGGAAGAGACCACGTCTAGTTGTCATATCTCGGATGTCTGCAATATCTTCAATCTGCTCAGCATCGGTTGCGGTTGGCGGTCATTGTGGTCAGGGCATGGGCTCGCCGGCTCAAAGCGTCGGCCACGCGGTTTAGGGTTCCGGATTTGTGCTTGAGATGGAAGGTGTATTCCTGGAGGAAACTAACCCATTTGGCGTGACGTTTGTTAAGGGTCTTCTGAGAGTTCAGATACCGTAGGGCTTCATGGTCAGAGTTAAGGACAAATTCTCGTTGGATCAGGTAATGTCTCCAATGCTTGAGAGCTTGGACCACGGCGTAGAATTCGACATCGTAAGTGGAGTACCGTGATCTAGCTTCGTTCAATTTCTCACTATAGAAGGCGACAGGTCGTCCTTCTTGACTTAGGACAGCACCAATCCCGACATGTGAGGCGTCGCAATCGACTACAAAAACCTTGGTGAAGTCAGGAAGTGTCAAAACAGGGGCATGTGTCAATTGGTGTTTTAAGTTTCGAAAGCTGGTTTCTGCTTCAAGAGTCCAAGCGGGTGCACCTTTCCGCGTACAATCTACCAATGGAGCTGCACAAGTGCTGAAGTTCCGTATGAAACGTCGGTAGAAAGAAGCTAATCCCAGAAAGCTGCAAATTTCAGTGAGGGTTTTGGGTACGGGTCAGCTCTGAATGGCCTGAATCTTGGAGGGGTCAACCTTAAGTCCATCGGCGGTGACAATGTACCCCAGGAAGAGGACTGTGTCAGACATGAAGGAGCATTTCTTAAGGTAAACATACAGTTTTTGGGCTCTCAGGGTTTCCAGGACTTGTCGAAGGTGAGACAAGTGGTCCTCTTTAGTCAAGTTGTAGATCAGAATATCATCGAAATACACAACCACAAACTTGCCAATGAAGGGTCGCAACACATGATTCATGGTTCGCATGAAGGTGCTTGGGGCATTCGACAAGCCGAATGGCATGACCGTCCATTCCTACAGGCCCTCTCTGGTTTCAAAAGCAGTCTTCCACTCGTCTCCAGGTCGGAGGCGAATCTGATGGTAGCCGCTACGGAGATCCATTTTGGAGAACAATTTGGCACCTGATAACATATCAAGCATATCATCAAGGCGTGGAATGGGAAAACGATATTTGATCGTTATCTTGTTGATAGCACGACTGTCCACGCACATTCTCCATGTGTCGTCTTTCTTCGGGGTAAGCAGAGCAGAAACCGCCACGGGGCTCATACTCTCTCGAACATACCCACGTCGCAGCAGATCAGTAACCTGTCGGTTCATCTCTTCATGCTCACTTGGGCTCATTCGGTAATGGGGTAAGTGGGGTAGGCTGGCTCCAGGGACAAGATCAATGTGATGTTGAATGTCTCGCAACGGGGGTAATCCTTCAGGCAACTCTTCAGGCATAATGTCAGCGAACTCTTGGATGATGGGCTTGATCTCAGGCGGAACTTCAGGTGGAGTTATCTCTTGGTTGTCCACTTCACGTCCCACTAATGCATAGATGGTGGAGCTCTCCTGAATTTCACGTTGGAATGTTTGGGTTTCCATCAACAACACGGAGCCCGTGGTCGCAGACTTTCCTGATGGGGTTTTGTTACCAGTTTGGGCGGTTGCAGCTCGGAGTGTAGCCACTTGGCGAGGGCTAAGGGCTTCACGTTGTGGTCTGAGGGTTACACGCACTTTGTCCATGAGAAAGGTGTAAGTGTTCAATTTTCCTCGGTGTTCTGTGTCTCGATCGAATTGTCACGGTCTCCTTAAAAGTATGTGACAGACATCCATAGGGGCTACATGGCACCATACCTCGTCCTTATATGAAGGACCAATGGAGAAGTTAACGAGGCTTTGACGGTGGATCGGGAGTTGAGTACCACCAGGAACCCAAGCCACACTGTATGGTTTCTCGAGTGGTTGAGTTGGCAGACCCAACTTGTCGACCATTTCTTGTGAAACGAAGTTCTCAACGCTTCCTCCATCAATGATCAGCGAACAGCGTCGTCCGCCTGAGGTGCAGGTGGTTCGGAAGATGCTGCGTCGCAGCCAGCTATCAGCACCGTGGACAGCGGGGGTGAGCAGAACGTTTGTGGGTGCGCTGTCAGGAGCGACGAAGTTTTCGTGTTCAATTACCAGGAACGGACCGGAGTCGTCTCCATCCACTCCTAGAGGTTCATAGTCATCGCCTCCCATGGTGTCAGCAGTCAACGCAGTCGGATCCTCTTCAGGGGATTCCTGCTGGTCAGGGTCGGGGTATTCAGGGTCGTTGATGGTGCATAAATGGGCGGGTCTAGCTTTAGGGTTCGGGCATTCTGCTGCGCGGTGCCCTTTCTGAAGGCATCTGAAACAAGTATCGGGTCCTACTGCAGGTCGAGCCCCGAGAATTCCTGACCCAGCATGAGTTGGTCGGGGGTGTGAACTTGTGTTTCCAGCAGCAGTGCGGGATATAGGGTTCCCCGATTTGATGCTTGACTGGGCGCCCACCCTAGTTTGTCCGGTAGAGATGGCTGGTACAGCGGGTGTGGCAGCAGAGGCAGTTGTGATCGTCGTGCGCCATGTGAGGTTCCTAGATAACTTCGCTTCAGCCCTTTCAGCTCTATCATGGGCAGCGTCAACTGTTCGACAGTCACACATGTACAATTCATCTTGGATGTTGGTTCGTAATCCATGAGTGTATCGTGCCACAAGTTGAGAATCGCTTTCTTTTAAGTTGTTCCGAGCTATCAGAACTTGGAACTCTTCGGTGTATTCCCGAACAGTGTGTGTTCCTTGACGGAGGGTTTGTAGGCGATTGTATAAGTTCTGTCGATACTCCTCCAGAAGAAACTTATCCCGAAGTTTCTGTTGCATCCTTGTCCAAGAACGAATGCGTTCTTTTCCCTGGCGGTGATGTTCTTCCTGGAGACGTTTCCACCAAAATAAGGCAAATCCTTTCACCTTTAATGTGGTAAACTGGACTCTCCGCTCACTCGGCAGTTCCTTCCAAATAAAGAAATGTTCCAACTGATCCATCCAATCAAGGAAGACGTCTGGATCGCGTCGTCCATCAAAGTCGGCAACGTCAATCCTTATTCCCCGGTCCCAATTAGGATCTTGATTTTGATTGTGTGGTCGACCACGCAACTCAGGCTCTCTCCTTCTATTATGTTCTTCAGGTCGACATCTACGAGGTATTCGATGCTCACCCTCCTCATCAACTGAGGGTGGCGGCGACTCCAGGTGTAGGGATGGTTCATCGCTAACATCGCTTTCAGAGCTAGGATCAAAGACAATTGCGTCATGTTCAAGATGTCGGGGATTACGAGGGTTATGATGTCGCCCACTTGAAGTGGAAGAGCGGCTAGTGTCCCTTCTACCGTGTTCCCTTCTGTACTCCCTATCCATTCTGTCAAAATTCAAGACCTCCAACTGTTGAGTGTTATTGGCTACCGTCCTCTCTATGTTTTCTAGACGAGTATTAGTGCGTTGGATTTCCTCACCCAAGTTTGCTATCATGGCTTCCAACCGCGCCATGGGATCAGAACGACGAGCCATAGAGGTCCAGTTCTCACGGGTCTAGGGACTCAACAAGTGCGATATGATTTTTTTTTAGGTTTTTCTTGTGGTGGTTTATATATATATATATATATATATGCAATGAATAAAGGAAGTGCAAGTGAGGTGCAAGATTGTGATGCTCTGATACCAAATTGATGCGACCTAATGGGCTAATGACATAAAAGGCGACTTGACAATGAGAACTACGGAATTGAAATTGACGAACAAGTAAATTGATGAACGATAAGCAAATTTCAGCAACAATAAGTGTCAAGTTACACGCGTTTTAGCACCGATTTCGATCCACAAATTTAGGGCAAATAGATGAGTTAAAAGTCTTAGAAAAATTATCACAATATTGCAACGACTAGGGATCTCAACGATTCACCAAACCAAATCAACAATACCACAATCCACAAACTAATATTTGTGCGGTAGAATATGATAAACGGGCGCTCATACCACAACCGGCAAGGGGAGACAAGGCGTGCTTCAGATCTGATCAACAACGGCGGCGGTTCGGTCCGGGTATTCCGAGCGACTTCAGGGGCGAGGGAGGCCGTCGACTTCACTGTGACTGCAGTCAGAGTCAGCGCTGGCGACGAGATGGACTGGAGGCGGTGGGAAGAGGGTTGGCGGGTGGATGGCCTGAGGGCAATGGCGTGGGAGGGAAAAGACGGTGGGTGCGCGGGAAAAGGAGAGCAGGCGGCGGCGATGGCGTGAACGCTGGAAGTTTGGCGGCGCAGGCGAGAGTAGCGGGGATGGCGGATGGCGAGGGTTCGATTGGGCGATGGGATAGGGTGATGAACGGGGCGAGCGGGAAGGCAGGGGATGGTGGTGAGGCTTGGAGAGGTCGGGGGAATCCGGGGACAGGGAGAAGGGGGGCGGCGATAGAGGAGGCGAGCGCGGAAGGGGAGGGGAGGCGGCGTGAGATGGTGGGTTAGGGGAAGAAAGGGTTTCGGGGAAGAGAGGAGAGAAGGGGAGGTGGGCGGCGGGATCCGAGAGAGAGAGAGAGAGAGGATTAGGGTGGGGAAAATAACTTTAATTTCAACTCCTTTAACCCTAACACAAAGGGGACCCTTTATAGAGGCTATTCCCCCTCCAAATAAACAACAAATCCCTAAAATTAGGGAAAGAAGAAAACAAAAGGAAAGGATAAAAAGGCCTTTTATAATGAGCCTTTTACATGCAAATAAATAAATAAAATAAACAAAAACAAATGATAAATAACATAAACAAAATAAATGTTGACAAAAGTTGTTATCATGCTGCATCACAAACTGTAGTTGCTCGATCTAGTGTTGAATCAGAGTATAGGGCTATGGCACAAGCATGTATAGAAATGATGTGGGTTCGAGCAATCCTTACAGATCTACATATAGATGTACCTCTTCCCATATCGCTTAAATGTGACAATCAGGTTATCATGTTCACTACTAATAATCCAACATTCCACGAAAGGACAAAGCACATTGAGGTTAATTGCCACTATATACGTGACATGATTCAAAAGAGATTCATTTCTACATCCCATGTCAGCTCATGAGACCAGACGGCAGACATTTTCACCAAGGCCTTACTTAGAGGATCATTTTAAAGTTGTTCATCCAAACTGAGCATGATAGATATCTATGCTCCATCTTGAGGGGGAGTGTAGAGATATGTTTCTATGATTCGGTACTCTTTTATCTATTTCTTTTCCTCTTGTCTGTTTAATGTAATTTTCCCATAGGCCTCTCCTTTATATAAGTGAGCTTAGGGCACAAGGAATAAACAATTCTCTTGTTTTTCCCAAGAGAGACAAAATGGCTATAGTTGAATACTTAAACTTAACAAAAGATGGTAAGACAGAGGACCTTTTCCAATGCATCTTCCAAATTAAAAATGAATGGCACTTCTATAATTAAAGCAAGTAGGAGATACAACATAGGAAATACCATGTTACCCATACTTCCAAAATTTCTAAAATAGTATGAGGAAGGTATGGTTGAAAAACCTGTAAAGGAGTGCCAGTTAAGAGCAGACGCCTCTGGCAACGATATCTGTCAAGATCACGAGCCAAAACAGATTCTCTATCTTTCATACGTTGGGCTTCATCAATAATTATGTATTTCCAATCAACTTTGGACAGTTTTGAGCGATCGTACATCACAAACTCATATGTTGTGACTAACACATTGAATTTCAGAGCGCAGACTTCCTAAAAGAGAAAAATACAAAGATAGTTTAGTATTACATCAATCATGAAAATTTCATAATTATCCGAGTGAAGGCAGATAATCCCTCTTCAATTTATAGTTTCAGTAAACTCCCCTTTGTGTTAATATTTCATTTTTCAGATGTCAGTAAACATAGAGGTCATACAGGAATCAGCAATCAAGAGAAACATATAAAACTAAGATTGAAAAAAGTATTTAGTAATTAAATGATGTGATCATAAATACAAACAATAATCAACTAAGCAAGATCCTTTTCACGTTATATATGATGCAAAGAAGAAAAGTTGATATCTTTTTACATAGAAAAAAAACCCTTAATATGTGGGTATCCATGAAAAATAAGTGATGCAATCAGACTCTAATCGATAGTTAGACACTAATTACTCAGGTGTCTCAAGTATTCACCCAGTATGCAGTGTATCCTCGTGACACCCTATATAGCCAAATAATCAGGCAAGCACACTAAGTTTCAACCTTATCAATGATTACAAGGGTAATAAGCAAACAGGAGAAGAGATCTAGTAAATAAAAACAGAGAAAAGAAGACCATTAAAGAGTACTCTTCGAAATTGTCAGAGTGACATTTAAGGTGATGTTTAGGTACCAACTACTAATTAATAGTGCACTTCAAAAAGATAACGACGAAATCGGCCATTAGCTTCATTGAGTTCAGGAAGGAGATAGTAATGCGATACAGTTCCATATAGCTTAATGGTTGAAGTGATATGCATATACGCCCAGAAAAAGCTTGGTACCATACATAAATGAAGACACATTTCTGGATTTAGCTTTAACCAATGTCAGCCTTATGATGAACAACCAAAGAGATTTAGACGATCAAGCTACAACTTACATGGAACCACGCAGATATAATATGACTATAGGCTAGTTTGGTTGCTGAGTTAACTTTTGGATGCGATCTTCTTTGTAGAGGAGCTCACCTGCACTAATGTTGAGGGGGTATTGATATTGGATATTGTACTTCTTTGACATGATTATTTGACAAAATTGGTCTTGGTTCTGGACATCTTTGTTGGTTCAGAATTTCTCTATTGATCCAACTGAGCATCCATCAAAGATGCCCACAAGAGTCAAAAGCCATTTGGCCTGCGAACTTTCCCTTCCACAATAAATAAAGTAGCTTCAGCATACTTATTGAAGAATCGGAACGAATAAATCATGAGACATATAACCCACGAAGCCATGTCCTAAACTTGTTGCATGGCAATGGCTACAACATCTGTAGCAGTCACAAACAAAAGAGGCACCAACAGGAAACCCTAACAAACATTGTTATGCGGGCGTCCATTGACGAAAAACCAACGGAACGGTGATACATTTCTCCACCCAAGCAATCCACATGTCAGGGGAAATCCATTTTGAGAAGCCCCATGAAAATAGCCAATCCACATTCTCGTACATCTTGGATAAGTCCATTTTAAAGGTCATCAGCATCAATCTAACAAGCGAGTCCATAACACCTCTAAACATGTCCGCAAAAGCTTTTATCAAATGCACAGCATTCAAGAGCACAATAGGATGGTATAGGCAACATCTACAAAAAAGAGGGTGTAACGTCGAGGAGACACCCACCCGTAAACTTCTATATATTCACATTATCTAGAGGACAGTGATACATTTCTCCACCCAAGCAATCCACATGTCAGGGGAACCCATTTTAGAAGCTCCATAAGAATAGCCAATCCACATTCTCGTACATCTTGGATAAGTCCGCTTTAAAGGTCATCAATACCAAACTAACAAGCGAGCCCATAACATCTCTAAACATGTCCGCAGAAGCTTTACCAAAATCAAATACACAGCACTCAAGGGCACAATAGGATGGTATGGGCTACATCTTTAAAAAAAGGTGTAACATCAAGGAGACACCCAGTCTATATATTCACATTATCCAGAGGCAGCATCTTTTTAAAGATAAGACAAATAGAAGTCCAATCCCACCTTTCAGAACCTTCAAAACTACAGTTGCCCTGTCGAAATTCCTAAACCACCTTCATGATACCGGATAGCACCATCTCTCCAAATTATTCAAAAATATAAACAGGGATCTCCCTCTGGACTGGAGGATCCATCCACATTTAATTTGCAAATAGCCTCACATACATCCCTCCTCAAGAAGTCTCGAGCTAGATGCTCCTTCTAGTCAGCTCGAGCCTGCAAACCCCAATCCCCGACCATCTCCAACTGAGCTTCTTGTTTCAACTATTAAACACCTTAAGATATTCTGCAATCACCTTGTCCATCCCTTTATCCCCATGTACTTGGGAATCGGAGACCTCAATCGAACAAGTGGAATTTCTCTTCCTTCACTTGCTAGATATCGAGTGAGAATATTGTGACGACATCTCTGGTTTTGTCCAAGTCTATCTCAATCATTCATCACTCAATCTCTTGTTTAAGTTCTTCCTCATCGTTCCAATATATGCTCAATCTCCTCTCTCGCATTGGACCGAGTATCCTCAATTTCATAAGCACTATAATCCTCCTCTTCCCTGGAAAATTCCTAATCAACAGCTATAAGCATTGCTAATATGCTTCTTGTAGACATATAAATCTCTCCCAAGTCGGGGTTCTCTGTCGCTCCAACAAATCCCTGAATATTGGCCACACCAACATGGACATCTCCAACGAAAAATGAGGATGGTCGAACCCCTCACCAAACTCCCAAAAATCTAACCTCAACTAAACGTGGCCAAGGCGATGTGGTCTCATTTAGCCTCACACAACAACTAAACCATCCCAATTAGAGATCAACAATCAGCGCACACAAGTCTTTTGACCCGAGGTCCGAGGTTGCAGAAAGCGGTAGTCAGTACTCGATCGGCGGGATCACTGACTAAGAATTAATCGGTAGTCGGGTGAATAATCGGATTTAGTCGATCATTAGTCGATTTTGAATTTTTAATTATTTTAAATATATAAATCATTCTTATACATATATTCTTATATATTAACATCGATTTGTACATTTTATATGCTATCATAATGAAACATAAGAAGTAATTGACTTGAAATATAACATTAAGCATATTAGTATAAGTTTGCTTTAAAAAAAGCAAAAAACTAAAAAAAATAAAAAAAACTCGATGTAAAAGTTGATCGATTAGTCGGGTTAACCGACTAGGCCTAGTCGAGTCGGCTACCCCCTCGACTCGACTAGTCAGACTGACTAGTCGGCCTAGACGACCAACTTTTACAAGCTTGCCTAGGTCTACACCCTCGAGATCTTTCCAGAAGTCCTCAACCATATATATGACATTGAAGTCCCCACCATAACCCACAAATCATGGGAAAGATGAGCTTTGGCCTTACAAATCTTCGTTGAAAACTCCCCATCCAACCACCTCATTCTTTCTTTGGAATAAATTCTTGCTCCAACCAACAAGAATACCTTCAGATATTACAATAGAGTTCACTACCGCAAGTTCCTTCATCATGCTCCCCCATTTAAACTCCTCCACAAAATCTAATCACAAGCTCTAGCTTGGTTGCATGTAACAACACAACATCAGCATATCACTTAGAAGGGTATCATGCCAATTATTAGCTCATAATGACCCTCTTCTCGGGGTCCATCATATCACTTATATTCCAAGAAACAAATATTCATATAGTCATGGTGTCCATACCCGCCAACCACGGTAAGGCCCAGGTCAAAGCTAAAGATCTTACAAAAAATGTTGTTTAGGACAAATGGGCGTAGACAAAGTACCCTTGCTGCTTAAGCCACTCATACCAAGCCCTACCCACCAACTACAATCCTCCCAAGACACTACATCATCAATTGAAACTCCCTCATTTCAAACCTCCTCATCGACTAAACTCTCACGCCGAATACCATTCCCCCAAAAAATCCATTATACCACTTTCACATAAATAGCCTCACTTTTTCTTAGATCGGGACTACGTGAAAAACATTCTTCTTCAAGTGCCTGGTCACCTAGCCTCTCGACACCCATCACATCTCCCAACCATTGGCAAATGTCAAAACCCCTTACTCTACCTAAACCCTCCACCCTCTAGGCTCAACCCCTCCATGATCGCATATTCGCAAGCCGGTAAAAATCTTCAACCCCGCTACAACACCAAGCACTAGAGTAAAAGGATCCCCCAACTCTCATTGTTAACATTGAGGGAAGCAGCCACCGTGTTACCAAAAGCAAGCTTGTAAAAATAAGTTGACTAGTTGAGTCCGGGGGTAGCCGACTCAACTAGGCCTAGTCGGCCAATTATCGATCGACCCAAACTAGTTGACCTAGTCGACCGAGTTTATAATCCAACTTTATGTCATGTATTTAGTTCAAGTTATCATGTGGTATAGTAAGTCTGTCGTAACGTGTTTATGTTGTATATTTAGCATATCATTGTTAGTAACTTGTTTATATTTTATGATATCATGTTATACTATGAACTTATATACTACTCCAGTACAAACGGATCCCGAATGCAAATAGAACCGACCGAGTACCAAAATCAAAATTCATTTAGGGACGAAGGGCATTGCCCCTGCTCCCCTCCCCCCCTCCCAGTTTGTTAACAGGGCAGCAAAACCCGCGTGCAGGTCTCCAAATCTCCCTTTTAATTTGTCGTTTTAATTGTTGTTGTAGTCGGACAATCCAGAGATCCGTCAAAATTGTCCACAATGAGAGAATAATATGAAAAATCAATCCTCAATGCGATCAAATTATTATTTCACTAGGGTAAGCCCCGAGGTCGAACTCGGGGAGGTAATATGAGGGTCTAGAACTAATAATTAAATAACTTAAATATTTAAGTTTTCAATTTTAATTTAGGTGACAATACAAGCTTGGAATCCATTATGCGGAAGAGAGCCTCACGGATGCCCACATGTGGTTCTACTATCCCTCAATCAAAGGAGTGATATGCCCAGGTTGCCAGGTTATATCACACCCCTAAAGAAAATAGTAGACTTGCACACCCAAAACATCTTTATGTGGTCGGAGCTGGAGGTAAGTACCTGTGTACAAGGATCGGGGTTACTCTCCCTCAATGCAGTGGTATCCAAGTTTTATCTCCTCCGTCTACCTAATTCTATCTCAATCTTCCTCGCAAAGGCCCCAAACAAACCATAGCCTTACGCCTCTTCTCTCGTGCCTCCCTATTTAAACCCATCAGCGATTATCATGTAAAGGCACCCACCACCTTCACGGAGAAACCACCAGCATCTGAACTCAAACTCCGATGATAGCGGGGTGGAGTACATCGAGAGCAAAGACGATCATCCACAGGCATGATCCAAGGTACTCCAGACACCTTGCTACTGCTCCACTTCCAGCAGTCAGCCAAGCTTACGTCAATTACCGAATGCTTAAGAGAGAACCGGAGTTGAGCATGTACTCCACCTTTTGGAAAAATCACCTGCAGGTATACCCTTCTTTCTTATCTTTTCCCCTACCCTCATCCTTGTCTTCATTTTCTTTCTTTCTTCTTCAATATCCGGTCAACACCTATTTCCCCATCACTTCACCTTTGTTCTTTTTTGACCTGAATCCAATCCAACAATAATAAAAGAAACCACATTCACCTCCATCTCCCCGCGTTCTCTGCTCCAACCTTCTATCGACCTCGCACTGCCTCCATCGATAACATCGGAGCCGCTCATCGATGCAAAGAAGAAGAAGCTTGCCCAGGTCTAAGCGCAGATATACCCTCGGATCAAGAACACTTACCATCGCAGCCATCGATTCTCGCCCAAAAAGGAGTCGTCGATCAAACCTTGAACGGACGACCACGATTCAACTCGAAGCCCAAAACCAAGCCTCGTACCTCGGGTCACACCGAAGCAACCACAACATGACACATGGAGGTCCGGGCCACCCAAGCCTAAGTGCCGACCGAACCACCATGCCTCATGCGCAACACATGTATGACGTGAGACATTTTGCAAACACGCTTTCCGAATTTCCAGAATTCAAACATGTGCCACAACCAGGGGCAAATTATAAGGAGGCCCAAGCGGCTTTGACAAATTATAAAAAGACCCCTCCGAAGGGTATATTTGCAAGCCTTCTATTTATTTGTATTACGTTTAAGTCCCTCGAGGATGGAAGTTGGGGATTAGAAAAGGATAGGGTTCGTTGGGTTCGACGGTTGCTTCCATGGATTTCAGATTCGGTTGGGGCTGCAAATGGGACTAGGATAGGGAGAGAGATGACGAAGGGGATTGGGGACAATGGGTTCTGTTGAAATCTAAGAAGCGGAAGCATAATCGATAAACAGAGCAAAAAATATAAAAAAAAAGTTGAAACATTAACACAGGGATTTATGTGGAACCCTACTCCCTAAGGAGCGGGATGAAATCAAGGGAGAAGCCCTCAAAGGGGCAGATATTCTATTGAATTTCTCAATGAGTACGGGGTGAGGGGCTCCCTATATAGCCCCTCAGACAGACCAGAGTCCCAACACTCATCCATGTGGGACTAAACTTGAGTGGGGTAATTGGATCTTAGTGAGATCCAATTACTCACCTATTACAATCTCCAACATCCCCCTTCAAGCTGGAGTTGGGAAAGCTGCAGTTTGCAACAAAAAGAAAGTATACAACACATCTTCACACGATACATCACAAGAAGAACACATGCCCGCTGCTGGTAGAGGACCTCACACGAGGACGGGTATGCGGCCTTCAGGTCATCGGAACGTATCTCAGCCATGTATGTAGAGCCGCTGTGATATCAGATCATCGGAACGTATCTCTGTCATGCCTGCAGATCCCCGGAACATATCTTTGTCGTGCTTGGAGAAGAATCGCTACAGAAGAAGTCCAATGCGGGGAACTAATCATGTCGTAAAGGAAGAAATATACGTCCTGATGAAGAATTTGATGCTCGGTTAAGACGAATGATCTGTATGAATTTAGAGTGTCGGTTTGAAAGTCGTGGACGTGCAGATGTCCTGAAGAATTTAGCTCTAGCTCCCCCTTTCTCCCATACTTGAAAGAATAGGAGCACTGATCAAGTTGGGAGAAACCAAAATATGCATTTTTTTGCATTTTTTTTGCAAATTGCGTAAGGCTTTTCTTTCTGTACGTGCCTTTTTTTCCTTCTTCTTTTTCTCTTTTTTTGATACTCACGACCCAACTTGGGCTCAAAGAAAGCAACATCCCTTTTGTTTTTTTAACTCTCGGCCCATGTAGTTGGGCCCAAACAACAGTTTTTTTGGTCGATTGGCCCCCCTCTCTCTCTCTTCTTTTTTTCATTCATCACTTTTTTAAAGGACATGGCCCATCAGGCCCTTTCGCACCAATTAGGATTCCCGTTGGAACCCTCTCTCGCGTTGCCCTCTGATGAGGTTAATCTGATGCCAATGTCGATGCAGGAGATGAGGACTTGGAGGAGTCGAAGGAGCCTCCGCATGGGTTCCCTCGCGCTGCCTGCGTACCTAGAGCAGAAGAGGGGGTTGCACAAGGGGGGAGGGGCATCGCCTGCAATCGCGAGGGAGAAAGGGGGTCTCAGCGTTGCACGGTGTTGGCTCACGCGGGTCACCGCTTTGGATTAACAACCGCATGGAAGGAGAAGGGCATCGCTGGGGAGGGCGGCGCCTGAAGCGAGAGCTCCGCCTGGGCTTCTTGCAATGGAGATGTCGCCGCGAGGAGCAGGATGAGATCAACATGATCATAAAGGAGCTGAGCGACGTGAAAATGACGTGGAAGCACAGCGAGGTCGCACTCGTTGATGCATAGAAGAGGCGGACTCACAAGGAACTTGTGCAGATGTGGCTACGTGACATCAATGATCTGGCTACCAAGATCCAATACATGAACGATGTCTGCGAGTACGAGGTAGCGGCCAGAGAGTTGCAAGCCCGTGACGCGCCTTCTCATTCTAAAAGGAGGAAGCTCTGTGATTCTGATCCCGAGGTATGTTCTCGATTTGGAGCAGAGATGTGACTATGAGCCTGAGAGGGAGGCACTGTGCCGCATGGAGAGGCATCGTGTGGGGAAAGTAGATGGGCATCCAAACCGGCACTGGCTTTTTTTCTTCGAACAGATCTGGCATCGCTCATGTAGATACTCATTTCTGGATCTGCACCTTTGCGAGGAGAATACGCATATGTGTTGCCTGGGTTGAACTGTATGATCTTCTTTCCTTCGATTTGCGTGAGATGTGTACAGAAATTAGGGTTTCAAATGAAACCCTAAAAATTCTTTGAACAATCTTGAATATGAACAGATCTTGAACAGGAACATGAATGATAAAGGAGTGGATTGTCAAAACATCAATCTTCAACAATTCCAAAATCGAATCTTGAAAAAAATAAAGAGTGTAAAAAAACTCCGAGAATCGAACCCGCTCTGATACCATGTTAAAATCTAAGAAGCGGAAGCATAATCGATAAACAGAGCGAAAAATATAAAGAACGCATAAAAAAGGCATAGGGATTTACCGGGAACTCTACTCCCTAAGGAGCGGGATGAAACCACGGGAGAAGCCCTCAAAGGGGGCGGATGTTCTATTGAATTTCTCAATGATTACAGGGGGTGAGGGGCTCCTTATATAGCCCCTCAGACAGATCAAAGTCCCACTGCTCATCCATGTGAGACTAAACTTCAATAGGGGTAATTGGATCTTAGTGAGATCCAATTACCCACCTATTACATTCTCCAACAGGTTCAATCGTTGGAGGGTTGGAGGCGATCGGAGGTTGCACAGGGGAGGGCGGTCGTCTCGACGGAGCAGAGGGCTTCTGTTAGGTGTGAAGGCAGAGGAGCGACACAGCTGGAGGGGCACGGGAGAAGGGAAGACCTTACAGTAACCTTTGGATCCTAACAATCCAACAGTGGGGAATAGCTTACGTAACTAGTACGTGATATGGATTTTGACCAGCAGTTAGAAATAGGTCAAAAAAATTAGGGAAGTGGTTTATATACAAGTGGATTCGATCAATAAGCTCAAGTCAGAATTTGTCTTTTATTGCTTTCTGATTTTTTTGGATTTTGATATTTATGTACTTAGTTGAGACAATGAATAAAATAAAAAATGAAAAAGAAAATAATCAAACTGAATGGAATATGCACATGAAATAACATGTCAAAATCAGTAAAAACGTACAATGCACAATTAGGTTCAAAAACTATTTTTTACAAATGAACTCCGATTCTTTTGAATTTAGTCTTGATTTATAGATAATTGAATGTACATTGATTTAAAAGTGAGTAGAATACATTTAGACATTGTATGAGGAGATATCAGCGTTTGCGGTTTTTCATCCTAAAATTAGAGTTTGAGTTTATTTCAAGGTTGCAAAAAACAGTATGCGATATACAGTCGGTAGGGTCACTGATTACTGGTTAAACGGTATGCGGGAGTTTAAATGGAAATTAAACGTTCTACGTGGTTTTACATTTTTAAATTAATAAAAAATATTACATACATATAATTAATAAAAAAATTATAAATGAACTATAAAAATATAATCACATATTCACAAGATTGACCAGATATTGTCAATTTCAATGACCTCTTCATCCAAATGTGACATGTCAAAGTAGATAGCATAATCAACATAGGATTTAGGTAATCTTAATGCAAAACGTGGCCGCTTAAACGGCGTGTAAACGGCCGATTACACCCGTTTAAGCGGTCTGACCATTTACATAGCCGATTAAAGGTAATACAGTTGGTTGAGGGTCGAATGAGTTTAAACGATTGTTTAAACGATCGCCTGAACCAATTTTTGCATCCTTAGTTTATTTTAAATATTTACAAGTTAGTATCTTTTTTTAGAATTTTTTATTGTTCAAGATTAGTGATGTGAACCCCTCAGGATCCGGGTACCCGTTTACACACATTTCGCGTTACAACATTCATTCGCATTAGATCGTATAAGCTACGGAAATACAGGGAATTTTTTCGCGCGGTTAATTTTCCACATGACATTCACAATCATAACCACAAGTTAATATAGACAATTGTCACCAAAATCTTATTTCATTAACTTCCATATAATTTACATGTACAAAGTCTGACAGTACATACAATATATCCCAAAAATCTGACTGAAGAGAAAGAAACATAATACAATATAAATTGAACAAAAATTGGCATAAAATAAACCATACCGTTGGGTATAAAAGTTATCTCCTAAAATCATTAACCCACTACTGTGCTAAAGGCTCCTTGCCTGCCATGCGTGCAAGGAAGAAAAGGCGTCAGCGGGTGCTGGTACTTCCCATAAGTTTATATAAAAATAACAGGCATTTATTATTTACAAAAGAAAGCAAGTAGGGAGGCATGAGCAACTCAAATTAAAATTTAATTCTACTTGCAAATGTAAAAGGTTTCCAAATTTTTAGTAAGAACATCTCATGATCAGCCCTTATCCCCACATTTCCCACATAAGCATATGTCTACGGTAACTCATTGATCATAAGTATGTATATTTTATTCTCATATTACTTAGAGATCATCTTTGTGGGTTTTGATGATGGGAAAGATGAGATAAGAAGATATAATGAATTATTAAATTCTTAAGTCTAGTGGATAGTCTGTGGTCTTGGTTCGTGTGAAACCTCACACTATGACTCTAAGACTTGGGAAAAGTCTTAGGGTTGGGGTGCCTCCGTAGGCATGCGGTGTTGTATAATGCATCCTAACTAAGTTCCCAACACGTCCACTAGCTTATTAAGATTTCGAATTTAGATTATAGTCTCTTCCATTTACTTAACTTAACTGTGATCTTTATAGGGATTTCAAAACTGATTATAATCACTTCTAATCGTCTCAATTTTAATTATGATTTCCTCCAAACCTTGACTGTAACTTTCTCTCTGATGTAACTCTCGATGATGTAGATATAGATGTAGATATGGATGATCTGGATGTAGAATCGCCAAGTCTGTTGGCGAAAGAAAAACTCAAGCGGTGAAGAAGCCAACAAAAGGGCTCTTCCGTCTCGCCCCCTAATTGGAAGGACGGTCCAATAGAGGGATAGGTCTACTCCCAAACTACGCCACTGAGACGGGTGAGAGAGACTTCCCGGAAAAGTCACTCTAGAAAAACAGCCCGACCGGTAACGGGCAACCGAGCTCGTACGTAAAACTGAAAACCAAGGATCCCCCGCCTGGGTATCCTAAAAGACAGGGTCAGCGGAACCGGTCTAAAGTCGGGATCCCAACGAGGTGTAAAAACACTGCGAGCTCGCGTAAAAATCGAAAAGGGACTGGGATCCTAGACCCGCGCACTTGGCGGCCGCTGCCCTAGCTGGGCTTCCTATTCTCCCGCCCAGTTGAGGGTCACCGCGCCCTCGCACGGTCAGGTGTAAAGGTCACCATGACCGGCATAATAAATTATTTATCATTATTCATTCACCGTCATATTCACTTGAATACTCTTTTTTTTTCTTCCCGTGGTCAACTTTATAGATATAGAGTAATCCTTTCATGAGTATTAAGAATTATTAGATCTAGAATGTTCCTTGCATTTCATGATGCCACAATCTCGATGATCAATAGTCAATAGGTTTCCATGTTAGCGTTTACTACTTACCACCATTTTTTTTATAGTTGACCCTAATGATCGGATATATTCCTGAATCGGGTCAATTCAAAAGAAATAACACAAAACATCTAGTAGGACTTTATAAATCCGTATCTACTGCATTCTAAGTAGTATTTCAAGATGCCAGTTTGTGTTGATAAGTACAAACCCTAATATCTTAATGTTTACCTACTTCTAGAAGTAGAGGCAATGACTAATCAGGGTGGTTGACATTATATTCCAATACATGTAACAAGATTACCTCATAGTTGCTATAGTTATAGTCACCCAATTGTGTCGACTGAAGTGAAGGTGTGATTATTTTCTATACTTGACAAACAGTGACCCAAATCTGAATAATTTACTCACCAGAAGG
Organism: Ottelia alismoides; assembly: GCA_037367405.1. NCBI lineage: Eukaryota > Viridiplantae > Streptophyta > Magnoliopsida > Alismatales > Hydrocharitaceae > Ottelia > Ottelia alismoides. The sequence continues at coordinate 1,198,328 of JAZKJV010001619.1, forward strand.
TAGGTCATGCTTGATATATATTTGGCTATATTGCAATTATAATAATAGACATTTATTTATAATCAATCTGGCATTAAAATGAGGTTCTAACTATATTATATAGTCTTAGATCTTTCTCTGCAAATGGTGAGCTATGTAAATCATAATAATTTTCTTTTTCTTTTTTTTTTGTAAAAGCTATGTGAATCATTTATGATGCTTCTATAACTACAGTTCCTTACTCCTAAAGATGAAACTACTATGTATGTCATATCAAGATTTTCTTTTAAGTAATTGTTCAACCACGACGATTTAAGCCACATAAATTGACTAGGAGAAACTAAACAAATGAACATGTATTCTTATTGCTACCGGTTAGTCTAGGTAGCTTAAATGAGGTAGTTTAAAACGTTTACTGGAAATCATCTTTGTTGAGAACCCATAAAACAAATCATTCTCCTAATCTCTTTATTTTCATATATATGGATTCATATTAATCCCAGTTAGTAGCTTAATGAAATAATTTGAACATCTACTAGAAACCATGGAACTTGATTCCTGGAAGCACATGATAGTGTCTAACAAATAGAACTTTTGTTAAAAGGAATTAGATCTCGTGACAACCATTCCTTGATTGATGGTACAACTTAATATAAGATACTATGTATCGTGATAAAGGCAAATTATATTATTCACGAGGAGTTACTGGGGACCTTATAACTACCATTACACATAATTTATAGATTCAAGTATAATCTCACCCAACATATTTCTAACGTTAGATACGATTTTTGATGTTTTCTTTCTGTACATCAATTACTAGATCTGAACTTTAATAAAATTACAATCCTTTATCTGTGGTAAAATCAAGGGATTTTATCACTTGTGCCCCTCCGAGATGTTGCAATATCAGTTATGCCCCTATCTTTTTGGTAATATCAGTTGTGCCCCTCAAAACTTGAGAATTTATCACTTGTGCCCCTCGGGTTAGTGACCGTCCATCCACAATGCAAACGGCCGTTAACTTTGAGGACATAAGCGGAATTACTTAAAAAAAAAAGGTTAGGAGGTCATTTTAACCTTCTTCCTCATCCTCTTCTTCTTCCTCCTCTTGCCCATCCTCTTCCACCTTCTCCTCCTCCTCCTCCCTCTCCGCCCCCGCCCCTGCCACATGCCGCCCAGCTCCGCCCCGAGCTCCCCTCCCCTCCCCGGCGCCGCCCCTCCGCCCCAGCCTCGAGGCAGCCCCGACCTCCCCCATCCCCTACGGCCCCTCCGCCCTCGTCTCCCCTCCCCGGCGCCGACCTCCTCCCCGGCGCTGCTCCCTCCGCCCCGACCTCCTCCCCCCACCCATGCACATCCCCCTCCTCCCCCAGCTCGTCCCCCACCCCTGGGCCTCCCCCTTCCCCGCGCCGCCCCGAGCACCCAACCCCCCGCCCCTGTCCCGCGACCTTCGTTTCCAATCTGGTCTAATGCTTGACCTTCGTTTCCAATTATTTCACGCTTTACCGCGATTTCTTCCCTAATTTCTTAAATTGCAGGCTATAGTCTATCAGATCTCGGCGTAATCAGATCGCGGGATGTTCTGAAATGCAGTTGTTCTCCAGGTGTTCAGCTAGTTGTGCTCCGGGTTTCAGATAACTCGCATCCTCAGATCATAGCTCCAGATGCACGTAACTTGAAGAGGCAAACAAAGCTCGAGGATTCTCCAACAATTAGCGATGGAGGTTGTCGATATAATCTTAAAACGATCTGCGACGACCTGCAAAGGAAATCAAGGCTCGAAGTTGATGCCTTGGCCAGCGTTGAGTTTAGGAGAGAGAATAATATGAATGGAAGACTCCATCGACGGTAATAGATTGGGAGTCTCAACCTTCGGCCACCGTGGCCGGAGGTGGTTAGATTGCGTGAGGTAGGCAGAAAATGCAGGGATTGAAGATGGAATGATCATCAGAGATTGATATGCAATTTGTGCAGCAAATTTGGGAAGAACGGACGGAATTAGAAAAGAGAATAGAAAGTGCGAGGAGAGAGAAGATGAATCCAGAAGAGAAGGAAAAATATGCAGGAAGCTAACATGGATAATAGATGAAGTAGATGACGTGCGGATGGAATTGCCACTGCTCGCGGAACTCGGCAGAGGAGTTCTGGGAATCCTTCCCTACGACGCGATGGTGTGCCCGCGACCCCTGCGCCCCCCGTAGCCCCGTCGCCCCCTGCCGGCCTCCTCCCTGCGCCCCCTAGACCCGCCGCCCCAGGTCACCCCCCTGTCGGCCTCCCCCCACCCCCAGGTCGCCCCTAAACTCGTGCCCGCCGCCCCAAGTCAGCCCCCAGGGCTTTCAGCATTTAGATAAATTTTCGATTAATTGATTGATGAAAAGTCACCAAAAAATCAATAAAATTCACCATTTGATCCGTAATGAGTGATATATCCGTGAAAATGCAAAAATTTTAAAGATTCGATGGATGCATGAAGGTGCAAATAAGAGAGAGAAATTATGAAGAGAGGAAGAAGAACAAATGGAGGAAGAAGATGAAGAAGATGTGTGGACAATAATACCCCTCTTAACTGCACCAAGGTTTGAAAAAACCATGGTTAAGTCAACTCATTGACGGTCAATCTGACGGAAGGGCACAAGTGATGACGGAGCAAGTTTTGAGGGGCACAACTGATATTACCAAAAAGATAGGGGCATAACTGATATTGCAACATCTCGGAGGGGCACAAGTGATAAAATCCCTAAAATCAAATGTTTATTTAATTTCAGTTTCCAGGAAGCATATAAAATCAAACAAAATTTCAAATAACACCAAATCTATTACAGGCTAAGAAACATTTAGATATGTATTGATTTAAATTTTTAGGGACTAGAACCACCAAACCAACAGAAAGCCGATATTTCTTTCTACTACATTATTTCAAATACATCATTCTGGATATCAGTGTGAAATAGGGATTAATTACAATTCTTCAGATTTACTTCAGCCTAATTTGATAAGAGAGAATTCATACTTATCAGTTCTATGAAAAAAATAAGTACCGTAGCAGGGCCATCCTAATCTATATATCATAGGGATGATTTGATATTCAAGAAAATCAGAAAGAAAAGAAAAAGATGGGATTCTTTACATGTATGGCAATAAGAGAAAGGGTGGGGACAGTACAAAAATCATGTATAATAAGCATGCATGGCAGCAAAAGATGGGGAAGGAGGTACCTATTTTTATATGGAGATCAGATTTGTTTTTGCATGCAACAGCTCCAAGGGGAAGAACTGGAGCTTTTCCAGCAATAGCAATTGCAAGGAAAAGGGTTGGAGCTTGTCCAAGAGCAGCAACTGCCAAAGGAGGGATTGGAGCCTCTCCAGGAATTACTCCAAGGCTTGCTGGACTGCAGCTTTAAAAAGGAAAAAAAAATTTGTCGGAGCAGCTTGATAGGTATTTAGAGGTTGGGGACTGCAACAACACACCTGGAGTTGAAGCAGAAACTCTTGGAGGAGTGATAGGGCAACCGAGCTTTGCTGGAAGCACCAATTGCTCAGCTGTAACTTGCTGCAGTAGTTGGCTGCTGATTGCAGCAGCAACAACCAGATGAGAGGGTTGTGCTCTCACTCTTCTCACGTTGGAGGAAGATAGGAATAGGGAATCGAAGAAGGGGGAAAGGGATTGTACCTATGAAATCTTATAAATTTGAAGATAACTTTGCTTTTGCATGTAGCTCCAAGCTTGATCAAGAGCCAGGAGCAGCAGCAATAATTGGAGTGGTTCCAGCTGCAGTTGAGGAAGAAGATGGAAGCAGCTTATCCAGATTGACCATTCCAGGGACTTCTACGGCTGGAGAATTAAAAAGGAGATTTGGGAGATTTAGGAATGAAAGAACAGGAAAGGGGAATGACTAGCAGACTCCTTCGTTGGAAATAGAGCAAAAGGAAAGAACGAGAATAGGGCTTCTATTTATAGGGAGTAGCAAGGCTTAGTTGATTTCCAAGTGGAGTATTTACCAAGACAAGTGGGATAAATTAGAAGAAGCAAGTGGAGAGAATCAAAAGGAAAAGTGGAGGGAATAAAGAATATGGCCGACTGCTGTGTTACCAGAATTTTATTATATATCTATATATTAATCTCTTTATTTGACATACTTTAAAAATCTACCGTACGCGTCACTTCGGGCTTCGTTTTCGACGCAAAGTATCTCGATTTGATCGTCTTTCAACGACGATCAAAATGAGTGTAATATTGATATACTTTCGATCGAGTTTTGAATACCCGAAATATTCGGATACGGTTTTTGTTTAAGATTAAATATTGTGATTTAAAAATACCAAACGACCTCCGATTGACGAACAGTCGATTCGTTGGTCTTGTTTCGTCGAATCGGATCTCATGATAGTCTCGGTTCGTTTTGCGGTTTCCGAATTTGCGGCGCGGCTTTTTCGCGGCGCGCATTACGAAGTGACCGATTTTTAGTTGATTTCGCCCGAACAACTTTTGATTCACGATCAATTGATCATTTTAAGTTGTTTGGTATTGACCAACAACTTTATTGGGTTCATCGGACCCTAATCGGGACGAGTTCGGGTTTGATTGGAAATCGGATGTTACAAGTGATATGTACACAATGAAGTTAGTTTCATATCAATAGGAGGTAGCATGCATAACTAAAAATGTGTGAAATAAGGTGAATATGTGCAGAGGATTATGAATGCAGAAATAGATGTTAATTTATGCAAATTATTTACAAGTCTATGAAAGCTAATTTATGATATTAGCAAGTTAACAAGTGAATGCATCTAATTTCTCGAGATGAAGCTCTATTTCCAGCTAATTAGAGTAATGAATCACATATTCATCAATAGTTAGGGTGCGATGGCGGGCTTCGCCCACTCTTCGTGAAGAGGGTGCAGAATATGATTCTTTAACTTGGTTCAATAAAAAACATATGGTTTCAATTCAAAGCATATCAAGAATTTATACTATTCAATTTTGTACTATTGTAAATGCTAATGATATTTGTTACTAAACACCAACGTAGGGATGATTCATTTTTATATCATATCCATTCATCTGCTAATGCGGTTGGTTAGTATATTTATGCTATTATTTTTGGGAATGTTATTTTTTAATAAGTGTAGAGTTCTTCTTATATTTTTATGAACATATTATAGCATTGGAAATGTCTAAATCTATGCAAATATATAGAATATATGTATAAAAACTGATTTATATATTTATAATAATTAAAAAATGCAAAATTAAATATAGCCCGACTAAATCCGATTCGTCGTCTGATTGTTGACTAATCCTTAGTCAACGACCCGGCCGACCAAGTACCGACTATCAACTTCTGCAACCTTGACCAAAAGCACCTTCTCCAAATGAGAGACAGAGAGGAACACCAGATACCCTTCCACTGCATACTAGGATAAGTTAAGTGTGCTATCCATTACACTGCAGACCAAACACAAAAATCCAACATTAAATTGATGTCATGTATAGTAAATCCCATATCAAAAAGGGCCTTAGGAGAAGTTTGACAGGCGGCAGTTTAAAATATTGCCGAGTCCAAGAAGATTTAAAATCATTTTCCAATTTCCAATAAATAAAAGATCCATATCTCTGAGAGTTACATAAAATGAATACTAGAGCTAAACAAATTGTTAGCAGCTATCAGTTGGGTGTGTGACGTCAGTAAAACAATAAAACAGGGCCATCAAACAGGAGGTCATTGACACACCCCCACCCCCCATCCCAATACAGTCAAACACAATCTGTTAAAAATCCGAGGTATTTCATATCAGAAAACTAGGGAACGGTATCCTTTGGTATTTTATGTTGCAGAACACCACAAGAATTAAAATATTAAGTTAAAGCTGCAATGGAAAGATGAACAAAGTTCCAACAACATGCCACAAAAAAAGGATTACAATGCTTATAAAAACAGCAAGGGAAAAGTGGCCAGAATCATATAATAAAATAGCATGTTCAGGTTATTAACCGTTTGAGAAGAGCCGTGCACGCTGTTCCTTACTGCCAACATAGAATATGCAAGACGCAGATGGGAGCCATGTATATAACTCACTCTGCATAACTAATTATATGTTACGGGAACATCTATGAGGAAAATATATGTGAAACAATAAACTCAAATAAAGCAGTACCTTCCAATTAACCAAGACCGCATTTGGAACTATAATTAGATGTGGCCCGTAATTCCCCTTGAATTCCATCAAGTATGCGAGCAACGCCATGACCTGTGTAGATTGGTAAATAAACATGCACCTGTCAACCTTCTTCTAATTGCATGCAACATTAAATATCAACCGACAGCACCTAAATTTTATTAGGACGAGGTGTTACCCTTGCATTCTACGCATAGAAGCACAAAATAATTGTTCATGGTAATTGATCATGATCGAACTTTGGTTCAGTTTGTATGCAGAAACTAAAATCTTACTTCAGAACTCTTTTTAAGGAAAAGGCGTGGGCACCCGTAATTGTGCACACCCACTCAAAAGCTTACTTTAGAATTGGCCATCAGAAACTATTTAATACAGAAAGGAATTCATACATCGTTTTTCAAAAGAGTAGCATTCATGATACGACCATAGCATATCCGTACAGAAGTTGCTTTACTTATGGCTCCCATTCTTTCAGTATTTGGACATTTCATATAAGCTGAGAGGGTTCAGAGTTTAAACGTGACACAAGTTCTCGCTGGTCAAATGTAGATGCATCATGGTACAACAAGCTAAGATGGTAGAAGAAAACTTGCAGATGAGACTGCAAAGGGGACTACTTACATAATTAGTGTAGGAATATTTAGTTGTGTGCCTCTTATGTTGTAGATGGGTAAATGTATACCTTCAAGATCCATTTACTCCATCCATGTGTTTAGTCCCACATCTACCAATGGTGGGACTTGGAGACTCTGTGGAGGCTACATAAGGAGCCCCAGACCTCCTTTATCCAGTGAGAAAAAGCAATGTAGCATATGGCCCTCTCAGGCCTTCCCCGTGGTTTCATCCCGCTCCTTAGAGGGTAGGGTTCCACGTAAAATCTTGGTGTCCCATGTTTCATGCTTATTTTTTTGTTCTTATGCTATATTTATCATTTTCGCTTCCGCATTCTTATTTTCTAACATGGTATCGAAGCGGGTCGATACTCGCGGAGTTATGTTCATTGTTTTGTTCGAGATTCGATTCAAGTTCTCATTTTGATTATTTATGTTCAAGTTGTGAGATCATTATCAGTTGTTCCGTCGATTAATTATTCACGTTTGATGATCATGTTGCCATCAAGTTTGAAAGAAAACTAGGGTTTATTTACGAAACCCTAATCTTGGACGTGCGTTGCATCTATAGTTCTTGGTGGCTTTTCTCCTGGTCCACCTTGGCGGCAACGCAGGTGGATGTTCATTTTTATCTCCAAACTGTCCGAGAGAAGCCATTAGGGTCCTAACGGAACCCTAATCATAGTTCATACCTCAAGCAGCCGACCATGTGACGATTCAAAGTCCCACATCACATGGCTGCTACACACGACGACCTCTTCAGGCATGCAAGCCCTCGCACCGTGCGCGAAGTAAGCTCGTGGTGATGGCGACGCTTACTCCAGGCAGCAAACCCGCAAAGCCCTTCTAGGGCTCCGCATCCAAGCGGGGCTGCTCGAGTCCCACATCTACCAATGGTGGGACTTGGAGACTCTGTGGAGGGCTACATAAGGAGCCCCAGACCTCCTGTATCCAGTGAGAAAAAGCAATGTAGCATATGGCCCTCTCAGGCCTTCCCCCGTGGTTTCATCCGCTCCTTAGAGGGTAGGGTTCCACGTAAAATCTTGGTGTCCCATGTTTCATGCTTATTTTTTTTGTTCTTATGCTATATTTATCATTTTCGCTTCCGCATTCTTATTTTCTAACATGGTATCGAAGCGGGTCGATACTCGCGGAGTTATGTTCATTGTTTTGTTCGAGATTCGATTCAAGTTCTCATTTTTGATTATTATTGTTCAAGTTGTGAGATCATTATCAGTTGTTCCGTCGATTAATTATTCACGTTTGATGATCATGTTGCCATCAAGTTTGAAAGAAACTAGGGTTTACTTACGAAACCCTAATCTTGGACGTGCGTTGCATCTATAGTTCTTGGTGGCTTTTCTCCTGGTCCACCTTGGCGGCAACGCAGGTGGATGTTCATTTTTTATCTCCAAACTGTCCGAGAGAAGCCATTAGGGTTCCTAACGGAACCCTAATCATAGTTCATACCTCAAGCAGCCGACCATGTGACGATTCAAAGTCCCGCATCACATGGCTGCTACACACGACGACCCTCTTCCAGGCATGCAAGCCCTCGCACCGTGCGCGAAGTAAGCTCGTGGTGATGGCGACGCTTACTCCAGGCAGCAAACCCGCAAAGCCCTTCTAGGCTCCGCATCCAAGCGGGCTGCTCGAGCCCTAACAACTACAACTCCATTGGGAGTCCAAGCTGCAGGCGGCGTAAAAGATGAGGAAGGAGGCGGCGCCGCCCGCACCTCTGAGCATTGCATCTCTTGTCAAATGCTCCAGCAACCCTTCTTGACGAAGGCGATGTAGCCTCCAGCAGAGCTCCATGCGGAACTCGCCTCCTCCAGGCGGCCAATCAACGATCGACAGCGCAACTCCCCCGGTGGTGGCACCAGAACCTCCAGGCAGAGTTTCCCTGCAACAGCACCGCAGATCCGAGCAGGTAGCGCATCTTCCAGCGATGTCGCCTCTTCCATCGATGACGGTGCAGAACCTATAGCGACGGCGCAACTTGGCTTTCCCATTAGATCAGGAGGTGGCGCCCTCCAAGACCTACAGCGGCGGCATCAGAAAAGATGGTTTCCCGAGAAAAGGGCCCAATGGCCCCTTAAATAATCGGGAGGCTCAATACTGACAAGAAGGGGCCTGATATTTGGGCCATGATCTTTAGCCCAAAATGGGTTGTTGCAAAAAAAATGGAGAGAGCACCAGTCGTGGTTGAAAAAAAAATGAACGGTTGTTTAAAAAAAAAAAAGGACAGTCCAGTTTCAAAAAAAATGCGCACAAAAAAATTGTACGCCATGAAAAAAAGAGGGGAGAGGGGATTTTGGTTTAAAAAAAGGAGATAATGTACTCAAAAAATATACGGAAAAAAAATGTGAGGAAAGACGTAAAAAAAGGAGATAAACAGCTTTAAAAAGGGGACAACTATTTAAAAAAATGAATAGATGAGAAAATGATAAAAAAATGAGAAAAGCCGAAGAAAAAAATGAGATGGCTTAAAATATTTTGTTTCTCCATCTATCTTGTCTTCTCCCAACTTGGTTGATGTTTCATTCCAACCAGTATGGGAGAAACGGGAAGTATGTGTAAAGTCAGAAGTATGTTCGGATTCAGATTTGTCAAAGACTAGCCATTTGTTCAGACTCTACAATTTTCAGATTCAGACTCGACGATTGATTCTGAGTCCACAATTTCAGACACGCACATGTATGCGATCATCTTTCAGATGAGCACATGTTTGCCATAATTTGTAGTGGTCCTCATCTTTTCTTGTTTTGTCGACCAGAGTTTTCACGTGAGCCATAGGGACTCCAGAGTAGAGGATCATTCCCTATGCTATGTGGGCAAAGTTTTCATGTGGTATCATAGGGACTCCAGAGTAGAGTACCATTCTCTGAGCCAGATTCGATCCTTTTCAAAGATGGAGCAAGTTGTCCACATGTTGTGGCGGGACAGAGTACTCCGACGAGGAGACTCATTTTCAGTTGCAGTGACTCTGACAGGCGTAGTTCAGAGCACATACTCTCCGACGAGGAGATTCAGTTTACTTCACACTCCAACCCGTTCGTCATCCTCACCTGCACGGCATGAGAAGCAACGTACTCGACAGCAGCTGACAGTTGTGCACGTTGAGTTGATATTATCTGTAGTGTCATGTATTGTGAGTTGAGTTTCTTTCTATTTGTCCAAGCTGACAGTTGTGCGCGTTGAGTCGATATTATCTATAGTGGCATGTTATTTTGAGTTGAGTTTCTTTCTGTTGCCCAAGCTGAGCATTGCATGCTCCAGCTTGAGGGAGAGTTTTAGAGTATTTGGTTGTGTGCCTATTATGTTTTAGATGGGTAAATGGATACCTCCAGGATCCATTATCCCATCCATGTGTTTAGTCCCACACCTACCATTGATGGGACTTGGAGGCTCTGTGGAGGCTATATAAAGATCCCCAGACCTCCTGTATCCAGTGAGAAAAAGCAATGAAGTATATGGCCCTTTGACGCCTTCTCCCGTGGTTTCATCCCGCTCCTTAGAGAGTAGAGTTCCACGTAAAAATCTTGGTGTTCCATGTTGTTGGAAGAATAAGAGTTGTATATTCCAGAGAGCCCTAGGGTCTCTTATATAGAGAAAATCCATGGGTAAATTACATAAGACGGAACATAGAAGAATAAAAAGAACAAACAGTACACAGACTACATAATTCTTTCGACACTCCCCCTCAAGATGGAGCATAGATATCGATCATGCTCAGCTTGGAAGTACACTTCTGGAATGGTCCTCTGAGCAACGGTTTGGTGAAGATGTCGGCAGTCTACTCCTCAGAACTAACATGTGAAGTAGAAATCAGTCCCTTCTGGACCATGTCTCTGGTGTAGTCACAGTCTACTTCAATATGCTTGTTTCCCTCGTGAAAGGCAGGATTATTGGCAATGAACAATGCGGCTTGATTATCAAACTGTAGCTGCATGGGTAGAGGTACATCTACATGCAAGTCTTCTAATACAGCTCGGACCCACATCATTTCTGTACTTGCTTGTGGCACAGCCCTATATTCAGATTCTACACTAGATCTAGCCACAACTGCTTGTTTCTTGCTTTTCCAAGAAACTAGAGAGCTACCCACAAACACAGCAAATCCTGAGGTAGACTTTCGATCCTTATGGCATCCTTGATAGTCAGCATCTGCACATGCAGAAACAGATAAATTGGTTTCCTTTCTGAAAAGCAATCCAGTGCCTGGAGACGATTTTAGGTATCTGAGTATCATATATATAGCATTCATATGTACATGTCTCGGTTGTTCCACGAACTGGCTTACCCGGCTAACCTGCAAAGGCAATATCAGGTCGGGTTATAGTTATGTGAAGAAGCTTCCCCACCATTTCTCTATACCTTCTCTTATCAACTTCTTCTGTATCATTATCATACAATTTCATGCTATGGGTCCATAGGAGTAGTAGACGGTCTGCATCGAACCATGCCCGTCTCAACAAGCATATCTATAATATATTTCCTCTGGGTCATTAGTAGACTCTATGCATTCCTGGCGAACTCCAACCCCAGAACCAAGGTCCTTTGTAACAAATTGACGACCCAACACTGCTTTGATCATCTCTATCCCCTGAGCATCATCTCCTGTAACCAAAATGTCATCAACATACACCATGATGACAATTGTACCTCGAGTAGTCCTCTGGATGAACCGTGATTGATCTGCATTGGATCTCTTGAATCCATGTTCTTCAATCAGTTGGGACAGCTTCTGAAACCATGCCCTTGGGCTCTGTTTTAAGGCTATATTTTGCCTTATGAAGTCTGCACACCATATAAGTCTCCCCCTCAGCAGCAAACCCGGAGGCTGCTGCATGTAGACTTCCTCCTACAGATCTCCATACAAGAATGCATTTTTAACGTCTAATTGGAACAAGGGTCAATCACGTACCACAACTACAGACAGAAGAATACGAAGAGTGGAGTGACGGGCGATTGGAGAGAAGGTATCCATATAGTCCACTCCATAAGTCTGAGAGAAACCTCGTGCCACTAGCCGTGCCTTATACCGATCAAGGCTATCATCTGCATGATACTTGACAGTGAATACCCATTTGCAGCTAACAACAGAAGCTCCTGAAGGAGCGGAAACTAAACTCCATGTGCCCCGCGATTATAAGGGCAGCTATCTCCTCCTCCATTGCAGTGATCAGATTTCAATGCATCCTGATAGGTCTTTGGGATCTCCACTGAATATAAAGCCACTGCAAATCTCTGAAAGTCCCCTGTGAGGCGATGAAAGGAGACCTGTGAGGCAAGAGGATACGAAGCACAGCTGCATTTTTGCTTTCTCATCGCAATAGGAACATCCAGATCATCAACCACTGAACTCACCGGAGCAGATTCGCCCTACAATGATGCACCCTGCATAGGCACACTATTCGACCCATCATTAATAGTAACATCTGAACATACCTGGGTGTGCTGGATGATTGGCGTGGAGCATGAGCAGGACCAGATCGACAGGTATAAAATTTTGTTAGTGGCGAGACAAGCGGTTTTGGTGGAAGTGGTGGTGGTGGAGGAGCTGACGCAATGTTAGGAACTGAATTGGACAATGGAGGACTCACCGTAGGAGGAGGGACATAGACCTCGTCAGTAGATGTGTTAGAGACCAATCTGTTACATGCAGGTGAAAAATACATAACAGACTCGAAAAAAAGTGACATCATCACTGACAAAGTATTTCCTATTAACCGGATCATAGCAACGATATCCCTTCTACTTCCGAGAATAGCCCACGAAGACACATTTGACAGCTCCAGTAAGAGCTTGTCAAGACCTGAGGATAGCTGATGAACAAAAGTAACAACTCCAAAAACACGAGGGGTGAGTGAGAATAAATCCTTATCTGGAAAAACAACAGACAGGGGAATTTTCTCACCAAGTACCGTGGACGACATACGATTTACCAAGTAGAAGGCTGTAAGAACGGCATCTCCCCAAAAGAAATAGGAGCACAACTCTGGATAAGTAGAGTTCGAGTAATGTCAAGAAGGTGACGATGCTTTCTTTCAGCAACTCCATTCTGTTGGGAGGTGTAGGCACATATAGTTTGGTGTATAATGCCTTTTGAAAAAAGATATTGTGAGAGAGACCGAGTACAAAATTCCAATGCGTTAACAGTACGAACATATTTCACATTGGATGAAAAGATATTGTTCACTTCATTGATAAGATTTTTAATAACATCACCAGCTTCAAATTTATTCTTTAACAGGAAAACCCACGACAGACGAGAGAAATCAACAACCACGACAAGATAAAACCATGGAAGGCCGTATCCCGATATATCGGCGATATATCGGCGATATATCGACGATATATCGGTATCGACAGGTCACCGATATATCGCCGATATGTCCGATATCGGGTATCGACCCGCAAAAAAGGCGAGCTGAATCCCGATGTCAGCGATATGGCGTCGATATATCACCGATATATCGGCGATATATCGGTATCGACATGGTACCGATATCGATACCGATATCGATATGTCCTTCCATGGATAAAACCTGTGCCCCTGGTGATCAGGGACACGACTGGGACCCCAAATATCAATATGGAGTAACTCAAAAGGGGATCCACTGCTCCGACTCTGACGACTCGGGAAGCTAGCTCTATGATGTTTCCCTAACTGACAAGCTTCACACCGGAAGGACGAACTTGGAGATATCTGAGGCAAAAGGGAATGCATATTCTGTAGAGGGAGGTGACCAAAGCGTAGAAGCCATGTATATGGAGAGACAGATCCAACAGCATGAGAAGAGACTCCAGCATATGAACTCATGTTCAGACGATAAAGACCATCCTGCTCAGAACCACAGCCAATCACCCTGCCCGTTAGAATGTCTTGAAATATAAGGGAAGATGGGTCAAATATAGCGCAACAATGCAAATCTTTTGTAATCTGACTAATAGAGAGTAAGTTCATCGAAAATTCAGGGGCATGTAAGACATTCTTGAGACGCATGGAAGAGGATAACAAGATCTCCCCCTGTCCAACAATGGAGGAATGAGTCCCATTGGCAATGATCACCGACCTCCCTGGAGGAATCTCTCTGTATGAGATAAGTCTATCTCTGTCTCGACATAGATAGTACGTGGCATCAGAGTCCATGATCCAATCGGAGATGTCTGAACTATAACATGTGGTAAAGGCACAGGCACTACCTGAGGTACTAGCGGTGGCAGAAGTACTGGCAGAAGCAGACGCAGCTATATCAGAAGGGCCTCCAGAGGAATCTGTAGAAGCAGGTGGCATAATATCCCGTAACCGAGCGACGAGTTCTTCAAACCTCTGATCTGAAGTAGAAGATGATGGAGATGCAACATGTTCTGCCACCCGGGCTAATGCTGGAAAGCCATGCTTCGAATAGCATGTATCCTCCGAGTGACCTGGACGGTGGTAAAAACTGCAAGGTGGACGAGACCGACCACCACGGCCTCCAGTTCCACGACCACGGCCATGAAATGAAGATGAGGAACCACCTCGCCCTCTGGAAGCAGCCATCGCAGAGGGGGATGGTGTAGATGCGCTGGATGGAAAGAGATGCGGCTAAGCCTCCGGTACACCTCCTCCATAGGAGGAATGGTAGCATCTGCGAGTATCTGTGATCTGGCCGCATCATATTCAGGATCAAGAGCCGCAAGGACTCCTACCATGGTAGCATTACGAAATGTCTTCTGTTGTTATGGTGTGGCCGTCAGAGGGATAGTGTTGTAGAGTTTATCAAATATCTCCTTAAGGGATGTATACAAGGAATGAAGTGGTCGCCAATTCTGCTTCATGGTGAATATGTCGTGCTGCAGTTGTAGCATCTTGGTTTCATTCCATACCTGGGAATATGTCGCCGACTCGCCGCAAGAATGTCCCACATCACTTTAGCAGTGAGCTGATAAAGGACATTATTGACAATCTCCATCGACAACGTGCCTGACAGCCAGACTTTGGCAAACGAGTCATCAGCCTCCCAAGAAGCATAAATCCATGTCTTCTCTGCTGGCTCATCCTCGGTAAGAATGTGCTTCTTACCGTTTGACTTCATGAGACTCATGAACTGCATCGCCCAGAGCTCATAGTTCGACCCGTCCATCTTCACTATTGGTGCGGGACCTTTGAACGCGCCTATGGAAGGCATATCAACCTTGGATTCTGACATATCGCCGCAGGAGAAGAACTAGGGTTTGTAGACAGAGTGACAGATGTCTACACAAACTGCATAGGATTCGAGTGCGTATGTAGATGTTACGCACCCAAATCCATAGATATGGCGAAGGAGGCGGCTACTACCAAGCCGACAGGAGGCGGGGCCGGCTAGGGCAAGGCCGGCAGGGGACGGGTGCCGGGACCTGCTAGGGCACGGTCGGGAGGCGAGGTGCCAGCTAGGGCACGGTTGGAAGGCGAGAGGCAGAGACCCGAGGCTGGAGGCGGGGGCCTGAAGGCGGGGCTAGAGACCCCGGGGCTGGAGGCGGAGGCGGGGAGCCCGAGAGGATCCGACGGTGGCGACGGCGGGAAGAGAGAGAGGGGGGGTTGAGGGGGGGCAGCAGGTGGGATGAGAGGGAGCCTAGGGTTTAGGCTCTGATACCATGTTGGAAGAATAAAAGTTGTTGTATATTCCAGAGAGCCCTAGGGTCTCTTATATAGAGAAAACCCATGGGTAAATTACATAAGACGGAACATAGAAGAATAAAAAGAACAAACAGTACACATACTACATAATTCTTTCGACACATGTTTCATGTTTATCTTTCTGCTCTTATACTCTGTTTATCATTTTCGCTTCCGCGTTCCTATTTTCTAACAGTTAGGATGAGAGCATTTATGTAGGATAGTCGGATCAAAGCTTTACGAATAAGGGAAGGGAAACTTTAAATGTAGATGTATTTCTAACTTAAAATTGCAATGAGATAAAGAGGAAGCTATACACATAAGTGGGACATGAGCATCTCCAGAAGGAAGAAAAGATGACGAGGCAAAGCTAGCGGACATCCTGGGCTTAGTAACTGGTATGATTTCTTCCAAGAGAGCTAGTTAATAATATGGTATGGTAGAAAAGGCATTCAATACCCTCACGCTTCCTCTCACAGCCACATGAAGGGAAGCTCCATTGTTGTGTGCAATGGGAATTGGTTGGGTGACCAATCTTCCAGGGATTCTTTCTGTGCATCCTTCCGTGGAGGATAGTTTCCAGATGAAAATGAAGACAGGTGTCTTATAAAGAGGTCGAAATCCATAATGATGCTATTGATCATCTGATCACAATGGAATGATACTATCTTCAAGGGAGCAAAACCTTATGCAGAAAATATTATCATCTTGTGCAGAGGTTGTAGTCCTGATAAGTCACCCTAGTGGGGCAACGTACTTTGTTTATCTTTGGTTGTGTGGTCATTGTAGGTGCTGCCCTGTCAGTGTCTTGGGCTTTTTTTCCATTGATATTTTTAATGAAGTAGATTATTACTATTCTCAAGTAACTATTCCTTTGGCTTTTCAAAAAATTGTGGTATGGTAAAGAGCTTCTACATGATAATGCTTGATAATGCTGAGCGGAAAAAAATGCTAGTCGAGTTTCATAATTGAAATCTTAGTTATTCAATTATCAAGATATTATTAACCAACAATGGATATCGCTTTGTTGGAGTTCTCACCATTGACGTTAGTGATTGACGTATGCAATATAGCATCAATTGCAAAACATCTCACATCTGATAAACAACTACTACTTGAATTTCAGCCAAGGTTGCAAAAACCGGCATGCGGTATTCAGTCGGTAGGGTCACTGATTACTGATTAAATGATATGTAGGAGTTTAAACAGAAATTAAACGGATTATATAATTTTGCATTTTTAATTAATAAAAATATATTACATATATATAATTAATAAAAAAAAGGATAAGTAAATAAATAAGAAAGATGTAATCACATATTCACTACATAGATCAAATATTGTCAAATTCAAGGAACATTCCATCCAAATATCAAAATAAATAACATGAACAACTAGAATTCATAGACAAATGTCAAAATAAATGACATAAACAATTACAATTCAGAGCATGAATCCAAAAAGTCATGGATAATGGTGATTCTTTGAAGAAAGTAGATACATGTTCTTAAAAGGCCGTTTAAGGTCGTTTAAAAGACCGCTTAAGGCCGTTTAAGGCTATTTAAACGGCCATTTATGGCCGCTTATGCGGCCCACTCGTTTATGGACCCGTTTTTGCTTAAACGATGTGGTCGAGCATCGCATGCGTTTAAATGGTCGTTTGGACCGTTTTTTGCATCCTAGATTTTAGTTGATGAAGTTAGTGTACAGCATCATGAGTAACGGCAAAAAACGGCAAAAAGAGTGTAAAGAATTTCGGAACCACCTTCAATTATTGGCTAAAATTGAATAGACTTTCATGAGAACCACGAAAATTCCATTCATATTATCTCTTGCGATAAAGTAACTATTTACCATTAAGGATGTCGTTACATACTTTACTTCTACTTTAAAACATTACTTTTGGAAACTACTTATATTTTGTGATATCCAAAAGAAATCAAACAATTAACATTGGAACGTTCGTTTATGCGATATATCCATTAGAAAATGTTGGGAACTTCATTTCTATGAAAGGAACCCATTTTAACCCATTTCCTACTTACTTCCTTGAGAACCAATAGGCATGTCGGTGATCCTCAACATGCCTATATCCCAACATGACAATAAACTATAAATATCTAAATCAGCGATAATATGCACCATGGAACTTTAACTTCCTTGTGATTGTGGATCAACTTGAGAATGGCTGGTGTCGGCTGTGGATAAACTTAAGAATGATTAGAACTTTGCTTTTTATTCTGTTATGAAAGCATAGCAAATTTTTGCCTCGGATTGGAGGTTATGGTATGGTTTAAAACACTTCTATTAAGCCTTCTCCTTGTCGCATTGGAGGTTATGGTATGGTTTAAAACACTTCTATTAAGCCTTCTCCTTGTTTAACAGGTTGTGCAGGAAAATGAAAAAATAAAACAGTACTGCAGAAATCCATGGTAAAAACAGGGCGATCATCCATCTCTTTTTCTCAAACAAAATCCATGGTATGAAGATAAAGACGTAGAGTGGCGAAATTGTTAATGAGATTTGTATGTTATTTTAGGGTTTTAAGGTAGAAGGATCACATCATTAGAACCTGATAGTTAAGTTGTCCATCAATAATATTTTGGAAGTTGTTCGAGGACCATTGTAACCATATCTATCTCAAAATGCATAACGATATCTGCAAAAATCCATTTTCAGTTTCAAAAAATATAAAATATAGTTATAGGCATATATTTCCACGCATCATTTTATAATAATGGCTATGGCTGGTACAAAGATCAGGTAAATAAGAAGGGTTACGTTAGCTAATCAATAATCAATATAAAACAGTTGCGGACAACTATTTAGGAATTTGTTGCGGACAACTATTTAGGAATTTGCCTCAATACAGTTGGATTTTTAACATGGAGTTAAGCAAACATTTGAATTTCATAAGGGTGTCCTCCTAGCGATGTGTTGCATTGCCCAAATGCAATGAGAAATTCTTAGCAACGACCGCTACATCGCTGCCAAAGATGTAGTTCAAAATTTACAACGTTTTTGAATCATGAACGGATGAGAGTAAATAAGCTAGTTCTATTGCATCACCACTCGGATGTTGTTGAAAATTTGCAAGGATTCTCGCATGATGGACTCGTGCGACAAAGAAGTTCGTCCAAAAGACGTCACAAAAGAAGATGCAGATAGATAGTTAGAATATTAGCACCTTGACTGGAAAATTGATGGAGATAATAGATACGATGGAAAGAAGGAAGATTCAGATAATTTGTCTCCAAGAAATAAAATGGGGTTGGAAAGAAAGCAAGGGATATCGAGAAGATAGATTTTAAAGTTTTAAACTATGTTATTCAAACAAAGATAATGGTAGAAATTGTGTTGGAGTGGCAGTTCATAAAGACTTGAAGAATATTATGGTTGAGGTGCAAAGTTTTTAGGATTGGATTATTTTGCTAAAGTATGTGCTTGAAGAAGAAATTCCAAATATCACCTTAGTTTATTCACCACAAATTGGCTTAGCAGAAAGGATTAAACACACTTTTTGTGAGGATTTGAATAAGATTGTGTAAGAAATCCCACAAAGAGATATGATTTGCCTAGTGGAGATCTTAATGAACATGTGGGAAAGGATGCTTTGAGATATGCTAGTGTCCATGGAGGACATGGCTTCGAAGATAGAAATAAAGAGGGAAATTCATCTTGGATTTTGTAACGGCTTATAACCTTTTCATAGCAAATACTCTCTTCAAAAAGAGTGAGGAGCATTTAATTACTTATAAGAGTGACCGACTGAAACACGAATGGATTACTTTGCAATGAGGAAGAAGAGATCAATTCTGTTACAAAAACTGCAAAGTAATCCATGAGAGAGCTTGCCATCTCAACATCGCTTGGTAGTCATGGACGAGCAAATAAAAGGGTTGGTAAAGAAAAATATAGTTCCAAAGATAATTATCACCATATGGTGGAATCTTAAATGAAGCAATCAAGCTTCAAGGAAAAAGTTTTACAAGACGTTTCTTGGGATTGTCACGGAATTGCGAACGGGATGTGAGAGGTGATAGCATATTGTATCTGAAGGGTAGCCAAAGAGATGCTAGGCGAGTTCGATGGAGGGGTTCCAAGCCAAAAAGAGGCTTGGTGGTGGAGTGAAGGGGTGCAAGAGCAACTTAAAATTAAAAGAGATTGCTTTAAAGCTATGTATAATGACGGAATAGAGGAAACTGTCACAACTACAAAATAGCGACGAAAGAAACAAAGAAGGTTGTCAGAGAAGCTAATTCAAAAGCTTATGAAGGTTTGTACAAAAATATTGACTCTAAAGAGGGCCCAAAGGATATATTCAGATTGGTCAAAGCAAGAGAAAGAAAGACTAAAGATCTTTCTCAGGTGAGATGCATTAAGTATGATGAAGGACATGTGTGTATTCCTCAGAAGGTTATAGAGACTAGATGGAAACATAATTTCTGGGGTCCGGAAAGTGCTTGCTTCGCATTCTGGGCCGGTAAGCTTTTCAATGGAGAAGGGAACAACGAGATCACTTGAGGAGATCTTGCTAATAGTGAAAGGTACCAGAATCGTGCAAGCTATAGATGCATACAAAGGAAGGAAATAGAGGAGGCTTTGAGGATTATGAATCCTGTGAAAGATACACATTCCTATAGAAGTATGAAGAAATATAGGTGAATGCGATTTGACTTGGCTCTCAAATTTATTCAATGGTATTTGGCAACAACAATGACAAAAACAAAGTCTTTTCCCACATTAAGTATGGTCAGTTGCATGGATTCTTTACCTCCATTCAGATCAATCTTGGGTCATTCTCAGGCTTAGATCTAAAAAAATAAGATCCCTTCAGATAGCATCATTCCAACACTTCTTGGGCCTTTCTCATCCTCTCTTAGCCGGCTCAACATCTCAACAGTCGCATCTCCTAACTGGTGCATCATCCGGCCTCCTTTACAAATGGTCAAACCCTCTTAAGCGGTTTTCTCGCATCTTATCCTCGATCGAAGCTACACCCACTTTCCTAATAATTGTATCATTCGGAATCCAATCTTTACGTGTATGTCCACACATACACCTTAGCATTTCTATTTCTACAATTGTCATTCTCTACACATGTCTATGTTCTACAGCTGCTTTGTAAAACTTTTCTTTGATTTTAATAGGAATTTTTTTATCGCATAGAGCAGTAGAGGCTCCTCTCCACTTTAGCCAACATGCATTTATTTCATGAGTAACATCTCCATCGATTTCCCCATCATGTTGCAAATAAATCACAAGTATCTAAAAGAGTCTTTCTTCTGAATGTTATCATCACCAATTTTCACCTCGATTTCTTCACCATTGCTTCCATCAAAAGCACACTCCATATATTCAATCTTAGCCCTGCTTATACGAAATCCTTTATTCTCTAATGCATGTCTCCATACCTCAAGCTTCTCGTTTACTCCATCTCTAGTCTCATCAATCAACACAATATCATCGGTGAATAACATACACCAAGGTATCTTTACTTCATATATTCAATGTTATGTGGCGAAGCAAGAAAATGCCTGAAAATTGGAGGAAAAGCATCGTGGTGTCTCCTTGTAGGAATAAAGAAGACAATCAAAATTGTTCGAATTGTAGATGTATCAAATTGATGAGTCATACTATGAAAATTTAGAAACGTGTGATCGAAAGAAGGTTGAAGCAAGCTTCCAAAGTAACAAACAACCAATTCGAATTCATGTCAGCTTGCTCAACTATTGAAACTATTCATTTGTTGAGAATAATGGAGATTTATAGATGATAAAATATGAAATGCGGAAACGAATCAAAGCAAGAACAAGATAAAAAATACACTTTGTTTTCACGTGGAACCCTACTCCTTAAGGAACGACATGAAACCACGGGAGAACCGCCTCAAAGGATTGATATTCTATTCACCTTTTTCAATGGATACATAGGGTGTGGCTCTTTATATAGTTCCAACAAGACACCAAACTTCCACCATCACACGATGTGGGACTAAACACATGAGCCACCAAAGACATCCTTCAACACTTCCCCTCAAGCTGAAGCATGAAATGCACATCTTGGACAAGCACAAAGAAGACACTCACTCACTGAATACAAGACCTAAGGACAATATCAAGTCAACGCATACACTGTCGGCTATCGTCGAGGATGTTGCTTCTCATGCCATGCTGGTAAGGAACTGGAGGCTGGATTGTGAACTGGCCCGAAATGAAATGAGTCTCCCACTGAGAGAGCTCTGGCCGATAACATGTCTTCTTCGTTGAATATTGCTCCATCTCTCTAATGGGTTGAACAACAAATGAAAGTCGTGGGAATATCCATGCGTCATGGAGTTCACGTCATAGGAAATTACTGTAGGAATATCCATGTGCACTAGAGCTACGATCAATGGAGAATGGAGCAAAAACAATGAGTCTCCCACCGGGAAAACTCTGAAACACTACGTCACACTAACATAGAGTGTCTCAAATAATGGTAAGGTCTTGAAACTGCTACCTAGACCTCCTCATTTTCTCACATACTTGTCGGAAATGGAATGATACTCGACCAAGTTGGGAGAACAAATGAAAAGGGGTCAAACAAACATGAAACAACTTTTTTCATGGGCCATTCACTTTGTTTTTAACTCATCATTCATCCCTCTTTTTTGGATAATTTTTTATGGCTAAGCAATTTTTTTAAAGCCATTCAAAACTTTTTTTGGCCTCGTTTCTTCCTCTCTTTTTCAAATCAACCTCTTTTTTCAATCAGCCCCTTCATTTTTTCTCTTGGACCCTCCTTTTTTTTAACTCAAGGCCCAATTGGGCCATACATTCAGCCCTTTTTCTTTATAAACAAAGCAACAGCCCTACTTGGTCCTCATTTCTTTACTTGGGTCGATTAGGAAGAGGCATCAACTCCCTCCCCTCAAAAGAACGATTAGAGTTCCCCGTTGGTAACCCATCCTTGTCGTCAGGATGTGCACTGCCGGGAGGTAGAATCTGGAGTGGTGGGCAGTGTGAGAAGATGCCACCTCACGGTGGTGGATTGCTTACCCAAGATCTGCGCGCAAGATTTACGATATCGTCAATGCTTCTTTACCCGTTGTCGAATAGATGGAGGCATCGCATGGCCTGAAGATGCTATTGTGCAAGGGTGCGCGAAAAAAGAAAGGCCTCACCGGAGGCCCTCGTGTCGGTGAAGAAGCACCGCCTAGAGCTTAAGTCGTGTCGTTGCCAGTGATCTTCTCCGTGTGATGAAGCAGCCTCTTCTTCCCCTTTTTTCTCTTACGCGAGAGCGTTATAGGTGCTTTGCCCTCACGTGTGCACAAGGACTCCTCGTGCGAAGAGGAAGCTCTGCCTGTAGAGCATTGTATGCATCCTAGATGCTTGAAATATGGCAGCCTAGATTTCCTCAAAAACATAGAACTTGAAAACTTGATCTTCAGAATCTTAAATACTTCTGCGTAGAATTAGGAGCTTGGAGATCTGCCCTTGCCTTTGGAAAGAGTTTGTTGCCAAGAGCTTGGAGAACAATGGTCGAGGTTTGGTGTATCCAATATGTTAATGACAAACAACGGGTTGCAGAAAACATGGATGACAATGTCGTTACGCAAAAATAGATTTTCATCAAAAATCCTAGATCTCTTGAACTTGAACATATCAAAACCAAAAATAAATCTTTATGAATGAAAATATAATCATAGCGCTATGATATCATGTTAGAATATGAAATGCGAAAGCGAATCAAAGCAAGAACAAGATAAAAAGTACACTTTGATTTTACGTGGAACCTTACTCCCTGGAGCAGGATAAAACTACGAGAGAACCCTCCCAAAGGGCTAATATTCTATTCATATTTCTCAATGGATACATGGGGTGTGGGGCTCTTTATATAGCTAAGGCACCAAATTCCCACCATCACACGATGCGGAACTAAACAATGAGCCACCAAAGACATCCTTCAACAATAGAGCTGAAGGGAAGAACCTCAATATGATTTTTATTGATTTGGAGAAGGCTTATGATTCAATTCCACGAATAATATTGTGGAGATTTTTGAAGAAGAGATGAGTACATGTCCTATATATAAACCTAATAAAGGATATTTATGATGGGGTTTCATCTTGTGTAAGTATCCAGTCTGGGAAGACTGACTATTTTGACATCAGCATAGATCAACATCAAGATTCGGTTTTGAGTCCATTCTTTTTTACTTTGATTATGGACAAGTTGACTAGTCATATTCAGGATGAGATACCTTAGTGTATGTTGTTTTTTCTTTTTGATTAACTTGGTGTATGTTGTTTGTCTATAACATTGTGTTTGATTGATGAGACTATAGATGAAGCTTGAGGTTCGGAGACATGCATTAAAGACTAAAAGATTCCGTATAAGTAGGGTTAAGACTGAATATATGGAGTACGCATTTGATGGAAGAACTAGTGAAGGAAACT
The DNA here is from genome assembly GCA_037367405.1 of Ottelia alismoides. NCBI lineage: Eukaryota > Viridiplantae > Streptophyta > Magnoliopsida > Alismatales > Hydrocharitaceae > Ottelia > Ottelia alismoides. The sequence goes on from JAZKJV010001619.1 coordinate 1,222,181, forward strand.
AGGTGAAGATTAAAAAAATAACATTTAGAAGACAATTCTTTTATAATATCCGGGATCTATTTTGCAACATGATAACAAGTTCTATGTTTTACAAAGCAGCCGTGAGACCTGCTACGCTCTATGGATCTGAATGTTGGCATGTGAACCATAGACATGTGTAGAGAATGGTTGTAGCAGAAATGAAAATGCTAAGGTGGATGTGTGGACACACACGTAAAGCTCTTGGTGGCCCAACCGCAGCCCAACCAGGCTAGGGCAGAGCCGAGGGGCACCCTAGGCAGGGGCTCAGCATGCCCACACAAAGGAGGAAGGTCACACGAAAGCCACGGCAAAGGAGTTGGAATGCCAAAAACTGCTACACTGGCAGTGCATCAACACGAAGAGAAGGATTGAAGCCCCCCAATAGTGACGCAGCAACAAGCACATCCCAACGAAGCCACCGGAAGACACCTCGCGACCCAACCCAAAGGGGAAGAAGCCGAGAGCCTCCACCCAGCCTCACTCCGACTCCCTCAAGATACTCCCAACCCCAGCGACGTTGGAGAGGAACCCTAAGCCGCTCTCCAAAAATCGATTGGTGGCCCTCATCCCCTTACCTTCTAGTCTAAAATACTTCTTTAGACGCGATCTTAGTAACCCTGGCATTCGCATGGAGAAGATGTATTGCATGGAAGATGACAACCTACTCAAGCGATAGTGAATGGTGAAGACTTCCCCCGCTATAAGTAGGGTCGGATACATGGATTCTTGCTCAAATCCATGTTGAAAGATCTGACCATTTTTTATGCTAGTTGACGGCTATCTAATGCAATCCCCATAAGGAAGGACTTAAACTCTACCTTTTGGGGGGTAGGCACGTTGTACTACCACCAGACCATTGAAGGGTACCCATTCAGGCGATAGTGAAATGATAATTTTGCTAGGAAAGCTCTCCATGTAGAAAAACGCTTCCCAAGTTCCTCAGATTATTCATGTTTCGGTGTATCTAATATTCTTATCGCTTATGCTTTCCTCCTTCACATTTTGAAAGTTTCAAGGGTAAGCAGTGTAAAAAGTGATTCTTTTACCTTGGACATATCATTCTCCGTTCTTTCGTACGAATAAGGAATGATTTGGCGATGACCTAGAAAGACCCGGACTTCCTAAGCACTCTGATAACTAATGGAAACATGCTCAAGAACTCTTTTTAGGCCTATAAATGGCTTTGTGTATGTCGGAGAATATGTGTCATATGTTGTAGATGAGTAAAAAGGATCTTGCCAAGATCCATTTATCACATCCAGTTGTTTAATCCCACATCTACCAGTTGTAGGATGTGGAGACTCGGCGAGGGCTATATCAAAAACCCCACACCCTCTGTGAGAAAGTGCAATAGACACATATGGCCCTTTGAGGCCTTCTTCCGCGACTTCATCCCGCTCCTTAGGGAGTAGGGTTCCGCGTTAAATCTCACGTTCTTCATTGTTAATTATTCTTTATTTCTGATACGCTTCCGCGTTCAAGTTTTCTAACATGGTATCAGAGCGGGTCGATTCTCGAGGATTTTAAGTTATTTATTTTTATTCGAGACTCGATTTGGAGTTCTTGTTCTTTAAGATTGATGTTTAAAGATTATTCATTTTCATTGCTAAAGATCGTTGGAGTTCCCGTTTCTAGGATTTTCTTGAAACCCCAATTCAACACAGGCGATAGGTACAAGTTCTAGAAGAGTTGTAGGGTTCAAACCCTATTTTCAGCAAGATCTGGTGTAGCACGTGGTTCTAGCAACTTTTGTTCTTCGGATTTTCCTTCAGATCTATTTTTCGTCCATGTTGAAGGCTCCTAATGACAGTGTCAGGAGACGCCCTTGTTGCAACTCCTTCCCAACTCCAACAGGCAGTGCCACCTTATTCTCGAGCAGGCAGCGTGAGGCCCTCATTTTCACAGCGACCAAGCCTTGTTCCAGATATGGAACCCTGGCCGATCACAGCACCAGCTCTGTTGCTCGATGGATCATGGAGCAGCAAGCAGCGAGCAGCGAGGACCCATCTTCCAGCCTCCAGGGACATCGGTTCGACAAGACATGAGACCAGCATTTCCACCTCCGCCCCGCGCAACGACGAAGAAGAGGTGGCGGAGGTCGAGGCAGCTCCAGCCACATATGGCGGCAGCGACGACATCAGGAGAAGCGCCTCTCCCAGGCGACGTTTCCCCCTCGCGCCTCTCCATGTCTACGACGACGCCTCCATCGGAGACCCCAGCTACAACAGTCGGAGATCCCAGCTTCATGGCGAAGGCAACTACATAGGAGATCCCAGGCCTTGGTGGGAGCTCCTAGTGCCACATCGTGTGAAGCAGCCCAAGGCACCCCATCAGGCGACCAACGATGTCGCTCCTCCTCCATCTTGTTCGAGGGGTGGCAGGGCCATCTCCAGCAAAGAAGCCCCTATCGGGGGTGGCTGTCTTTTGAGAAAGGGGTTCCCATAAACCCTAAATAAGGGTAAGCCTCAAGTGGGTCGTTTTTCGATTAAAAAAAGAGAGCTGGGCCTATTTGGTCTGTGTTTAAAAAAAAGGTTGGCCCTTTTTGGGTCGAGATATTTTGTTCAAAAACAGGAGAAATCGTACAAAAAAATCGTAGAAAATGCGAGAAAAGCCAAAAAAATGGATGGCTCATTTAAAAAAATGAGACGATTATAAAAAAGAGGGAAATAGTCGAAAAAATAATTTAAAATTGAGAATAAAAAGGCGAGAAAATTGACAGCTTATTGATTTTTTGTCCTCCCCATCTTCATGTCTTCTCCTAACTTTGTCGATGTCATTATATTCTAATAAGTATGGGAGAAAGGGGGAGTATTGTGTAGAGTTCTACAACAGGCCAGTTCGTCAGATTCTAGATTCTCCAGTTCAGATGCCAGGCCAGATTTAGACTCTACGGTTATTCAATTTTTCAAACTCGACATTCAGATTCCAAGTCCTCAATCAGATGTGCGCATGTTTGCCATCATTTGTTGTGGTCCCCACCTTTTATTTTGGTCAGAGTTTTCGTGTGATCCATAGGGACTCCATAGTAGAGATCCCATATTATAAGATAGTGTGGGAGAGGTCCAGTTCTCCGACGAGGAGACTTCTCAGACTCCATTCTCCAACGACCGTGGACTCTGACGAGGATGTCTCCACGGTTTTTTCAATTCCGCCCTTCATAAAGATGGAGCAGTTGTTGACATGATGTGGTTGGCCAAAGTTCTCCAGGTAGAGATTCATTTCAATTGCAGTAACTCTGACAGACGCAGTACAGAGCATATGCTCTCCGATGAGGAGACTCAGTTTGACTCATGCTCCAGCCCGTTTGTTCCTCCTCACATGCACGGCATGAGAAGCAACATCCTCGACAGCAGCCGACAATTGTGTTTGCATTAAGTTGATATTGTTTGTAGTGTCTTGTAGTATGAGTTTGATATTTCTTTCTGTTTGTCCAAGCTGATCATTGCATGCTCCAACTTGAGGGGGAGTGTTGGAGAATATGCGTCATATGTTGTAGATGGGTAAATGGATCTTGCCAAGATTCATTTACCACATCCAGTTGTTTAGTCTCACATCTACCAATTGTGGGATGTAGAGACTCAGTTAGGGTTATATAAGAAGCCCCACACCCTCTGTATTCAATGAAAAAGTGCAATAGACACAAATGGTCCTTTGAGGCCTTCTCCCATAGTTTCATCCCGCTCCTTAGGGAGTAGGGTTCCACATTAAATCATGTGTTCTTCGTTGTTAATTATTCTTTAATTCTAATACGCTTCCGCATTCTATTTTTTTAACAGTGTAGTAAGCAAACCTTCTAACACTCCCCTTGAATCTCGAAGTCGAGAGGCCACTACATACATACCACCTCATGTAGGTCACCATATAGGAATGCATTCTTGATATCAAATTGGTGCAAAGGCTAACCAAGTTGCATTGTTACTGACATAAGAATCCGAACTGTGGAATGGCGAGTGGTTGGGGAGAAGGTGTCAAAGAAATAAAAATCAACAACATATACCTGAGTAAACCCCTTAGTGACTAAGCGTGTCTTGTACGGTTGTACCGAGCAATCAATCCATCGAACTTATATTACACTGGAAATACCCACATGGATCCAACCAACTTGTTGTCACCGGGTAGATCAACAAGCAGTTGTGTGCCACGCAAAACAAGAGCAAAAATTTCCAACTCTATTGTCAATCGTCATCTGGAGTCACAGAGTGCATCGTGATTACGATGGATGTTTGTGGTAGATAGTGCCTCAAAAAACCATCTATAAGAGGATCCAAGCTCTGAGAAGCATGGCCTCAAATTTCAACGAAATTCGGTCGAATTTATGTCGAATATCGATATCCAGCCGAGATCGAAATTCGACCGAAATATAGGGGTCCTAGTACAAAAAATGACCGAAATGACCGAAATTCCAATCGAAATTCCACCGAAATTCTGTTTTGGTCGATATCGAAATGGTAAGGGAAACCGATATTTAGGGCCTTGCTGAGAAGAACACAAGTGCATAAATAGGGTGCTTGTATACTATCTTGTCCATTTTCTAAATGCAATAAGGAGATCCGTCGTCTCAATTGCCCGATTGTCACCTGACTTGGTAGTTGTATATATGGTAGAAAAAATGTTATCAGTATGTAAAACATTATTCAAAGAACATACTTTGGTGAGAGGTGGTGCTGACTCAGAAGGGGTGTGCCTATGCTATCAGAGTCCTAGAATGATCATGGTGTGGAATGGAAACATGAATAAGAGCATACTCTAAGATAGTAGGAGGTAGAGACACATGTATCCCAGACCTGAAATACAAGGATAGTAACTCAAGGAAAGTAACATCAGCACCGATGTAGTGCTTTTACCACTGAGGATCTTAATACACACAACAACTCTTGAAGGAGCGGGAAACACTCCATTTCCAAGATAGAGTATCTCAATGGGAACAAGCTCATCAATGGAAGTAGAAGGCATACGATTTATGAGATAAGCAGCAATAAGAATTGCATTCACTCAGTATATAAATAGAACATGATAGTGGATAAATAAGATAATCCTTTAAAAAAAAGATAAGGTACTCGCAACATCAAAAATGTGCCGAATGTTTATCAAATCGAAGAGTCTTGGCATAGGCATCAAATAGAGGTGTAATTTAAGTAATAAACCATCTTATAATACGTATATATTATATTTATTTTTCAGCAAAAAAGTCAACGAAATATAAGAAAATATATCCACAAGAACAAGGTTGCAAAAATCAATAGTCAATACTTGGTCAGACAGGTCACTGACTAAGGATTAATCGGCGGGTGGTCGACTAATCGGATTTAGTCGGCCTTTAGTTGGTTTTAATTTTTTAATTATTTTACATATATAGATCATTTTTATACATAGATTATTATATATTTACATAGATTTGTACATTTTCTATACTATCATAATGAGATAAAAGAAGTAATTGGATTTAAATAAAAATGTGTACATTTTATATACTATCATAACGAAATAAAAGAAGTATATGGATTTAAATAAAATATTTACGTATATTACAATAAGTTTTCTTTTAAAAAAGCAAGAAAATAAACAAAAATATGATTTCTCCGTACAAAAATCGGTCAACTAATTGGGTGAGTACTGACTAACTATTGATTAATTAGTCCATAGTCAATCGACCACACCACGGACTCAACTAGTCAGTCCGACTTTTATAATACTACATAAGAATGAGATGGTATCTATTTTTTAGACAATCAGGATATCTTTTGGGTTCCCATACATCCATGTGAACAAGCTCAAAAAGAGTGGTGAAATGAACAGTACCAGAAGAAGGAAAAAGGTTTGGTGATGCTTCCCCAATTGTTAGACCTCACACTCTAGGATGACGGTGGGAGGGAGCTGGGGAAGGGCCATACAAAGTTTCCGAAGGGACGGATGACTTAAACGATGGTGACATAGAGTGCTTAAATAGGCAGAAAATCAAGTCCTAGAATATGCAATAGCACTAGTGGACTGAACAAGATGGTAGTCACCCCCTTCTTCATGGCTCAAGCAAGGCTCTACATGGGAAACTATTGGTTCAGAGAATTATGGTGGCTAAGATGGCGGTGGACGTGGTTAGGTACAGTAGTGTGGCATTGGGCGGTGGTGGCACAAGGGCATGGCTCTTAAGCAAGCTACGAGAGTAGTGATGGTGGCGGCGCTAATCGTTGTGGTAGGAGAGGGTGGTGGCTGGTGATGGTGTTGGAACAGCATTAGAGAGGAGGGAAGGTGATCGATGGTGGGAAATAGGTCAAGTGTGTGGAGGGGGGAGAGGGGGCAGGCATACATCAGATACCAAGTTGAGATGTGAAAGAATAACTTGATTAATATGAGAACTTTAGGGTTCCTTATATAGTTGTAGACCTAGGGTTAGACAGACACCTTATAGATCAAAAGACTAGAGTACTAAGGTTAAGGTTGCATTAGGATACTCATATATGAGGCACCGAACTGATGTATTTCATTTTTTAGAATGTGATCTGAACCACCAATGGGCACATTTTTGGTAATTTATTATGAATAATATCTACATGATAGCAAGGAGAAGAAAAGTGGGCACGGCCATTTATAAAGTTAAGAACTCACCTGAACGGTCTTTCCAAGACCCATCTCATCAGCCAAAATCCCATTTAGTTTATTATTATACAGGGAAAGCATCCATTGCAGTCCAACCTAAAAGGAAATGAGATGACGACTATATTTCCAAAAGGATTGACCAAATAATCTTCATGAGGACCCATAGTCTGACCAACTTACAAGTTGATAGTCTCTTAAAGTTCCAGCACGCAGCATGGAGGGCTGTCTTATCACTCTTTCATTCACAGCATGAGCCAAATTGTAGTACCTAGTAATCAAAGACGAAACAGGTATTAAAAAAAAGGAAATAGCTTCAAATTCTTTCCTAAAAAAGATGGATAAAATACATATGATGCAAGTGACGGATTTAGTAAATTGCTACTTGTATTCCAATGGCACATAATGTCAGTTAGACCATTCAAACGGCACATAATGTCAATTAGACTTACTTATTAACAGATAAGTTCCCAGAAGGTGCATTCATTTCAGAGAACCTGTTCCTTATCAGCACTTCCTCTCCTGCGCAAGCTGCTGCAGATTTGACTTCTTCTTCTGACAGACCCTTTCGAAAGAAATAGATGTTAGCCAAGAAAGAGCTAGAAGTTCAAGAAAAATATTTGATATAAAAAATACTTGGGCTCTTGCAGCAGCTGCAGCGGATCTAGATGCTTCTTCCACTTCCTGGTGATTCTTGGCGGCAGTGATTTTTCCACCAAGCTTGTGAAGATAATCTTCTGTTTGGGACAAGAATGAAGAAAGAACAGAATATCGCTGACTTGCATCCCCAGGGATGTTGGTCTGCTGCTCTAGTAGCATTTCTCGATACCTATCTACATCATTATTCTTCAATGCCTCCATTCTTTTGTTTCTATCATCGTCTTTCCTTTTTGAGAACTCTCGCAGCATCTTCTCATGATATTTAGCAACACCCCTATTCCGGGCAGTTCTAGCATCTCGAATCACCCAATGAGTCTCAAGGAGTTTTTTACGCCACAGAAAAACCGATTTTAGCAGTTTCTCCCTATTGGCCTTCTGTGAAAGTTGAACTTGCCGTTGAAGCTCTGCTCGTTGCCGTTCACACTGGCGTACAAATTTCCGGTAAGGCCTATCTGGCATTGCCATTATCTCCTTTTGCTGGACATCAAGTTCAGCACGAAGATGGGCTTGAAGGTCTAGAAGATGGAGTTTTTTTTCTTCGATTTGAAGGCGTAACACAAGGTCAGGCCTAATTCTCTTCCTATCTAATTTTACTGCAAGAAAGCCTTGGATCTTCCTCAAGTTCTCTTTCCTTTTCTTGCTAAGTACCTCCTTTCCTTCTGCATGCAGCAGATCTTTCATATCATACGTTAAAGCCAAATTACTACTAGAGTTAGTTGCAGATCCAAATGAATCGTGTTTCCTTGTAAAACAAGGAAAGTCAAAGAGTGGTCCATGATACTTTCTTATGGCATTCTCTTTTGCTGGAGGGCCACATGGCTGGGAGGGTTTCTTTGCTGACCCAGCATCTGGATCAGTATCAGGAGATGCCAATACCTTCCCCTTGTCATTGCACAACTCATCATTGTCAGCAAGCCTTTGATTAGGTTGCTCGGCCTCCTGCTCCGACTTCACCGGAGCAGCGCTGTTATGTTCCGCATTTCCAGCAGGTTCTTGCCTAATAGATTCTTGCCTAGGAGCCTTAGGAGCTTCTTTTGGGACACTTGTGGCATCTGGAGGTGGACGACTCATGGCTGCAGCTTTCTCATCTGTTGATGGAGGATGCTCCCCTTTCAACATGCTCTGTTGTCCTCTCTGCAAAGAACCAGGCTGAGCATCATGTTTAACAACCGAAGACCCAGCATGCTCTTCTGCAACTCGTCCTATATTCATGTCTTTATTTGGAATTTGTGAAGAAGGCAAAAGAGGATGAAGTTGAAGGTCCAGAGGCGGTGGTGCAATGGCCTGCAGAAGTTCTTCTGGCAAGGCACCTTCACCGCGCTGTAGAATAGAAAGCAAAAAATCAGTAAAATGTGAATGAAGAAGAGTGAACTGCTATAAAAAATTATATCCCAAACATTTATTTAAAACAAAAGGCCCATAATACAATCAAGAAAACCATCTTATGCAAAGCAATCCAGGGAAATTACCTTTAAACGTCTGAAAGCTAAAATTTGTGCCTTCAAAACATGAAGTTGTTGTTTGGTAAATCCAATGCGCTGATTTGTAGCCTGTGCCGGCCCACCTTGAGGAGGGACTTGGTTGGCCATGCCTTCCATTGAAGTAGATACACCAGATTGAGGAGCAGGCCTGTTCGATTGCTGCATTTGCCTCATGTGCTGCATTTGGAGTGATTTGGGATCTGTTGCAGGGGCCTTGGGATTGAAATTTTCATTTCCCCGGCCCATGCTACTAACATCCTGAGGTGGACGCATAGGAGGGAGTCCATTTTCAGTAGCTACTGGTTGCCGAACAACCTTTTCATTCTGATTGTCCTTACCAGAGCTGGACACAAGGTGCGTCTGCATATTATTTGCATTAACTGTGTTTGAGACTCCCATGTTCTGAATCTCTCCAGAGGGATGTGATTGATGGGGTTTAGAAGGTCCAGCTTGTCCGGAGGCATCAACCCTAGAACTTCCATGCACAGAACTTTCGCTTCCAACAGGCGAAGATATAGACTGTTGCTTGGATAATTGTGTGTTTGCCTGGGATGATGACATGATTTTCTCATTTGACTTCTGCATCCCAGTCATTGCAGCCATTTTAGCTTGCCAGGCAGGAAGAATTTGCGTGATCAAGCTAGCATTAGCAGGAAGGGACAGATCAATGTTATGCTCCATAGCCCAAGCCTGCATGGCCTGCAATTGAGCCACTGCAAACTGGTTGTTAGCCAAACTCCCCATGTTAGCTTGTGGTGGGTGCTGTGATTGAGCGAGCCTCATCATATTCCCCGACGCCAACTGTCCAACAGCCGGCTGCGGCGGTTTCTGATCATGACCAGCATGGATCTGCTCAACTGGCTTCTTGGCAAGAGCTGTCTGAGATTGGCTAGCAGCTTGCATGGACATAAGCTCCTGCATCTTCAAAACCCCTGCACGGTTATCTTGCTCCCTCCCAGAGGGACCTACAGGAACCATTCTGCCGTGTTGTGTGGACATGTTTCCAAATGAGTTTTGCTGGGAAGCTTGAAAAGCATATTGGAGGTATGCTTGGTGCACAGGATTCTGCACATGCTGGTCTAAGCCCTGCCCTTTCCCCTGGTTCTCCCCAGGAACACGTGCTCCATCCTGTTGCTGAGACGTGTCGCCAAACTTCCTTGGAAAACTACTCATAGTTGGCGAAAAGCCACCCCTCACCATGCCACCATGAGTTCTACTGGACTGAAAGGCCGTATTTCCTTCGTCCCCATCTGGTTTTCTAAATTGCTGATGCTGTAATGACTGCAACTGCAAGTCCAAACAGGAAAGTGGGTCACAATCAAAAACACATAATGGACATCAGATAATAACCAAAACGACGGGACTGGCATTAATTGAAAAACTCTGAAGGACCAAGACAGAACCCACAAGGGAAGGATAACAAATGATCACAGGGAAAACAACCCCCAACATGGAAAGCAATCCATCAGCAGCAGACACATCAGGAGAACAACATTCGACAACTACCCATCAATTAGTTAAACAAAACAAGACAATCCCCCTATAAAAACAAACAGAGAATGGACCCATAAGATCAAGTCAGAACAGCATCCCCTCCCTTGCGACACAGGCATACAAGTCAAACTCCACGCAACACTCACACCCACAAGGCCCGGTACTTGCCACCATTACCACAGAAGCTTTAAATAGTCCCCCCCCCCCAAAAGGAATAAAATCAGCACACCCGCAGCCACACGTGACCGTTTTCAAACCGTCCACCTCAATAAAAGTGGGGAATAATCCCATGATTAAAAACGTCAACTTTCACGCACCCGAAAATCCCAACTTTCTCTCTCCACACACTCCGAGGCGCCAACGCCCCCACCGCAAATAACGGCCTTTGATGACTGGAATTGGACAGCAACCGCTTCTTACTTCCCCGCCAAAAACTCTTTACCTGTTTAAACCCAAACTGCTGCTGTTGCTGCTGATGCTGGTGAATTGAGGTCGAAGATGACGATGCAGGCGATGCCGACGACGTAGACGGAGACCGGCCGGTGGCTGTGGAGTTCCGGCCATGCCCGGAGACCCCACCACCGGACTGCATGCAGGAAATCTTCGAGAACGCGCGAGTGCCCAAATCATATAAACACTAAAACCATCAAAATCTACCCCAAGTCAGATCAACCCCCAAAAATCCAAATTTTCCTCCACACTCCCGCGCAGAGGGCAACTCAAGCTCACTAGTCCCGCCCGTAAGATCTGGTCTTTCCGACGCCCACGGCGCCGATCCACAGATTCCACGCGTCCCCGCAAATCTCCAGGGCCTCAGATCTGTAATCCGAGGCAATCCATGGGGGGTTGCTGCAATCTGGGTGTGGCCAAGCAGGGGGGGGGGGGGGTACGGGTGGAGCTGAAGCTCAGTGACCCTCGCCGACACCACTGCTCCTCCGGATTGGGGGATTTGGGGGCTCCCAACAGTCAAACCCTAACCCTCACCCCACCCACCAGCCTCGCGTTTGTTCCTGCGATTTTTGTGGCCAGGCCCCTCACCTTTTCACGCAAATTTGTTTCTCGGCCGGGGTGCAATCACCGCATCCGTATCGGGTGCGCTTACCGCATCTGGTATGAGCGTGAAGCTAGAGGCCTCCTATTGAGGATGGGAAGATGAGCCTCGGAGTTTGAGTTAATTATAGGGATCGCACGTCTTTAATGGCGGACCCCACTGTTGGGTCCCACAGCGGAGTGAGAAATCCGAAAGTGGCTATTTTTTTAAGTAATCAGTATATTCCAAGTAAAAGAACATAAACAAAAAGGGCACTACCACCCGATTTACAGTATAGATCACTTTGTAGTAGATTTTGACGGGTAGAAATATGGCTCGAGGAAAATAAAAACTCGGACCCTGACGTCTCACCTCCAAAGTCGAGATGTCTGAACAACAAATTCCATAATCTTCATTGTCGAGCATTGGTTGGCTGAGGACCACCGACGGTTCCTTTCGGCTCAGATACACCATACCGCTACAGCAAGGGTAAGGCATAGGCGCTCACGAGTCATCGAATCGGGAATATTATGAATACAACCCAGGAGGTCCAGCAACGGCACCGGAGGTGATATCGGCAGGCCAAGGGTGTAGCAGGAGCCCGTCCAAACTGTGTACGAGAAGTTGCAGTTGAATAGTAAGTGTCTATGGGACTCCAGCTCACAAAGACAAAGATATCACTTTGTTGGGGCGTAGATTCGGAGTTTGGAAAGTATGTCGATAGTAGGGAGGCACTCCAGGATTGCCCATATGTCGATAATAGGGAGGCACTCCAGGATCCTACATATGGGGGTTCCTTTCACCCATGTGTAGGAGGCCTATGTGGGGAGCTCAGCTCTAGGGCGCAGGAGGTCAACGGCACTAGAAAAGGAAAAATCGTTCGGACAATGTAACCACCTAATATATGGATTGTCATCGGTAATTGCCACCCGGATAGCTTCTCTACCGCTCAAGATCGCCCGCTCAAGATCGCCTTCCAAGTCCGGCTATGGGCGGGGGAAGGAAGGACTTCCCAGAAGGATCGCCCATACATGTATTTTTGCCGCATGTAAAGCGTCCAAATGGAGGAGCCAGAAGAGAGTTGTCTCCAAGTCCAAGAGGCGATCATTGCACCTCGCAAGGTAGCCAAGGATCGAATTCTGAGCCCCCCTTCCATCTTAGGGAGGAAAATGGTGGTCTAGACGATATCATGATGCTTACGTCCCCATAAAAAGTCAGCACTAAGCATATCAATCATGTGCACCGTGCTAAGAGGGATAAGCGTGCCAGCAGCCCAGAACAGGAGGGCGCCAGATATCACAAACTTGAGAAGTTGAGTACGGTCAATCATAGATAGGGCCGCTACCTTCCAAGCCATAAAATGTTAATTTTGAATACGAAGAATATACGTTGGATATTATTTGTTATTTTGTTTTTTAATAAATGGGCAATCTAGTGGATGCTTTTTTTCATGGATGTTGATCTATTAGAATGATTGATGGATCTAAGGTTGTTGATATAAAAAATGATATTTTTTCCAAGTAATTATAAAAATTGTAATAAATAAATAAATATTTATGTATCGTAATTACAACATTATAGATATTTTTTATCCTTGAGTTATAATTATTTTAGTGAAAATATGATGCATTGATGTATATATGAGATGAAATAATGCAAAAAAAAATTAGATCTTCGAGATGAAATCTTTAGATATTAGAGAGGTAGAAACAAACTCAATAAAAAGGATAACATAAATAGAAGGACATATGGAACAGTTGAACCAACCTCTGATTATTTAGGTTGTGTTTTTCTCGATTCTCGAGGTCGTGTCGTACTATTTTGTTGTTAGCAATGAGGTGTAATAGGTAAACCTCGTCGCAAGATTTGTCTTCCACAATCTCATGGTGGTATGCTTCACAACAATCAAAAATGGCCCTAGCAAAAAGCAAGCCCAAATTCATCCATGTAAGGACCCGAAGATGTGATGGAATATAATAGTAGTAGCATCCAAAAGGCCATCTTCCATTGACTAGGGAAGTTGTTTAGTAGAAACTTTGCTTCAATACAATTCCAAGCATACCTTTGTGATTAAATGATGGAAGAACTATTTGCTTTAAGTTTTTTTTTCTCTTTTCATTGTGGAGTAGGGAAGATGTGATCCCTGATGGGAACAGAAGCAGTAGGTACCAACTCAATTCCAATACATGTTGACGGGACATGATCCATAGGTATTGCCTCTGCCCGAATACCGAATGAACCCTTGAATACGGATGTAAATGCACAATCAACCACCATCATATAAGCACATGAAAGAAATAATAATCATATATCACCTCTCACAACCACCGGATAAGAAAGATCACTATAAACTAGAACGAGAATAACTTTCTCCGTTCCCTCTCTCTCTCTCTCATATCTTCCTTATCTCTCTCCCCTTTCTCTAAGGGCTACATTGTTCTTGTGGTCATAAGGAGACAATTCCTCCCACTCCCTTTATATATAACTTAATTACAAACCTATAGTCATATTTTTCATTAGGACTAAAAATAGAATATAACTCAATTCCTATTAGGATTAGGGGTCCTATTTATTTAGGATTCTCAGTCCTAGTATGACTCTTAATTCCTAACAATCTCCCCCCTGTGTTGAATTCCATTACCATCTCTTCGTTATATTGAGTTTGTACTCGGTCATCCTTGTCATCTGCAGGTCTCGTTAGTAGGAATTTACCACTTCTGGGTGATGCACCTGTCGTTGGATGCCCTCAATGTACCACCTTGCACGATCTCCTGCCATCCGTCACTAGCAGTATTCTTCAACATCTCAGGTTGATTTATCTAAGAGATCATCATATCACGACTTTTGAGGATTGTGCATATACTTCATCACGTCACATCATCTCATCAACGTTGAACTTCGCTCTGATATGTTGCATTCTGTCCCTCAACAACGTTGAACCCGGTTCTTATACTAGTTGATGGTAACGAAAGCGGTAGGTACCAACTCAACTCTGATACCAATTGAGAGGACACGATCCGTTGGTATTGCCTCTGCTCGGATACTTGATGAACCCTTGAATATGGATGCAAATGCACAATCAACCACCACTATAGAAGCACGTGAAAGAAAGAACAATCAGATATAATAGTGGTCGGTCACCCCTCGCAACCACCAAAGAAGAAAGATCACTATAAATTAGAATGAGTATAACTCTCTTTGTTCCCTCGCTCTCTTATCTATTTCTTCTCTATCTCTCCCCTTTCTTTAGGGATTACATTGTTCTTGTGGTGGTATGGAAGCAATGCCTCCCACCCCCTCTATATATAACTATTACAAACCCATAGTCCTGTTTTCACTGGGTCTAAAAATAGATTTCAACTCAATTATTATTAGGATTAGGAGTCCTATTTCTTTAGGATTCTCAATCCTAATATGACTCATGATTCCCAACAATCCCATAGAGCTCCAACAGGCTTATGTTGCCTACATTTGTAAGCAATGATTGACTACTTTATAAACACAACAATCAAACTTGGAGGCACCACCTCGACCCAAACCATGACTGCCTTATCCACGATACGATCCTTCAAGATGTGGAACATATATGATGTAGTTAGAGACTCGCGTCCATGCCACAAAACAATATTATTGGTGTAGTACACGTAACACTAGCTGACCAACTAACTAAAGATATTATCGAGGACATGGTTGCAAGAGATCAAGCAATAGTCACCAAAGCTAGTGGGGATGTGTCACTTCCTAATAGGCAGCAAATATATGGTATACCCTTCAACCAAAATTGGTAGTGTTAAAGATGAAGTACATTGGCCAGATCATCAATAGGAGAGGAACTGAGTTTCCCTATAAGTACAATTCTTAGTCAGTGTCTAGCGAGAGTCCAAGAAATGTGATGATGAATGCTCATGAAGATATCATCCATATCTTTAATCTGAAAAACAAAATATACATGGAATACAATGAGGGGCAAATGCCCCCCTAAGAAGAAATATCGCACTCGGGATTGATCTCCTAATGGCTAGGTCGATCTACTAATGGCAACTAGGATTCTAAAAGTAGAATTCAACATTGAGAATGAAGGCCCCCTTTATAACGCTCTCTCTAACGTAACTCCCCACCATCTCTTTCTCTTGTTCTCTCTCTCTAGATCTATCTTGTTGATCCCCTCTCTCCCCTTCACTTTGTTCTTTTAGCCATAAGATAACAAAAAATCTATAACAACACTGCTTCTAAGGTCATGAAAATTGATATTTTATATCAATCAGTTTCCTGCCTAGCATTAAACTTTTGGATTGTTGATAGTGCAATCATCAAAAATAGTTATATATATATATTAGATTTTGTATCTTAACAAATTTTTTTATTTAATTAATAACTAAATAAAACTATTGATCCAGTTATTTGGTCATATTATTTGACAAAACAATTGAACTTTTTGAATCTCTCAAAAAGATATGATGAGAAAACTGAGACCAGACTAATTAATAATAATATTTGAGTTCTTCTTAAAAAGATAAAAATGGCTGAATAAAAAAAAGAATATGAAAGAAATGGTGGTAAATAGATTATTCAATAATTTGAATTGAATGGATTCTTTTGGTCTCTCTTCTATATTTTTCTTCAATAGAAAAAAGGATAAAGATAATTCTATTGTAGAGATGCATGCATAAAAAAAGATAATATGAAAAATTCAATGTCTAAAGTATTTTCTACCACAACAAAACCCAATATTGAATGGATTTCATTTACAAGGTATTGTTTGTAAATCTTAGAAATATACAAAGATAGAATTTTATAGAATTATAGTGGTACAAATATCAATAATATTAATTTCCCTTAAATTTATCAAGAAACCTTAAAAATATGGACTTTTTATTAGTAATATTGCTCATTGAGAAAAATTATTAAAGTTTTATACATAATTTACATTTTATTAAGTTTTTATTAAAGTGTTTGATTGTACTTATCAACATAAATAATTATATAAGAAGAATTATATAAGAAGAAGCTATGTAATACGCAAATGTGAAATGCTCATTTTATAATTAGGTTATTATTCAAGCATATGATAAAATAACTTTATTTTATTATAACAAATATTTACATGAAAATCAAGGAACTAAGAATTCCACTTTTCTGCATTAAAAGAATGGAATGATATTTTAAACGAGCTGAAGTAATTTGAGAAAGAGTTATAACATACTTCTAGGGCCGAGAAGCGGGGTCTTCCAAACACTTTTTTTGTATTGTAATTATTTCATGTGCTAGTTGATTTTTATTACAATAATAGGTATATGAATATTTTGAATTAATGCTACACTCTATATAATTTTCTGACTCCGCCTCTAGTTCTTAGAATTGGAGTTTGCATGCTAAACTACAAGATCGTTTAAGTGGAATATCATGATAGACTATTATTATAGTGTGGTCACATAATAATGCTCATGAAATTGATCTTTGCTTAAGGATCGGGAAGTGCAATGTTGGTGAAAGGGGTTCGCGTTAACGAGATTGCTCGACTTTGGTAGCATGATAAAATAGTGTTATAGTGTAGTACCTATGTGTCAGCATTTGTGGATCTCGTCAGGAAAGTTGTTTTGCCTTTAGAAAAGCCATGGAATGATTCAATGAGTCTTTACTTCTTAGATTGTCGTTGCAACACTTAGTCCCTAACATACTCTCGCATCTAAAATTCCCAAAATGCGAGCTTTAGATGTGGATATAATGGTGAGGAATTACTACTTGACATATTAGGTTTAAGCATTCTGGATGGTTGTGAACGGGTTCAGTTGCGCCTGAATGGAATAAGTTATGAGGGCTAGTTTTCCTCAATAATGGTCCGTGGACCTATACCCGTGAATGTTGCAAGTAGTATCGGAGTGGGTTTCTTCTTATTGTGGAAAGTGCTACAACTACCCAAGAGTTGGAGGCACACTTACAAATATGTAGAAGAAAACAACTACCCGGAGCGTGCAACCGTCACTACTACTTGGAATAAGTGATGGGTCATATCACAATGAGAATATTATGAATATACGTCCTTTTTTTTGGAAAATGATCAATATTCATTATTCAAAAGGATGCATCAACGTCAAAAAGTTCACGGTCAAACAAACATGCAGGGGCAGAACTAGTATATATTATGGGGGGACCATGGCCCCCCATGATTATTATACATCACTTGTACGTTATATTAAGTTTTTAATACGAACCCTCCTTAATTGTATTATTATTAATGTTGTTAGAAAAATATTGTAGAATCATTAAATGGTCAAATGGTAGAATAGCATGGCTATTTTTTTGGAGACCAAGTTCAAATCTTATCTCCATCAATTTTACTTTCTTTTATATAGTTTATCCAATCGCTTCCAAAGTATCAAAATAATTTGATATAAAATTGTATTCGAGTTTATTTATCTCTCCCATTGTTACTGTTCGTAAATAAAATAAATTTTAGTATTTCCTTTTAACCATGATTTTTTTTATTTCAAAATGTCACTTGATAATTTAGCTTTTTTAGGATGGATTTAGAGAGGCTTAAATTATTATATTTATCCAATTTAAAAAATATTCACTGAAAATAACAATCTATTTGAAATTCTATCATTAATAATAGATTTAAATTCTATGTTTATCAAGATTGAAAAAGGTTCATTTTAAAAATATTAATTCTATTTAAAGGTATCGTTTGAAAATACGTAGATTTTTCCATTTTTAGCATACATAATAGTTGTACACTCGGCCCCTCTTGGGTGAAATTCCTGGTTCTGCCCCTGCAAACATGGCCCAGTAGTAATATCCTAAGGGGACGTTCGGTTCGGGAATAAGCTGGAATAATCATGGGGGATAAGCAGAATAATGATCTATTCTATATTCGGCTTAAAAGATATGAATAAGGAGAATAAAGTAGAATAAGGGTAGGTAAGGTGGAATAAAGATAGGAATAATGGTGGAATAAGATGAAATGATGGGATGCGAATGTGAATAGACATACTCTTGAGAATCGCGTCGGACGAGGAATTGCCCCTTATTGTAGTGCTTATTCTCCAAACGAACATGACCCAAGTTTTATGGTTGCATGGTATTTTGTACAACCACCACATTTCACCCAAAAACACAAAAAAATATTAGATATTAAACCATGTAGCTCCTCTACTCATGTTTTGCCGTGTAGCTATTTGATTTGGTGAAACTTATCCCTTGTAAATATTTTATCGAGTTGAATAAAGAGATAAAAAGGATAAATAATATATTAAATAAATAAATAATGGATAATATAACCACACGCAAATGAACCACATGCAAATGAGCACCGAAAAGGATTGGCGTGTCCATATCTCAATCGATGATCAATCGACAAAGCCTTATATGGTCGAGAAGCGGGTCTTCCAAACATGGCCTCCCTCGTCCCCGAGGAGTATCTCATCTATAGGGAAAGGTGCATCAAGGATATACATCGACTACCTCGAATCCAATAAACGAAGCCAAAGCCTTGCACATGAGAGTGAAAGGGGCATAAAAAAACATAGTTGGAGAAAGGAGTTTTTTAGTTATAATTACCAGAAGATCCAAAGAAGGCTTAGATATAAAGAGGCAACCATCATCCCCTCATGCCAAATTTATAGGCCAAGCATCTACACTAGTTCTGACTAAGAGATACAACTATTTATTTATTTATTTATTTATTTATTTATTTCACGTTCACAAACCTAGTAAATGGATCAGAGGATAAAACTTACCCACTGACGAGTCCAGAAATCACGTCTTTAAAAAGTTGTTTTTATATTGTTCGTGCTTTAAAGAATAATATCGTTCGTTGTAGGCGACGATCGGAATCGGTCAAGAAATAACCACAAATATTATTCAATTTCAATCAAGTGGTTTTATGTTTATTTTACTTGAGCAAGTCCCAAGGTCGATCACAAGGAGGCAAAGGAACAACCTAGAATTATGTCTATCAAGATTCATGCACGGTTTTCAAGGCATTTTTTTGGAATTTTTAATGCGAATAAAAGATGCAAGATGAAATTTTAGCCTATTTGAGGGACTAAAATATTGACTATGTTCAAACGATGTCTAAAAATACGAAACTTGGTCACACTGTTGATTATGATGAAATGAATGAACTATAATGTTTTTTGAATTTTTGTATGCAATATGAATTTTTCATGGATTTTTAAATGCAAAGGAAATGAATTTCAATATTTAATTATGATAAATAGTAAACCTACTTATTTTTTAGGACCAAAATTATCTAAGATCTATCACTAGGTGATTTATCTCAGAAAAATCCTAAACCTCGAAAATGTGAGATCTAATACCTATTAAAAATTAAACAGTGAAATGTGCAAAATGATTTTTATAGGGCAAATTATGCATGCAAATGCAATTCTTTTTGGGCACAATGTCAAGCACAATAATCTCTACAATATATGATTTTTCGGGGATTTTTAGAGCAACGGTTAATCAATGGCAATTTTAAGAGCATAAAATGGGCAAAGTTTGCAAATTTCCACAAAATAATCAATTATTAATTAACCGTCAATCACAAAAATAACCACAATATATTAAAATGCAGAGAATTAATTGAGGAACATCATGCTATTTTTCGATAAATAAAATAAAGTCATGTAGAGGTCTAAAATGAAGAGGGAGTACAGGGGTAGAACTTCAATAAAAATAAATAAGAAAATGCAAGGGGGACCTATTTGAAATTACCTAAACCAGTGGGGGTCTTTTCTGTAAAATAGCTAGAGGGGCACGTGCTTGGCATGTGCCCTCTGGAGGCGGACTAAAGTGCAATTTGGAGGAAGGCAGGGGGATTCGCTGCAATTTACACACGGGTCACGTGCGCAGCATGTGACCCAGGGCTGACGTGTGATGACGTACCCCCCGGGCGCACGTGCCTCGCACGTGCGTGGGGGGTCTCAGGTCTGCAGCGCCCGGTCGCGCGGCGAAGGCCAAGGCGGAGGCGTGAGGTGTTGGCAGAGTAGCGTCGGCCTTCCTCTGGCCGACGCACGGCCAAGAGGGTGGCGAGGCGGAGGAGTCTACGGTGGAGATGTCGTCGGAGATGGTCGGTGAAGACGGAGACGACGGAGTCGTGGGAGAGTCGTTGACGCGGCGAAGATGGCTCAGTGGAGGAGTCGATGCTGTCGGCGGCGAAGGTGACGCTGGGGAACGAAGTCGTTGTCGGAGGTGGATGGCGATGGTAGCTCGGTGAAGAAGAAGGGAATGTCGAAGAAGACCGGAGTTAAAGTCGTTGTTGGAGGAGGAGGAGGACGACGATGGCGTTGGTGGAGCTCGAGGTTTTTGAACGGCGAGGAAGAAGATGTTGATCGGTGAAGGAGGGCGTAGAAGAATCGTTGGCTCGACGAGATCCTCGGCGCGGAGGCAACAACAAAAGAGGGACTCTCGATCGTGGGGCTACGACGAGCTTGGAGCTCGGATCTCGTCGTAGACGAGCGGAGCTCCGGTCTGTCACCCCGGAGTCGTCCTCAATTGGCAGATAAGTTGGACGGGGGGAGGGGGGTGGCGAGGTCTTTTATAGGAAAGGGGTTGAGCGGAGCGAGAGATCCGGAGGTGGTTGGATGGTCGACACGAGTTTGACGGCGGCGAGGTCAAAGGAGGGGCGGTCGATTGCGACGAAAGCGGGGGCGGCAGTTGCGGAGAGAGGCGACGGCCGTTTGCAGAAGGAGGGGGCGCGGGAGGAAGATGTACAACGGCCGTTCGATCGACCGCAGTTCGAACGACCGTGGAGGCGCCACGTGGTGAAGGGGAGAAGAGGGCTGGCACGTGCAGAGCATATGCCTGGGGGCACGTGCGACGCACGTGCGTGGGTTTTTTTAAAAAAAATAAAAACGATATAAAATAAAGCCGAAAATGGCTGACACGTGGCGACACCAGGTGCGGCCACGTGTCAGCACCAGAAAATTCCAAAATAAAAGCCTTTGTAAAATCAAGAATAAATAACAAATGATCTCGGATCGAAAAAGTTCCTTCACGAAAATGCTCATCTCAATGAGATCTACAACTTTCATGAAGACATCAAAACCAAAATCGATCAAATGCACAAAGTGAACTTTTTTGGGGTATCCCATGTACATAGAATACCTTGATTTTTGGGTTTTATAATTTTTTTGTCATTTTTAAATCAGATAGAAAATCCGAAAAAATGGAGAAATCAAAGATAAATAAAGACACCTAAATCTATTTTTTTATTTTTATTAATTTAGAAAATATGTACAAAAAAATCAGGTCAAAAACCTAAAATACACAATGTACAAAAGAGGCTCAAAACCCAACTTTCACATATGAGCTCCGATTCACTTGACCTTGGTCTTGTTTTGAAGGTAATTGAATGTACATTAGTTCAAAAGTGAGTAGGATCAAATCAGACACTGGATGGGGAAGATATGTGGCTTTTAGTCCGAAAATCCTGAAATTAGGGTTTGGGTTTTTGGTCCACTTATTTGGGTTAGTGATTTTTTTGTATTTTTCATTTATTCTTGTTAGTGATATGTACACAGTGGAGATCGTTTTGGGTTATTCGGAGTTAGCATGAAGGAGTTAAAAATCCGAGAAGTTAGACTATTTACAGGTCAAATTTGGCTTGGATTTTTGGCTTCTTATTTTGTGCAGAAATTATGGATAAAATGCCATTCTTATGAAAACATGCATGGATGCTAATTATGCAGAATAGATGCAGATATGCTGTTGATTTTGAGGGAATTGAGCTTAATAAATGAGATTTAGAGTGATGAATCCGAGATTCATCACCCACAAACCAAGATCCCAATATAACCACTATAAACATATATTGCTTGTTTCGAAATAAAGTTACCATATTCCACAATAAGTGGACCTTATCTCTCACTAGTAAGCAGTTCAAGATTGACATTTCTTCTCAATCAACATATTCTTATAAAAATATCAAGGAATTTTAATTGTCTTTGAAGCCCTCAACATAATTTATTGAGTTTTTTTATCTTCACGATCGTATATTTCCAAGACATACACACACCTTGTGTACTCGATAGCATGCACTGATTACCAGAAAATACAAATGCAACTTATCACATCTTTGGAATGTCTCATCAAGGACACAAATACTTGCCTCTTTCACTCACTAATGACCTATATCAACAGTACATAATACAAAAGATAGATTTTATCATTTGATATTAAATATACAGCAACAATTGCCATTCATTGTATAAGTCAACGCTATATTTTGAAACTAATTGTGAATAACATTTTCGCTTTTGTGTTGTTATTGACGCAAATGGTAATAGTTATTTGCTGAGTTTCTCAAGATTTTTTTGACAACTCTATAGTTGTAAATGGTCAATACAGTTAGGGAACATTCTGTAGAGGAATAAGGGAAAGAGATAATGAGGGATAATATATTATTTCTGTTCGGTTGAAGGGAGGATATAAGGAGGGATAACTGATAAGGAGAGATAAGTGATATTTATTTCTTATTTTCTATTCAGCTGGAGGGAGATGATAAGATGGATAGGGAGATTATGTTAGATAAGATTGTTGGTTCAATCAATTAAACTGTTGACATTATAGATTTCATTAAAAATATGTTAAATGTGCCTTTCTTGTTTATTGAAATTACAAACCCACGCCATTTCTCTTATTCCTCCTTGCCCCTCCAACCATCCTTTCATGCTCCTTTTGTTGCATCTTCAATGGCACCATCTCACAATTCTTGGCGAACTACTCAAGTCTGGAAAGGGAAAAGGAGGGACTAGATTGATAGGGAAGAGACAAGCTCAGTGAGTGCTAGTGAGATAGAGAAGAGGATGACGTTAAGAGCTCTTCTTTTCCGGCTTGAAGTCAAGGAGCTCAGCTTCAGCATGACCATCAAATCATTCGAGATTATCTTATTATATTTGCCATGCTCTCAAAATCAAATAGCTATTCCAGTCTATATATCTCACTTGTGTCTAATTCCCTACTTCTTTTCAAATAGTAAGCACGATGCTCTCTGAAAGTCAAAAACCGAATTGGGATTAGCATGAAGAATTCCCTGAGAGAGTTCGGAGAACAAGAAAAATATCTTATAGTGACGTTGGGAGAGGATTTCTATAGTTTACCAGAGGAGTCTGAAGCTGAAGCTCTTCTTGAGGTCGACCCCTTGTTTGATGAGAAGTTTGCAAGTGAACCATGATCTACTCCATATATATAGCTCTGAGAAAGAAAGGACGCCTACCACGAGATTGAACTACTGACGAGAGTTGCAGCGAACGTTGACTTTCTTCCAGATCAAAATGACATATTATATTAGTAGCTCGAATGGCATTGATTCGCTGCCATGACTTCTTTCTAACCTCCCCAATTTCTAGATAAAGAAAATAATCGATTTGAATAAGCTGCTTGAAAACCCTAAAAGACGACGAATCCATCTTCTGATCTCCCTCTGGCGGTCATCCGGTGATCAACTTGGAGCAAATAGGAGGTCAACTGGTCAATGGGACAATCAAGATGTACAGATCATCCGTCAGTCGACGCGTAGGTCTGAAGAATCGTTTCCGCTGGCTGTAGCAGTGAGAGCTGTGAAATCCACCTCCGTTGAGACGGGTTTGTTTCCGCAGGATCGTAGCACTAGGTAAGCAGCCACTGAGTCGTGGCAGTAGTTGTCGACTAGGCTCTGATGCTGTGGAATAAGCGATTTCCGTAGTAGAAGCTTTGTCCAACCTCCGCTCTTTTTTCCGCGTTGACTGCAATCTCATACGATGTAGCAGCAATAGTAGTTTGAGCAGCGCCACTACTGGCCCAGCACCATTTGAAGCTCAACGGGGGAAGTGGCTGACTGAGGGCTACATATCTAGTAAGGGCCAGTCTCAGAGTCATAGCCGTGGCTGCTACAAGCTCAGGTTTGAAAGGTGGGATATGGAAGCTCTCACAGGTTCGCACAGATGAGGCAGGCTGGCCAGCGAGAAAGCCTCGTGTGTGATACCTACGTCAACAACGAGTAGTCTCACTCAATCTCACAGCTAGTGGTGAATCAGTACGACACGATTCATAGTAGTGAAATTGCTCGTGGTAGGACAACACATGTGGCACACTAACCCCTTCCGATGAGAAACCTTCAATAAACCCCTCCCCCTTCGACCAATCTGAGCTCAAGACGATCCTTCAAATCCTTCTCGAATTTCTCCTTCAACCACAACTCCACCATCAATCCTCCGTCCACAATTCCTTCTTCTTCCACTCTTTGACACCCCCTCTCCTCCCATTACTCGACATCTTCATCTTCAACTGCTAGCACCATGATGACCGCCTCACGCAGGGCATAGAGCACAAGTCTGTGGTCATCCTCTCCCACTCCCCTATCTTCTACCGCCTCCTTTGGATACTTGTGTTGCTCTACTTCAATCTTGACCCTCGTGTCTTCGAGCTCATTGCCACCCCCCTTCCCCCATCGCCCCCATCCCTCCACAATGCTCTAACAATGTCTCCACCCTAGTCGGTCTCATAGTGGCGGTGGCACCGCTCGTAGAGGATGATGGACAAAGATGGCTTTGTTGCTTGAGAGGAAGAGGGAGGAGAAGGGAAGGATGACAAGTAATGAAAAAGAGGGGAGGAAAATCCGCCCATGTTGTGGTTTGATTAACTTAACCTTAAGTAGGGGATATGATATTAAACATAGCAAGTTTATGGAATGGCTTCTAGAATAATTACGATGACCACATGGGTCAACGAGTAATAGCTAAAGTTTGGGGGAAAATCCCAAAAAACATGTGTATCCACTGGAATCTATAATGGTATTTTTTAAATTCGTCACTATATCATCATATGTGAAATATATAATGACAATTTTATTTATTGCAAAATATTTGTTTACACATAAAACTAGTGACAAATGTCATATATGTTGCTATATCATTAGCACTTTCCATGTAGCAAAGCTTTTTTGTTACTAATTTCCAAAATTTTAACTAGTCATCATTAATTTTTAGTTGAAAAATTAGCAATTATTTGTTAAAACTTTGAAAAACAATGGATAACAATTATTATATGGACCTTTGTAGATTATATAGTGACATATATGACATTTGTTGCAAATTTCAAGCATACAACATCATTTCGTAACCAATAATATCTTCATTATATATTTAATATTGGCTGTCGGATTTTTTAAAAAAATATTAGTATAGGCTCATATTGTTGTGACGGAAAAACTAAGCCTCAATTATATTTAATTCATTTTTTTGCCTGCTAAGATCTATTTTATATGTTTGCCAGCTCTATATATTTTTTATTCACTGATAAGTGTTGAGTATGTCTTGTATCTAGAAGTATTGGTTATGTTAGGTACATTGCAAAGCTCATTTTGTGATCTCCCTGCATCAACATAAGACAAAGTTCGCTATCTCAAAATGAGGATACATCTCAATTTGAATATGTGCCTATATGAGGATCTCAAAAGAGGGATCCTACATATTTCAAGTTAGATTTGTGAGTTTATGTCTATAGGAATATATGTTGATATGAGTGTTATATAAACCGAAGGATAAGCTTCTTATTGTATCCTTTATGCTATCATTTTTACCACCACACAAGAGAGATGTGCTATTATCATAAAAGAGTAACATGATTAAGAGGGATCTTCATACACATTGTGTTGTGGTTATTTCATGCTTACATGTGTTGTCTAGTATGTTTTAATTATCATACCTAGCAATCAAAATATTTAGTTTCAAATATTACATAAGAAGATGACACTCATGTGCAGACACGATGTAAAGTAAAGGGTTGAGCATCAAGTTGGGTCAGATCATTCCCAATTGAGGCCAACCTAAGCTCATTATTTGCTACATGCTCATGGCTCAGACTTAGGCTTGTATTCTTTTCACAAGTAAGGTCTAAGATCGAGCAAGATTTACAAGTGATGGCTTAGAACTGAATCAGGCTAACTATGCTCATTGTTTAGATACCAATTCAAATCCTCAAGAATCAAATCAATAATAATAATAATAATAATAGTTCAACAGAATAACTAACTTAAGTGTCATTGTTGTTTATATTCATTAATTTGTAATTAAGGAATACATACACGCAATCATAAAGGGAAGGTAAAATTACACATACCCCATAATCATTTGATTTATACAATGCTCTACACATATGCGGTCTAATATTTACTCGGTGTCTAGAATAGTCATAGACTCGTAGTTCATTATATATTCACTTTGATTTTTAAATTTTTCAAATGATCCTAAAAGGTTGTATTCATTAACCTAAAGGGTAATTGAACTAACAAGCCAACTTAATGAACGATAAGATAGGCCATGTTGATGGTGTTGTGAATGATGATATAAATTAAGGTAAAATAAAAGACAAGGAAGTTTATCCTTTTTTATACTTAATTGACATGAGAGATAATGAATGGATACCACCTTCTCCTAGACATCACTTATTTCATAATGAAATCCTCTTATTCAAAGATAATAAGAGAATATAATAAATTCAAATGAGATCTTAAAAAATTTGGTATATGGCACTACCACCAACACCCTTACTATCTTCCATTAAATATTGCCTTGTAACTTTGAGAACAGTGAGACAATGTGGTGGTTATATATTGGTTTTCTCTCTTGTACACCCTTCCACATACAAAGTATAAGATACATGTCTTCTCTAATTAATTTAGAACAATGAAATTTAGCAATATAAGCATAGTCCTTTCTTGAACAACACATCAAAAAATCATATACCTTAACTTTTGATAAATGCGTCTTTTATTTCATAGTAAGAAATCTTGAATTAAGGTGGTCATGATATTGTTATGACCTCTCATTCCGTTTATTCTTTATTTATCCCTCAAACTAATGAAACGAGAAAGGAAGAATAAATCTCGTTTGTTTCGTATTCTTACTTATTTCTTGTCTCTTATTGGAAATTTTCTTGAAAGGCTCATCTATGCATGATATTAAAATAATAAAGAATTTCGTAGCTACATTTGTAACCCATTTTCGCAACATAGTAAAGGAAACTTCTTCTTTAAATTGTTTTATTCTTGTAAAATAACTTTTCAAAGCATGTCCTTTTCCATGAAAAAAGAGGGTGAAGGAAACTCACACTCATCAAATAAATGATTAAAAGTTGCTAATTTGCACTTCATTATATGAAGGAGACAATCAATCCACAATTATCATGATAACATGCCAAACATCACTTTCCTTGCTTATTTTTGTGTCAGAGCTTAGCTTCTTATATATTTGAATTTTTAATAAAAAAGAATTTGATTTCTCCCGAATTAAAAACAATATGTTAGCCTTTGGCTGGTGGAGGTCCTGATTTAATTGCTAACATCGTGTAAAATCTATTCTAATGCTCCACTTCATCAAATTTCCATACATGGAAAATCTATTTATATTTTAATTTCTTGGTTAATCCTAGATGTTATTGCGACATATTCGTGCTTGTATATATGAATTGCTTTTAACTCACTTTTTATAATTTTTTTCACAGATGTGGATCTTCATGTTCATTTTATCCAGTACATATTTTTTACAACATACCTTTTTTCTTTCTAAAGCATCCATGCATGGTAATTATGAAAATACATACGATGACTTGATACGATTTTTTATTTACTTTCATGTGGCCTTCCTGGGCAAATAATGTCACTAATTATAACTCATCAAAGTTAGTACATGTAATTCATACCAATTGTTGTCTAGTAAGTACTTATCTATCCAGAAGTCAGCACATCATATATTGATTCATTTACGTATCACGGTAACTTAGAAATGTATCGGACTAATATCATTATTATTGTGTAATATAACTTTTTTTATACGCACACGACCACACATACACACACTTGAACTAAATCGAAGTTCGAAGATTACATGTTGCATACTCAATCTCAAGCACCTCCTATCTTATAATGACATTTTTCTTATAATTAATGGTATTTCAAGTGTAAAAAGAGAAGTACATTGTAGAATCATACTACCCCATGGGATAACTCGATATTATAAGTTAAATTTATTATCTTAAAGAAATAACAAATGAATGGTGCATCCATTTTCATCTATCTTCTCTACTTGACATGATATAGGTCTATGCTTAGTTATGAGTTTAGGTGGAATAAAAAAATATTGGATAAATAGTTTTATTTTCTATTTGACATTTCTCAAGACGAAATGGGTGTTTGGGTGCATAAGCTCCTCCTTTGCTTTGTGGGGAAGGGTTTAACCACTTTGACCTATGCCTCCTAGCATTTAAAAAAATTCCATATCCTTATTCTATTGAAACTATCGCTTTTCTCATTTTTCTCTTGCATGATTAAATAAAGACTTCAAAATAACTCCAACTTATAATTTATGTATCCCTTTCAAGTTCATCCCTCATTTCATACCATAAAATTATAGACAACAACGATCAATGAATCTAATGATAATTCATCCATTCTAGTGAATGTCCGTCAACTCAACTGATAAAGAATTTGCATGTTTGATCACATACCTTTGTTTTATGAGTTGCCTAGCTCACCAAGTCGCATCCTGCTTAAGCCGACCATCACAACCCTAACGAG
Organism: Ottelia alismoides; assembly: GCA_037367405.1. Taxonomy (NCBI): domain Eukaryota; kingdom Viridiplantae; phylum Streptophyta; class Magnoliopsida; order Alismatales; family Hydrocharitaceae; genus Ottelia; species Ottelia alismoides. The sequence goes on from JAZKJV010001619.1 coordinate 1,251,015, forward strand.
AGTCACGATCTTCCTACGGTATCCTTGGAATGCTGCTTACGGGTAATTCGAAATGGCAAGTTATCATGGTCTTCCCTCTTTATAATTTCACCAGCATAAGATGAGACGGCTATAGACATAAATGTGTTGGCTTTTAAAGCATTTCCTAGATACGAATTCAAAGATGACCGAAGCAATGAGATGCCATTTTATAGTTATGATATGTAACCAACGATTAATAAGGATAAAATACTATATATATATATAAATGTATTTCTTTCCTATTCAATTGTAAATGTTATGACAGACACGACTCTTATAGTGTATGATCTTTTATATGGATTGATGGAAAGAAGTTTTTCCACACGATGCTCCTTTTCTATGGATTGATTAAAAGAGTTTTAGGTTTTTCATTCTAAATTATTGACTGTCAAGACATTAAAGTTAATAAAGGTAGGGCATTTGGACACTCAAACTTTTTATGTCGTCCAATGAAAATGATATTGCACTAGAGAGAGGGCTAATGTAGGAAAACTAATCGTCATTCTCAATAGAGTACAATATATAAAGAAAGAGTATATCTAACCTCTATTGAAGATCATCTTCTACACAAGGATAGAAATCGATCGGTGTATCAAATGTGTGAACGCGATAGTCAAAGCACATTTATTGTTACAAATTAAGTGCGTATTTATCAAACTTGGACAAGCCCAAGGTCTGGCACAATGAAGCAAAAATGTGGGTTTAGGCACACAACACAGACAAACAAGCAACTGGGGCTATAGATTATACATTCTTAATGTTTTAATTTTATTTGTTAGGCTGAAATCAAATATGATGCAGATGAATGCGGTGGAGTGTTTAAACCTGAACAATATAATAAAGGATCTTTCAAATACAATTTTGAGACTCAAACCACTTCGAAAAAATGATGAAAATACTTTTAGATTTAGAATAAAGAAATCTATCCTAAATAATATTTGGATATTTTCAAAAAAAAAAGAACAAGTTGAGGGTTAAAAATCCTTTAATGGAAATTAACAGGATAATGTAGCATTTAAATTCTAAATTTCCTATAAAATACAAAAGGGTATCTTTTTGTAAGTCGATATTTTTTCTATGTATGGAATCTAAAGTACTACACGGAACACATTTTTGTATTATTTGAGTTAATGTGTAACAAATAAAAGATGACTACTTTTAGGGATTTATGAAATTTTTGGAGCTATATGTAATGAAAATAAATGATTTTTTGGAAATATATCTTAATTCAATACACCTACTTTAATTTTGTAGGATTTTTTTGATAAAATCTGAATTTATTACGATTTATTACGAATTCTTTACTAAAAATGGTTTATTTTTGACATTTAATTTATAAAAATAAAAACAATCATAGTTTTTACAAAAAAATCCCACACGTAGATAATTCAATTAGGCATATAATGGTATTTTTAGTTTTGTAAGATATTTAATATTGGACTTAATATAAATTAAATACAAAAATTGCTCAATAATGTATTTTAACCACAAGAAGTAATCTTTAAATTTTTGGGGGTATTTGCATAGCACAATGAAAGGCAGCTGTGGTATTTTTTGAGAACTCCTAAACAAAAGTATGAATTATTATCAACTAGATTAGGAAAAATGGGCAAAATATGCCTTTTCATTATTTTAAGTTTAATGAATTGCAAAAAAAATCCAAAATAAAAACCCATTCGATGGGCACAAAATGGTATACAACATACTTTTTATATTCAAAAAATGCAACAAATTATATTCAAGTTAATATATAAGAGAAGGGGTTAAATGTAATAAATAAATGAGATAAAACACAAGCAAATAATATAAAATGTCCGGGTGGTGCTTGCAAAATTCCCACGCATGTAGGCTCCTCATGTGACGCCTTGAAGGAGGGGTTACGGATGTGGTATTTAAATCTCCTGAGGGCCTCCTTGCAAATATCTTGCTCCGTTTCAATGTGCGATCAAGATTTGCTCATGGAATTTAATCCCGACCATTGAAGGGGCCGCACTTCAATTGTTGTGTCCGTCTTCGATGGACGTCCTCCACTGGCGGTGAAGAGGGAGCAAAGCTCTAACGAGTGACGCTCAACTTTAGTGGGTTCGAGGGAGCAAACCTCAATCGAACTTGGAGGAGATCGAAAATGCTTCACGAAAGCTTGGGCTACACGACGGAGCAGTTGGTTGGCGTAGAGAGTGCTTTGGTAAAGTTGGAAGGATCTTGTAATAGAGCACCTCCACTCGCTCCGACGACTCATGCAAGGGAAGCGCGGATGCCTTATTATCCTTAACATCTGCAAATTAATTGAATCTTCAAGAGAAATCGATTTCTACAAATTTTTAGGTCAATTAGAGTGGGAACCGAATCACTTGGATTTGAGCTTTTTCGTAGCTGATCGTGTTGTGTGCCATTCTTGGGGACTAGGCTCATCGGAGATGAAATCTCCTGTTTTGATCGATGAGCGGCTTTGGAGATGAGATGGATGATGATCCTGACACATCGGCGAGAGGCGATCAATATAAGAGAATCTCCTCGATTATGGTCAAGAGGTTGAATATAGCAGATGAGTGGGGATCTCGATCGGAAAGGATGAAAAGAAGAAAAAGAAAAAGATTCACCGAGAATTGTGTGAAACAAAAAAGTTGACGATGAGGAAATGAGGGATGCTGGAATTGAAAACTAAATTGAAGAGAGGAAGAATGGTCAGTGGAGAGACGCTCGAAGTCGTCGACCATGGCGAATCTCGTTGCTATGATATGCGCAATGATTCAAGGTCCAGAAACCTTGGATTGATTCCCCCTTGGTCGTTCTCACTCAGGTGAAATTAGTTCAAAAACCGGAATAAAATGGAGCTGTAGCTCTCCAACTCTAGGATATGAGTTCGGTACCCTGTTTCCGGGTGATGAGAGTGATATAGCAAGTTACGGGAGATGGTGTGCGAGATAGAGGGATGAACAAGGTCTTAAATTGAGTAGTTGGCTTGATCAGAGGAGGCGATTGACATCGTGGTTGGGAAAGAGAGAGGAGCTCGAGGTTGAAGATGACTTGTGGTGGCACCGCCTGAAAAAATGAAAATGGAAAATCAAAGAAAAATAACATAAAAATAAAATACTGAGGGTCAGATAAACAAAAAATTAGACATGAAAGGTGTAGGAAATTAAATTTCCTACAATTTTCACATTGTCACCGTACCCAAGTTCATCTCTTAGAGAGAGAGAGAGAGAGGGGCGGGGGGATTTCAGAGCTAAAATACAAGTATTAAATGCCTGAAATGTGGCATTTTAATTTAAAATTATATTTTTTATATACATGGTCTGGTTTGGTGGTAGACTGGTAGTACAGTGTGCTTACCATCCAAAACGCAAGGGTTCAAATTCCTCATTGTAGGAGTTGTGTTAGGTAGCCGATAACTAGCGTGAAAAATAACTGGATCGTTTAACATGGATTTAAGCAAGAATCCATGTAGCTGACCCTGTTTAAAGTGAGAGAAGGATTCACCATTTCTTTTACTTATATTTTATATTTTATTTACATAATATACATTATTAAGTACAATTCCTAATTTTATTTTATTTTTCAGTTAGGTTAGTATAGTATAACAATTTCTGTTCGGTTAGGATGAAAGCGTGTTGATAAATATGTATTGAAACATTATATCGAGTCAAATCATAGTTAGGGAGAGTAAAGAATTGATTATACCTCTATAAATTTTCTGATCAACTGACTTACATGCCTCACTAGGTCCAGATACAATGATGGAACAATTAGGGCATGCTTTGCTTTGTGTTTATAAATCTCTAACTTCTTGAAATTTTCATCCATGTATGTTTGTTGTGGGAAGAAAATTTCTTGATCTGTCTGAATGATTTGTAGATCGAGGAAGAATTTTATTTCTCCGACCATGCTCATCTTGATCTGATGTTGCGTATCCTTAGCAAAAACTTTGCAAAAAGTTGCATTGACAGTACAATGCCATCAACATAAATTACACAATCAATAAATCTGATTTTCATATATAGAAAATAAAATGCAATCTACATTACATACTCTAACACATGAGGTAAGTTGCAAGACTCTAATTTTATCATGCCAAGCTCTAGGAGCTTGCTTGAGTATATAAAGAGCTTTTCTAAGCATGAAAAATATGATTTAATCTAGTCATGTCTTCAAATCCTGGAGGCTGCTTGACGCAGACTTCGTCCTCAATGAAGCCATGACGAAATGTACCTTTCGCATCCATATGATACCGTTTGACTCCCTTGAAACATGCAAATGTCGATTTCAGTTTTAGCAACTGGTGCACAAGTTTCTTCAAAATGAATTCCTTCTTGCTGAGTATATGCTTGTGCAACAAGGATTGCCTTGTCAACATTTCCTGACTCATCTAGCTTAGTCTAGAACACCCACCTGATTCCAATGATCAAGTGTTCCTTTTCTTCGGGTACAATATCCCATACATATTTTTTTTCAAAGACAAGCTCTTCTTATATTATCATTAACCAAGATTCTAGTTGCATGCCTCATCTATGGATTTCAGTTCATTAAGGATATAAAATATTTTATCTTAACTACATCAAAGTGTGATACTGTATGAATATTTGTGGATACATCTCCAATAACCAACTCCTTGGGATGATCATGCACAAAGCTGAAATATGTAGGATACTTGGTTAAAATGTGATAGGTTATCCCATAAGTCTACTGTGACAAAACGACTATTGCTAACACGACATAACTGTATGAGGTCATAATGCACCCAAAATGATCGTCTGAGGTGAATAAGAATTGGGGATCAGATGCAGATGAAATTCCTGCCAATGGCTGAGAAGTTTGGTCAACTTGTTCCCCTTAAACCCCCAAGAGAACCTGGTGAGTGAGCAGAGAAGAGAGGAGGAAAGACTAGCTAAAGCAACTGTGAGTTATTCCCCTGTCTCTCATAGAAAGGAGAGTTGCATTGTCGTGCCCTTGAACTAATTAATTTGAGATCGACTCTGTTTATAGTTATAAATCCTTCGAAGGTCTCATAGTGGATTGAATAAGCGAAACATGGGCTGATATGGATACAAAGATAAAGTGGTATGCCATGAGAATTCTCCTTCTCTTGTATAATTGAAGTGTCATCAATTTAAATTTCTTGCTCATTTTCAAATTCATGTGGTTAAGGAATCTCACTCAAATTTTCATCCAATAATAGATTGAATGATTCCAAAAGAATCACCATTTCTTATTAAATATCATGCATGCTTTGCTCCATGAAGAATATCATAAGAAGATTCCCAGTTCACTTTTCAGTTCAAAAATGTCAAGATTGTCCTCAATGTTAAGAACGGAACACTTTCATATAAAACATGAAAGTAGTCAATCCTTGATGAGCATCCAAAATAGTGCTTAAAATTTATTTTCTTTAATCCATGGATCAAAATTCTATTCAAGACATAATAGACCGCACTTACGACTTCCGGCGAAAAGTAACAAGGTAGATCGGATTCACAGAGCATAGTCCGAGCATACTCCTAAAGTGTGCAATTCTTTAGCTTGATTGCACCATTTTGAGGCGTTGTTGTAAGGGTGAAGAAATCATAAATCCCAACATTAGGTATAAGTATTCGGAAAAACTTTCATTCTCGAACTTGGCACCATAATCACTTCTTGGCTTAGCGATTGCGATTCCATGTTCATTTTGAACTTGTTTAACTAGCTTATCAAACTTTGAGAGGCTAAATTTCTAGTTATGAGAAAAACCCCAAGTGAAACATGAGTGGTCATTAACTACGACAAAATATTAACAACATCCACTTAAACTTTTGTTTGTTGTAGGAGATTGATCCTAGTCTCCTTGACCATGCTAGCCGCTTTGTATGTGACATTTAGCTTATTCCAGATATTGTATACAATGTTGTACTTAGAGAATAATGCGAACACTTCTTTTGTAATATCATAAAAGATATCATTCAGTGTCGTTGAGTCATAGGTAGACTTCTTTTTGTCATCGTTTGTTATTATGGTTGTTACTGTGATGACCGATCAAACATACTTGGATTCTATTACATGCCATTAATCGATGGATTTGAGATAGATTTGCATCATGATTTTCTATCAGTTGTAATTCTACTGCTTAATGGTGAAGGCTTGACTGTTGATTGAATTTCGAATGAGTTGTTGTTGGTGATCCTATATAGGGTGGATCATTGGGCTCACCCTAGCCCAACCTGGGAAAGCCCGGCCTGGACCCACCAAATTTTCTCGAGCCTTAGGTCTAATTGCGACCTAACTTTTTCTTGCAAATCGGGGGCCCAGATCCAGCCCAAGGCTCACTGGGTCGGGCCCAATTGAAGAGATCGATGAGAGGTGTCTAACGTCCTGTCTTAAAGGAGCTTGTGGTGTCCAACAAGTCAGATCCGACAATTGCTATATCGACCCTCTCTCAGCTCTCGACACGCCAATTAATCAATTCGCCAAACAATCAGTCCACAATGTATGATAATGCAATGCAAAACGTGTGTGTCAAAACTTATTTTTATTTTAATCTACAAAATAAATGTGTATAGTGTATAAGCATGTAGAGTGTCGAACCACAGAGAGCAATGGGGATAGGGTATTCATTTTCTAAAACTAAACAACAATTGTTTTATAATCTTTCTCGCTTTTTGATTTTTGTAGGTTTTTAATTATATTTAATTTTTTTGTTATTTTTATATTATATATTTTTATATTTTTTACCTTTAATTTTTAATTTCTTTTAAATTTTGCAAATTTTAATTTCTTTTTCTTTTTAAGATATATAACACACACACACATATATATATATATATCTACTTATCTATATATGTAATAATATATATATATATTTATATAATATATATGATATATATATTAAATATAAAATATAGGAAACATAAATATATTAAATTTTAATGGGTTTAAATATATATTAGATATTTATAATTAACGATAATAATAATTATAATAACTATATAAATAAATAAAATGATATATAGTATATATAAGGTCCTAGATTTTTAGACATATCTACACACACTCAAACATTATAAAATAAAATGTTTTGTATTTTTAATATTTTCTCACTTTATACAATTTTCTTATAATTTCTGCTATATGTTAGGTATATTTAGTTGATTGAAATATACAAAACAATAGTTATAATAAATAGGACAAATTATTTGATTTAAAAATATATAATAAGTTCAAAAATTCCCAAAATTATTTTTAATATGTAGTATATACTATGAAGAAAAAAAACAAATATTTTTGGATTTTAATTATTTTTTAATGATTTTTATAGGTCTTTTATGGTTTTGTAAATTTTAAGTTTTTTCTTTTATATATTTTTTGTGATTTTTGGTTTGGAGTTGTAATATATAATAACATATACTATATATTTTTTTTGGAAATTTTAGTTAGGTTTTATATTTTTTGTATTTTTATAGCTAGACAGGGAAAATATATCTCTTAAATTATTTTTAATAAATAAAAAATGTAGTAAAATGTTAAATAAAAATAATGGCTTAAACATGCATCAGATAGAGCATCTACAACATTTTCCCCAAAAGTAATGATGTAATAGAGCTATTAGATAAAAATGGAAAAGCAAATAAATAACTACTAGCCTTGTAGGGGTATTTTTGTACAAAAATATAATCAAAAGTGTTATGTACAAATAACCCTAAAATATTACACTTAATTACAAATTTTATATATTAAAAGAAATATAGGAAATGGGGGGGTCCCTTTGCAATTTGCCCACCTCACGTGGGTCACCACGTGAGGTGAGCTGGTGTGAACCTTGATAAAAATATACAATCTATTAGGAGTTCTATGCATTTTTTACCGGAATATTCAAACATTATTCAATATTACAAAACATGGTATAAATTACACAAAATGTAGTTGGGATCGATGTAATTTACCCCTTTAGGTGAACTAATCGGGCGCTTCTCATTGCGACACGTTGGGGTGATCGATGTTTTGTAGGCATGATGTTTTGCCTTGAACTGGACATCCCATATTAGATATGGGTCATGACTTAGATTCGACTGTGATGGAGGCTACTAGATGAACTCGAAAGAAGGTCAACCTGGATGAGCTTCGATCAGCCATATCTCCTACCTCCGGCTTCCTCCTTAGCTACTGATCGGCTCTAAAGCTTCATGGAGCTCTCGCGCACTTGTAGGATGATTCAAAGTAGTATGGGCCTCATTAGGGGGTCCTGGACCTTTAAGGTCATGGAGTTGTTGGTTGAGCTTCTAACTCGAGCTCCAGGGACTGCTTCACTCTTGTTCCTGTACAAAAACACTCCCCAGCTCGAGGCAAAGATGCTCGATCAGAAGATGAAGCTGAGGGCAAGGTGTATGAGTGACATGAAGAGATCTGACGAAGTAGTGCAGGAGGGATCTTAGGCAATCTTCAATCCTTACATGATCGAAGGGGGAACATGTGTAATCGGTGAAGAGGCGAGGGGGCAAGATGATGAGGGCGATAATGGGTCGAGAAACAATTGAAGGAGGATGAATTTGGGGCTGGAGCTTGAAGCTCTAGCAAATATAAAACTCAATTAGACTAATCTAAGCCCTAATCGATCAAACTAAAGGTTATACTAAGAAATAATAACTAAACTACACTAAGAAATGATAGTAAATCAACTCGAACCTGCTTGGGTCAGGGAGCAGAAGAAGCACCATAGCTTGAAATATCAGGTTGATTGGAGTGATGGATCACCCAAAAAATGAGAGAGAAGATGACGGGTCGTCATCTCTGATGGGGGCAGGTAGCTTGGGAAGGGGAGTTGAGTAGAGGTCAACAAAGCGAGCTTCTTGATTGGTTCATGTGGACCAATAAGAAAAATCAGGGAACTAAACCCCTTATTAATTTAAGATAAAATAATGCATAATTTTATTAATTTTAGATTAAAACATGAAAAGTATTTGTTATTTTATGTGGTATTTTATTATGGTTTTTATTTTATTTGTTATTTTATGTGGTATTTTATTATGGTTTTTATTTTTTTAAGTTAATTTATTAGATGTTATATATTGTAGGTATATATGCCTATATTTGCTATATTCTATTTTTATTTTGTATTATATATTTTATTATTTTTATACATAATTTCTATATTTATAACTTTTTTACTTATACATTTACATATTTTTAGTTATTTTTCCTAATTTTATTTATCTACTTAAATAATTATGTACATATATTATATAGGTATAGTTCATCTATATATTTTAATACTCTATTTATTTTCATGTATTTTCATGGTTTTATTTTATTTTTATTATTTACACATATTTTAAATAATATTTACAAATATATAAAACTATAAGGAAGTTAAAAATATAAAGAATAAATATAATGAATATTATTTACATGTATGCGGTACAATAAGGACCGAAAAGCCAACTTTTGCATCTCAATTATAAATTGAACGAATCCTTCATTAAATAGATAATTACATTTTAGGAATAATAAATGTGAGTTTGGTCTATTTTGAGGATGTATGGATAAGATACAAGTCTGGAAAGTTTCCTTTTTGGCTTTTTATCTTGTGTATCATGGGTGCTTTGTGTATTACTTTTGAGTGAAATAATTTTTATATTTTTCTTTGTATTTTTATGTACAAGTTTCAAGTTGAGGATTTATTGATTTCAGGTGTAAATAATAGAGAATAAAATAAGTCTCAGAATGCATTTATTGATGAATAAAATATTAGGGTTTTGAGCTATATTATGTATAATTCACTACCATATCTCCACCTACTTTATTAATTGTCGACCAAGTCATCATGATGACTGGGTCTCGGGGTCTAGGGTCGCTAAGTGTCTTTGACACTTCATTCTTTTTCTTTCCTTTATTCTTTTTTTTGGAATTAGGTGCCAATATTTACATTGTATTTAAATGTCGATTAATGAGTGTTATTTTGTATAAATTACTACTATATACATGCATTTAGTTGAGAATATAAGGCCAAAATGAAAGGATAAAGGGGGTGAAATGGAGATTCACCATCCCCCTATACTTGCCTTTACTAGTCCTCGCAAACACATACGAGAATGATTGTAGAAATAGAAGAAGAAAATAAAAAGAAAGAACTTGGAATAATTTTTGACTCTTCAGCTTGTCTTAATAAAATTAAAGTTTGAAGCCCGATTTAAACCTTTGGATTCTTGATGTGTTTGGAACCCCATTAAGGTTAGGAAGTGTGGCACAACAACCCTTAGGTTCCATAATCATATTATTGAGTTCAATTCACGGTTTGGTCAGAACTATCCTTTCAGTCGCATACTCTCCGAAAATTGAAATGATAAGCATCATGTGTGTGAATTGGGTCAGCTCTTCCCAGACAAACCATTGAACCATCAAAGAGTCTCCTCCTCTGGCAACTCGTACTCTGGGAGATGGATATTTCCTTCTAAGGTCAAGTGCATGCTAGTTCACAATCGAAAGGGGAAGAAGCTAGAAGAATGGGGGAAAGAAGTGGGAAAGGATCGGTGTAGTCGCATTCCCTTGTGAAGCTCGACTAGTATAGCCGAGTCCTTACCAAGAAGCAGGCTTTTTCTGGAAGCTCAATATTTTTGTGGAATCTTTAGTATATGCTTCTTTTTGGATATTTTCTTTGTATATAAATGCTCTGCATTCTTGTTTCCCCCCGACGGATATAAAATCTTTTGGTCCGCCCATGATTCGGAGTCTTGGAAAATGTTGTTCCAGTAGACTATTCCTCATATGAAGCATTATTCCAATCCAGTCTCCAGTTGTTAGATGTCCTTGCTATTAGAGGACATGTGTTGAAGTACCGGTTTCAGCAGTCCCCAAGAATGGTTCCTGAGACACCCTTGACAAAGCGGCTTACTATCGTCTTGACTTAGTCTCCAAGATTTTTCAACAATCCATCTAGGTTGAGCTAAGTGCTTAGTGTGAGGTATGTAGTCAAGCCATTATCTCAAGCGTCGTACGAATGACATGAAGGGTTCTAGTTAGATACATTGAATCGAATCATGAACATAGTCTCATGGAACCTAAAGAATTAAGTCATGGTGACCTGAAGCATCTCAATTTCAGTCTTTAATGGGTTCCTTTAAAATTAAGTGTACTAAGATCTATACCAAGCTCCAATCTTCATACTTTATTTAAACTTGTTCAATTGTCCAGATCATTACAAAAAATGCAAATGCTATACAATGTAAGTCAAATATTTTTACGAAGCAATTTTTATGATTTTGAACTTTTTTTATAGATATTTGAAAAGATTTGCAAATTTTTATGTACTTTTTGAAAACATTTTGCAAAATTTTATGCATTTTGATTTTTTTAAAATTTCAGGGATCTTTGGTAAAGGTTAGTGAAAGAAGTGTCTGCAAATATGTACACGGGTGTGCGGTCTTATTTACAAGAATTGGTTGAAAAGTTTATACTAAGAATTTGCATAAGTTAGTGGTCATTCTCAAGTTATGTGTAAAGAATTTTATTTGTCACAATTATATACAAGATTCTCAAAATAGTTTGAAAACATTTTTACAAACATCTTGAAAATATTATTCTGAAAATATTTTTTACAATACTTTTCCAAATATTTACAAGATTTTGAAAATCATTTTGCAAAGAATTCAAATAGTATAGATAAATTTTAAAAATATTTTGCAACCATTTTCTAAATCATCTGCAAACTGGATTTTCAAACATTTTATTCATATAAATGAAGTAAATTTTGCAAACATTTACAAAAGATTTTTACAAAGATTTCAAAATATTTTGCAAAAGGTTTCTAAATATTTTTCAAAAGATTTTTAAGCCATTTTCCAACAATTTTCAAATCATTTTGCAAGATATATTTCAATTAATTTATTAATCTTACGGACGACGACTTATATGGAAAGATCTTTAAGCACATCACGGAAGCAAGATGATTGCATCACATGCGATCGGAGTGACTAGTTGCAATAGTCGCTCGGGGCAACATAATTTAAAAATTTAAAATCGATAAAACCACATGATCCGAGAACACTTCTCGGATCATTTCATTTAAACCACATGCATGTATGAAGGTTAACTCTTGAAGTGACCTCCTGTTTCAAGTCTCTAAATAAAGAGACCTCTTGTTTCAAGTCCGATCCAAGGGAGGAGACGCTTGCGAGCGTGTTGATGAAAGGTGTGCTCCTCGCAATCCATGTTGATGGTCCAAGCGGCGAATCTCTTGATCTTGTCTCATGAGATCTGATGAATTCTTCACGAGTAAGATGCACCAAAGGAGACAGAGATGCATGAATAGTTGAAGTGACGACACAATAGTGTGGCATCGACGACGACTCTCTCTAGTGCACAAGGTGGATGACCACTAAAAGAGAGAAAGATATGGGGCGTGTACAATGAGAATGAGAGAGAGAGAGACTTGCAAAGTGTTGTTTTTATGTAAAATAAGAGCCAGGGTTGCTTCTTCTTTTATAATACTTTGGGAGTCCATGGATCACAATCCTTGTGAAACACAAAATCAAGGGTTGAGATTGATCCGTGTTTCTGTTAATTGGCCATGATTTCATTGTCAAAACATAACAACAATTAATTTAGATTAAATTAAATATATATTGAATAATCAACATAATTTAATTTGAACAAAATTAACTTGCATGAAAGGATTAGGAGGGAGGCTAGCCACCTCTCTAAAAAGGTGGGAACGACTACCATTGAGACAAAGTCAAGGGTGGCCATCCACCACCCATTGAATAGATGGTGGTGGCTTCTTCAATACTTCATATTTATTGACAAGAACTTTTGTTGTAAACTCATTCATAAAAATAATTCCAAATTAATTTTTTGAATATTGCAATCATGTCATTAAATAATTATGAATCATATTCACAACCCAAAATAAAATGTATATTGTATTTCCAATTAATTTCCAATGTGAATATAATTCACATCAATAGTTAAATTTAAGATACCATTTACAATAAGCTCTCTCTCATATATCATAAATAATATTTATGATATATACAAATAACATGGATAGTGCTATCCACATTATTCATGTCATTGATAATTAAATCAAATTTAGTTATCTCGGATCATCATTTTCACGTGCCCAGATAACATGAATATAATTAAATCATATTTAATCATCTTAGATAACACTCCTTATATGGCCAAATAATATGAATCAAATTCATATTATTCATGATAATTAAATCACATTTAACAATCAATTTCTCAATGCTCAAATACATAATTCAACAATGGAATTAATCTTGAACTCTTTCATAAATAATGCATTTTCTCCACTGATACTTGGAGATAAGGACATGGCGATTGCATGTTCTACATATAGTGACTTGGATACTAAGTTTATATCTCAAATCCAGATCTCAGGGGTCTCCCATAGATGTTTGATTAAATCGAAGCCGTAAATCTAATCTTTTCATTGCATCTGAATCACATTCAAATCTTTTTCCAACATTTTGGACCAAGATTATATTACTTCTCTTGTAAGGAGTCACTAAAATCCAGACTTGTTTTATCACTCCCTCGGAATGGAAGCGTCGTGGTTATAAGTTTATGATCACATTACCCTCATGTATTCCTAATACCTATACATCCTGCATACCAGAAGACCTATAATAAACCCGAAGTTTTAGATCTATTTAGATTGTCTACTTCAACATTTTATCATTAAGTTTCTCATTTGATTTGGAGTTAGTATCGATCATATACTTTCTAAAAGCATATATCATTCCTAGGTATTGATCATGTACTTTCCAAAAGTATATATCAAACCTACAAATTCATTCAAGCTTCCAAAGCGAGACGACCATGCACGAAAATTTGATTACTAATATCTCATGAGTGTGCTCATGTCTTCCGGTTTAGTAAATAAACTTGTATGATCCCTTTGAGAGATCATATTAATCATATGCTCTTATATGCACACCAGCACGCCGGTGTGTATACCTTGATTAGGCCATCAACTTATCAGTCTGCCAAATGTACACATTCAGACATATAATAATATGTATGTATCCAGTCAGAGGATGTGTTCCTATATCGTGACAGCATACGACATAGATCATGTGTTATCTCGATCTCGTTAAGTCAACTCTTTGACCTAACTTATCTAACATCTCTGAATCTCCACTCCTATGCAGAGGACTTGCATCAAGAGGTCGGTTAGATATCAACCCATTAGAGAAAGGATTGCCATCTCCTACTCAGGCTGGAGATTCTCTCTATAATCATTTGTCAATGATTGATGAGCCCTCAATCTAACTCTTTAGATATTCATCCAAGCACCAACCTCTATGATTCAACAATTGAATCAGCAACTGTATGATCATCAAGATGGCCATGGTACATAACCTTAATTGTACTAAGGGACCTATTATGCAAATTACTTATTCTTCATTTCATATCAAGGAATGATATTTGTAATAACATTTATTGCATAATGGCTCAAGAGGGATCGCATGTCCAACAATCTCCTACTAGTCCAAAGAGCTATTAATGGGCTAATATTTAAAATCGCACTCATGTGACAGTCATAATCTATTTAATATAGATAGGTAAGTTGATCAGTGACTTCATTCCCGAGAGACTACGCCATGTCCTTTTACAGTACTTGCACATCTCCCAGTAAGAATGCTTGCATCCAATGAGAATGTTGCATCTTATGCAACCAACACTCAATTTTATTAAAGCAGTTATAGTGCCTTGATACTACAACTCAATAATCATTATAACAACATGTAATTTCTATTATCCTTATCAGAATATCCTTATTTATGGAGATCTCTATCTCCAAAGACTAAGACCCAATCTTATTTATTTTAAGGTATTTGTAGTTAAGACCTTTCATATTACTATCTATAAAGTCTTCAATTCTAGAAGATAAGACTTTGAGATCACTATCTCAAAATCATTTCATTTTTGAATGTATTTTTATTACTGCAAATAAGTGTTTTAACTCCATAGTAGGATCAGTAACAGTTAACTACTCCCATTGTATGGCAGACATCTGGCTTCGTACACTTCTAGCATACATCAGGCTTCTGGTAACCGATGCACAAGTGCAAGCAACTTTAGCATCATCAACACTTAGATATGATAGCCCTTTAGATAGGTCAGTACTATATCTTAAGGGAAAGATGCCTTTCTTGGATTTTCCAGAATGGAATGTGTCCAAGATGTACCACTAATGTGACCATCCAATGCCCTCTTTTCTTTGTTTATGAACAACTTCAGGTTTAAGATATAAGAGGTATCCTTGAGATCATATCTCAAGGTATGGAATATCCAGATCCTAAAGCACTTATTATCAACCTTGTATCATTCCACATTATTATGATTTTATCTACGTTTAGCATGACGAACACAATGGCACTCCCACTAAGCTTCACATGGTTCATCAAGATTCTATATGAAATCATAACCTTTACAATTTCATTAAATCTAGCACTCCAACAAAAAGAAGCTTATATGAGTCCATAGATGGAGGTCATTAGCTTGTACACCTTGCATTCTTCAACCATGAAGCCATGGGGTTACTTCACATGAATATCCTCATTGAGGTATTCACTGAGGAATGCAATCTTGAGTTCCATCTTACAGATGTCATAGTCAAGTTGTATAGCTATTGTTAGCAATATTCTGATGGGTCTAAGAATGGTCACTGAAGATCAAGTCTGATTGCAAGCGATGTCTTCTCTTTATGTGTATCTTGTGTATACGACTCGTACTTTGAAGGTCTCTACCTTTTCATCAGGTTCCCTCTTTCTCTCAAAGATCCATTTACACCTTATCGGATCTTACCCATATAGGTGGATCCTCGAGGTCCATATACAACACTTGTATATGAAGTCTACTTTAGATTTTATTTCCAACATTCACCTTTCCATGTCATGATCCTCAGAAGCTTCATCATATGAATTCGGATCATTGTCAGATTTATCTGACACATGGAATCCATCCTCAAAATAATTTGAAGAGGTATGAGTGCTTCATCTTTAATTGTTCTTTTAATTTTCGATTTTAGGAGCCTCATTATCATCTCAAGACTCAATGAGTTCCTTCACTTAATTTTTATCTTGATTCTCAAGAGAGTCATCCTCTAAGAATCATATTCTTAGTGATGAAATCTTTTAAGAATCTCAAGGTCATAAAGTAGGTATACAATACCATCTTTCATTTTTCTAACGAAGTAGCATTCTCTGGTGCTAGATTCCAGCTTACTTGCATTTATGACATGGTTATGGACCAAGAAACCTCAAGTGTCCAACAATATGCTAGGTTCCAAACTATAGCTTATGAGGGTTTTCGGGTTTATATTTTCCTAGAATCTAAGGATATATATTGTAGTCTCTACTACTTATATGCCTTGGAAACTAAGAGGTACTAATGTTGAGATTCATCATTGATCAAATCAAGTCACACATGATCCAAATGCATCTCCCTACAAATCTATTGAGTTTAGGTGTATCAGGAGGAGTGAGATAAGAGTGATATTCCTATCTCCATAAGGTATTCCTCGAATTCATATAATAGGTACATTCTACCTAGGTTAGATTAAATTCAATTCATCTCCCTTTAGACTTTGGTTCTAAATCAAAAAATGAAATATTTAAACATTCAAAGGTTTCTAAGGTGAAGGGAAGAAATCTCATGTCTCAAATAATCATCAACAGATATCACATATCATTAATGTTTATTATGATATGGATGATCGCCATACATCAATATGTATGAGATCTTGAATACCTTGACATCTTACACCATTCTCAGGGAAGGATACATTGGACATTTTTTTTATTTTGAATACAATATTCACAAGTATGTAAGATTTGAATCTTCAGACATTCTAAAGCTTCATCTCTTATAGTCTATTGATCTCATCAATAGACATATGTCCAAGTCTTGATACCAGATCATTGTCAAATGATTCATCCTCTTATTGATCTTTTAAGGTTTAATTTTCAATATTTAGAAATGTTAATGAACCATTCATTAAATTTCTAATTCAGTAGAGTCCTCTAGATGTTATATTACTATCTGAACCATCACAACTCTTTATGTTAGGTCTATTCCAGAATTCATGTTTATTTCCAATATTTATAAATAAATAATGAGTGTATTCTAATATCTAGATACATTCTCTAAGACTATGGGCTCTCCCACCGAAAATATGAAGTCTATCTATCTAATGAAGATTGTTGCAACAGTCCATATAGATGACTATTAAACCTTAAGATCAAATTTTCTAATCTTTCATAACATATGCAACCAATTGCAAATGTTATCAGAAGAGTGGGATACAATTATCATAATTTGATCTTATCTAATAAGCAAGTTAATTTCAATGATTATATGTAGATTATTTCGATGCACTATCTGCATCCTTCCCTAAGGGTGTGTTTGGTATGTGGGTTAAGGTGGGTTAAACTAATCGCGGTTAACCCCTTTTTGTGTTTTGGTGTTTGGATAGAGGGTTAAACTGGAGGTGAATTAAAAGTGGGTTTGTTGTGATATGATTGTATTGCAGTTTGAAAAAATGAGTAGTTATTATGATGTGACTGTATTAAAGTTTGAAAAAGTGAATAGAAGTGGAGTAGTTTATAGTTTTTATATGATATGATGGTATAATATATTATTTTTTGGAATAGATAAAAGAGAAATGATTTATTTAATGTATTAAAAAAGAGAGGAAAAGTGTGCCCTACATGAGAGAGAAAAAGAGAGGTTTTGTGGGGGTAAACCCCCCAAGGGGGATATAACCCCCGAGCCGAACGACACCTAAGGATCTTAGATACTTTATATAGTCATACTATCTATACATCAACTTGTTGCAGTATTTGCGTTCATCCAACTCTTTGGATGTCATGTGGAAGTTATAGAAGTACCCTCAACTCTTTGAATTTCCTTCTTGCTTAGGTCAGACACATGCTTCCTCTATGCTCCCTTCGTCTATAAACAACCGTTGCTTAAGACAAAGGATCTCTTATGTTGAACTCAAAAGATTTCAATATAAGAGTATTTCAACATTTATACATGCTTCATTTAATTGTACAATATGAATATTGCGAATCTTCATGAATTACTTGGGTATAGACATCAGAGTGATGACACTCATCGCATCTACATCCATTTTAACTCTTAAAGAATTTTGGTTTGGGCAGGTACTCAAGCATTTTGAGTACACCATCTCTTATCGAGCCACCATTTTGCGTAATGCAATGAAACATGTCATTCATGATTAATTGTCAAGAGCACATAAGTTTGCCAAAACATCTTTTTAGGTTTTAAGGATTTTCGATAATTACGATCATCATCGATTGAGATATAAAGACTGTCGAGACACAAAAAACCTAGGTTGTTATCATATTATCTATTTAATTGTCATTCCTCATTATTATGAGGAAACTTAAACATTACAACCACATAGATTATGTGTCCAACTGCAAGTACAATATCTTGATCATGGATCCAATTCATGATATTTTACTGGTCATTATCGAGTATAGTTTTGAGTGGGTACAATGAAGGTTATCTGAAACGAAAAATTTGCATATATGTACACACACACACACATTTTACTTTGATTTAGGAATTTTTATGTCAAAGTTGCCTTACCTTGTCAACACTGAAAGTTCATTCCCTTAATCACTTTCAAAGTAAGAGACATACTTACCATTATATCTCAAGTAACAAACAATAGGTTTTTATTTTATGAGAAATCAATTCGAATCTTGCATCCAATGTAAAAAAATGAGTCTCACGCATTCGAATTCTAAATCTTGTTCACCAAGGGTTTTGGATCATACCTAAGTCCTCAACCTGGCTCTAATACCACTTGAAGGATTTGGAAAGATCCTTAAGAACATCACAAAAGCGTGACAATCACATCGTATGCGATCAGGAGCGACAAGTCACACTAGTTGCTGGGGGTAATATAATTTCAAAAATTAAAACCGATGAAACCACAAGATCGGAGAAACTTCTTGTATTGTTTCATCTAAATCACATGCATGTATTAAATTTGCCTCTTGAAGAATGGTTGTGATTGAGTCTTTAAATGGATAGACCTCCTATTTCATATCCGATCCAATAGAGGAGACGCTTGCGAACGCGTTGATGAAACACATGCTCCTTGCAATCCAAGTTGATGGTCCAAACGACGAATCTCTTGATCTCATATCACTAGATATAATATCTTCTTCACAAGAAAGAAGCATCGAAGGATACAGAGATCCACGAATGGTCAAAGCGTGATGAATCCACGATTCATCATCTCAAGATCTTGATCTTAGCAAAATACCCGAGTAAAATCCCATAAAAATGTCCATAAAATCAATAAATTAACAAAATGACTCTTGTAAATAAAACACACTAATTAATGTATATTAGATTGTATAAAATAAATTACACACAAAAAGCCGCAAAAATAAAGGAGTTTTATACATGTAAATAGCCCAAAAATTCATGTATTTTTAATAATTTCATTTCAACTCCTTTTTGGCTAATTCTTTCTCCAACTTGCTCATAACCATATATATAAAAATACAAAAATACAAAACAAATTTTAGCTCAAATAAATTCTCCTAGATCCCAAAGGGAAAAAGCCGTAAAGACCAACTTCCAAGCCAAATTCCCGCTCTGTATGAACTCCAAATTCACCAAACTCACTTTTAAAGTTCAAATTAGAAAATTATCTATCCAATAGAAGTGTTTAATTAAAATCAGAGCTCATTTGAAAAAGTTGGGTTTTGGGACCTAGATATACATTGTATATTTTTGTACATATTCATTCTTTCCTCATTTTTTATTTCATCTTTCTCAAAAATAATCATTGTTGTATTGTATTTTGCATATTATTTTATAGTATTTTTCCGTTGTAAATATCACTTATTAAAAAGACAAAAAATACAAATTAGAAAAGTAAACAAAAAAATTGTACATGGTGTTTTGTCTTCTTTTGTAAATTCTCCACTATTTGTCTTCTCTTTTTATTTTATTGTATTTAAAGTAGCCTACTTTATTTATTTATTTATTATTTAATTTCCATTCTCTACAATAACCACCAATTCAACTCCATTATTCCACCATTTTTTCCAACTTCCCATTCAACTCCATTAATAATACAACCTCCCATTCAACTCCACCACCTTAATAACTTCTCATTCTTTCCTCTTTATATACATCCCATCCTCCTCAATTTGCACTTGATCCATCTTTATGTGAGGAGAGCCTAGTTCTCAGAGTTGAATCAGTGACAGCGACACAACCGCGGTTGAGCGACGACAACCCTCTCTCCGGTGAGATCCATTGGCTTTTTGGCCAACACCGCAGCCTCCTCCGCGCGCTGCTCGAGCTCATCGCTTGCCGGCGATTCGAGCGAAGACCGTGCTCTCGTGAGCACATCATAGGCGACCGTCTCCATTGTAAGTATTTTCCCCTTCATTTTATCATCTTGTCATTTTTGCATTTTTTTAGCACACCATATCACCATCCACATGCCCCTATTTGTTTAGTTCATATTAACTTCCTCCGCCTTCATCCCACTTGATCATTTGACAAAAAAATATTATTACAGCAGCAAAAAAAAAATTAAAAAAACAAAAAAATATCGGAAGGTGGAGCAGCAGCTCCACGGCCGCCGCCCCACCTCCCCCAAAGCCGGCGCCACCCTCCTCTCATCGCAGCCGGCGCCGCCCCTCCTCTTTCATCTCGGCGGCCAATGCGGCCACGCCGCCGCCCCGCGTGCGGCGGAGCGCTGCCCTCTCTGCCCCCTCTTCACGCCGCCCCAAGCGACACCCACACTCCACCCCAGCCGGTCGCGGCCCCTCTCGCCGCCGCCTCCAGCCCTCACGCCTCCGCCGCGGCAGGTGGCACCACGCGGCCCTCCGCCCCTCCACCGCCTCAGCCCGCTGCCGACCCCACCCCCCATTTGGGTTCACCCCATCTTGTACCCAAGGAGGAAGGAAGAAGGTGAGTTATTTTTTTATTGTAAAAATTGCAATTTTTCTATTTATAGTTTCTGTATTTATAATAAGATCCCTGTACATACTTTGTTGTATATATTGTTTTCTGAAATTGCACAGATACCCTTGTATTCGTATTTTAATTTGAACCTCATTTATGTATCATTTTGTTCAATGAAAAATGTCATTGTGATGAGCAACTAATTGTCTACATTCTAAATATTTATTTGTATTTTTGTGAGTTGTGGGTAATTAATTAAAAACATTTAACTGAAATATTACATATTTTACCCAACTTGAGCTCCTAAATTTATATCTCACACACGGTTGCTCTAAAAATTCTACAAAAATTAGGAATGATGCCTTGAAACGTGATTGATTTACTCTCTAAATTTCATCCAAAGTGGAGTTGTCTTGTGCCTGAAATAAATTGTAAAGTGATTTTAGTACTTGATTTTTAATTTAATCCAGTACTTTATTTTTAATTAAATCCAATAGTACATCATTTTTGCGAAATTTCAAATCTCCTGGATTCTATATGAAAATACCTATTTGGGATAATTCACACTCTGATTACTTTGGTATTGTGGATTTATTAGAAATTATTTACTCACTGTCACTCTGATTTCATTAAAAAATCCATAAAAATTATAATTTGTCAAAAAATTCCAAAAATATTACTATAGCTTCCTTGCATCATGTTTTCATTCCAGTAAAATTTTCATATTTTTTGCTTACTGTTTGTGTGAAAAATTGTGAAAAAACCCTAAAAAAGTGTGCATTTTTCATTGTTGCATGTTAACCCCGAAAAATACCAAAAAATTATGTTTGTTGTTCATATCTGGATTAGGATTCTAGGAAAAATATAATTTGGCTAAATTGAATTGATTTGACATTAAAATTAATTTGGCTAAGTTGTATGCTTTCTTAGTGTTTTAATTCAGCCGCATTTGCATTTACATTTGTTTGTGCATTAAAAAAATATTAAGAAAACCGCATTTAGAAATCTAAATCTTCATTTTCGAATTAATCCCAAAGTTGTTCCTTTGCCTCCCTGTGTTCGACCCCGGACTTGCCCGGGATATAAATTAAAGCCGAGACACTCTTCACAGAGATTCTTCTCTCGGTTCTGACTGAGTCGCTAAGTACACATACTACAACATGCCCAAATTAAATATCGTATTTAGCGATTCGTCAGATGGCGCCATTGCCCGGGAGGCAAATGGCTTAGGGATTAATTTAAAAATTCAGATTTAGAATTTCACTTACTCGGGTAGTCTGACCCCCGAGCAACCTTGTATTTAGTCCATTTTCTTTCAATTATTTCTCTTCATATTTTTGTATATATTTTGTTTTATCTCTATGATATAAATTTCATATTCTTTGCGAGAGCTCGGTGGACTTGGAGTGCATCGGAGGTCGGCGAACGCGACGGGCGCCGACTGCTGAAGTGCGAGGATAATTCATTTATCTTCGAGAGAAATTTTTGTGAATTTTTGTAATTATTGTGTTGTAATTATTTAGGTAGTTTGCTCTTTTATAGAGGCTCTTGTTTGAGAGCTCGCGTGTGTAAAAAAGACTTGGACTTTATTTGTGGTGTGTCAAGACCTGTTACACTCTCCGGTGAGGGTGGGGCTCGACTTGAGTGGCGAATTTAAGGATTAGGCACACGATAGTTTAGATTCAAATTTGTTTGTGCCTATCATAATTTAGGCCACACATATATTAGAAGATTCACATATCTTATAAGATTCATAATGAGACGCACATAGACATGTACTACTTAGCTCAAAGATAAATCAATTCTTCCCCGCTAATAGTATACTGTATAGGTGCGGTTTTCTCGATCTGCATGCATTTAGTGTAAAATTTACAAATTCTGTTCTGCATAATGCATGGAGAGTGCTGGGATTCACTGTAAGTATACCTTCTTCTGAGCATGCATCATAGTTTCTCGTTTGCATTCTGATTTTCGATTCCCCTCTTGTTTTACAACTTAAGGTCAAAAGGAAATTGGGACTGAACGATAGACGTGCTTGTGTGATCATATAAATTTCAAGTGATAACGTAACTCTAAAATTGGGACTGAATTGATCAGGTCGATTTAAAAAATTGGAATAAAAAGAACCCCTATTCTCGGGTGCATAAACTCCTCATTGTTTGTTTTACTTGCAAGTGAGAGAGTGACGACCTAGGATAGAGCTAAGTCTGGATTTCTTACTTAATACTAGTTCTTTATTTTCAGGCGATTAGCTACTTTTCAGTGGGGAATACGGGTAGCCGTATTTATACGGTCCGGACTTCCTTAGCAGAGTGGGAGGTTTAGAGGGCGCTTTAGTCCTCAAGGAACGGGCTTCGGCTTGTACTTACTCCTATACTGGCTGAATAGGGCAAACTAGTCGTAAGAACCGGGTCAGTCTATAGGAAAATACGGGCACCTAACAACTCGTTAATCTTTCCAAGATTGTATTTCTCACCAACTAAAATTGATAAGATAATTCGGCCGAACTCTTACGGCCATCACGTGTTGAGTTGGTGAAATTGCGGGTTTGGATTGTGTTTGTATTGTGTGAGTTTACTCCGCACATTTACGTGCACCGTAGAACTAGTGCCTCATTGAATATCGTGATCTAATCGGTTCTTTTGACATTGAAGATGACTAATTGGGGGATATTTATTCGGACTTTGCGAATCTCTCGTTGAACCCTCCAAGAAGTATGTCTTCACAGGTCCATGTGCAACTTGGACCAACCTGGACTCATGACCCTCTTAAACCCAGGATCACCCACTCTCAGGATGGCTACTCTCAAACCATTCCCTTTCTCTCTTCCCACCTCACCGAGGAAGACCTTCGCCTCGATGAGAATATCATGATTCATAAATCCTCTTCTAATCCAGAACACATTGTTGATTCAGGACCTAAAGAAGATACAAGAAAAATACCTCCAAAGAAGAAAGAAGATGAAGAAGAGAACCATGAAGATCTAGTGAGAATGATACTTGCCAGATTAGCTGCATCTGAGCAACAACACGCATTACTGAGAGCTCAGTTAGGACAGCTAAATGTTGGGGTCGAACCACCTATGGATGCAACATATAATCCCGGACAATACCAAATTCGAAACTACTTGAGTCCGACCGAACCCAATGTTGATTTTGAATTGAAGCCACAATTTCTGAACCTGCTTCCACACTTTGATGGGAATGCTTCTGAGGAGCCATATGCATTCCTAAGGGACTTTGAGCTCATATGTGCTAACCTCAAACATAATAATGTTAGCCGGGATTATATTAGGCCCAAAGCCCTTCCATTTGCCTTGGGTGGAAAAGCTGACTACTGGGTGAAGAATCTTGGAATCACTGTCACCACTTATGCCCAGTTCAAGGACCTATTCCTAAAGAAGTTCTACCCGTTGAGTAGGACTAACATGATGAGGACACGTATTACGAGTTTTTCTCAATTAGCCCATGAAGCCTTTTGTGATACTTGGGAAAGATTCAAGGACATCCTGCAGAAGTGTCCCTGTCATGGACTAGATGATAACATCTTGGTCCAATCATTCTTCACTGGTCTTAACCCTGAGATGCAGGGTTTAGTGAGCGCTTCCTGTGGAGGCATCTATACTTTACAAGGAGCAGATACCGTCTGGAGGGTATTCGAGCAGATGGTTGAAACTAGCTGCTCACAGATGGCCATCAGGGCCTATACACCATCCCCCAGTTCACTCTTATCTGGAGGGGGAAAATCAGTTGTAGTCCATCTCTCTCAGGACGTGATCCCTAGCATGGGACTCCTTGCTGACAATCTCACTGTAGTCGAGTGGATCGACAGGAGGATTGATGAGTTAGACCGGAACATCTCCAAACTTCCAAAACAGATGGAGGAGTTGACTGAGAAGGTATCTAAGATAAAGATACCTGCCGTGACTGCACCCTCTGCTCTCGTATACAGAGTTCACCATGTTCAGGAGCAGTTGGTGTCAGGGCAACCCCAGCCATGGGAGCAGGACCAATCCTACACCCACTCTTTCCAGCAGCCACTTCCATTAGCAGAGACAGTCCAGGAGGAGCCTCCACTGGTTTGGGAGGTTAATGGGATATGGTATACTCAGGACCCTGCCAGGCAGGGAAGTACGGGAGACCGACAGACCTATCAACGTCCCCTGACCTTTCATAACACTGCATTCACCTCCGCACCACCTCCTTCACAGCAGAGCCCTGGATTCCAACCACCCCAACAGCAGCAGCAGTAGCGAGACCAGCCGTATGGCCGATAGGGCCATTACCAGATGGGCCAGCAGGGCCTGCAACCCCAGCAGCAACAGCAGAGGCAGTACTCTGGCCAGCAGGGCCAGTCTTCGCGTTCTTCTTCCCAGTCTTATCCATTTCCTTCTTCGTCTAGTCCTGTGGATATACAGCAGCAGATACTCGACGAGCTACATTCCTACGGGAACGAGATTCATGACTTACGGGTGGATGTCAACCGCCTGTCCAGATGGAGAGACGAGCAGACTGCACCCTCTACCTCTATCCCAGCCCAAGTTCAGGCTAACCCCAATAGCCTGAACCATTCTAGTTCTCAGCAGCACTTTGGCAGGTATACTATTCAACATCTCCTAGATCTGAACATGAGATTCTTTTGTGTGACGAGGCTAACTACATGTCACTCAGGAGCGGAAGGACTGTGACCGTACCTGACCGGGCGAGGGTTATGAGGAGGGGCATCTCTGGAGCTCTACCTGAGGAGTCTTCAGAGGACAAGGAGGAGAGGCATCATATTTCGGAGCCCCATCAGCACCATTCGAGGATATCTACTCAGGGAGCCGAGAGGAGGCGGAGAGCACGAATGCAGCATTGTCAGCATGGATATTCTTCTGAGTCTACGGAGGACCTTGCATCTCCGGTTGTCGCGGATACCACTCCAGTTTCTATTCCACTACCTGTAGTAGATAGATTTGATTTCGATTCCATGTTGCACCGAAAAGATTCATGTATGAAGAACTCTGTTTCTGTTAATGCAAAAAATGATCTTTCAGTTCATGATTCAGACTCTTCATCCTCTATTTCCCTAGCTTCAATCCCTTTCCCCCGTGCTCTTACGGCATGAAAGCGCATAAAAAAGATTTAGAAAGATGACCCCGGTATGGCACGGTTTTGTAAAGAGAACATCACTGTAAAGGTGCCATTTGATGAATATGTGGCTAACCATCCTGCATTCCAAAAATACCTAAAGGTGATATGCACACCTACAAGGGTTAGCTGGAAGAAAGATAACCGAGATATAAAGACACATGTCTTATCGGTAGCCACAACCTATTATCTCAAGAATCAGACTTTGCCAAGGAAAAAGAGAGACATGGGTGCTCACTATGTGGAGAGTCGTATTGACTACATTGCGTTTGCACGCACACTCTTGGATAAGGGTTCTTCGATCAACTTACTTCCCTTAGCATTATATCAGAAATTGGAGTTGGGACCATTTCGCAAATCTAGAGCTTTACTCCAATTTGCAGATCACTCCGTGAAGAGACCTAAGGGAGAAGCGAAGAACGTAGTTATCTCGATTGAGGGGCAGAACTATCAGGTGGACTTCACAGTCTTGGACATGGAGACCCCCAATCATTGGAGAGAATCTCAGATCATTCTTGGGCGGCCCTTCCTTAGGACCACAGGTTCAGCTTTCGATTATGGTACGAGAATGATGAAGTTCCATTCTCCAGGCAGAAAAATGAACCTTGAGATGAAGCAAACCAAGTGTCAACGACCCGATTCAGAGAGCAACATAGATTACTCATCTTCAGAGGCAGATTGCAGTATGATTAGCACAGTTGGGATTTGGGGACAGATTCCTTCAGGACAGAGCGAGTCCCTTTCATCTGGAAAGGGCATAGTGGATGATGCAGTTTGCCAGGTGTTGTCTGATCTTGTGAGAGATGCATCTACCTATCCCCATGATGACACAGAGATCCATCTGGATCTGTCAGTTCCATCCCCTTTGGAACGATCATGGGACATAGGTGATGAGTCAGATGCGGCTTTGGCCGAACTACCGTGTTTCTTTGGCGATCCGACTCCCCTTACTTCTGAGTTGGTGGCGAGTACTACTACTCAGCTTAGCTCACCTTCATGCAGCACGGAACCAGATTTAGATTCAGTTCAGCCAGATCTGCTTGATGATACCACATTGCCAGAACTGAAATCACTACCTCCTACACTCAAGTATGCCTTTTTTACGGGACCCAAAGAGAGATATCCTGTCATCATTAGCTCAGACTTGACTTTAGAACAAGAGTCGAGGTTGTTAGAAGTCTTAGAGAGGAACCGCAAAGCAATAGGCTGGATAGTGTCGGATCTCGTGGGGATCAACCCCGCTCTCTGCTCGCACCACATTTTTACTGCGGATAATGTGAGACCTTCCCATGAGTTCCAAAGGAGACTTAACCCCAATCTACGGGAAGTGGTGAAGAAGGAAATTGAGAAATAGTGGAAGGCAGGGTTTATATACCCTATTTCTGACTCCAAGTGGGTGGCCCCGCTTCATGTTGTCCTGAAGAAGTCGGGAATTCAGATGGTCACCAACGAGGAGGGGGTAAAGATCGCGACACGAGTACCTACGTCGTGCCGTGTCTGTGTTGACTACATGCGCCTGAATGCTGCGACCATGAAAGATCACTTTTCGTTGCCTTTTATTGATCAGATCTTGGAGAGACTAGCAGGGAAAGAGCTCTTCTGTTTTCTTGACGGGTACTCATGCTACAACCAAGTGGCCATAGCCCCTGAGGACCAGGAAAAGACCACATTCACATGTCCATTCGGTACTTATGCTTTCAGGCGCATGCCATTCGGGTTCTGCAATGCTCTGGCACATTTCAACGGTGCATGATAGCCATATTTGCCGAGATGGTGGGAAATTTCCTGGAAGTGTTCGTGGATGACTTCTCGGTCTATGGTGATTCTTTTGATACATGTTTAGGCACTTGGACCGAGTCCTCACGAGGTGTAGAGAGGTAAATCTGGTACTCTCCTGGGAGAAGAGTCACTTTATGGTGACAGAGGGTATCGTGTTGGGGCATGTCATCTCCAAAAGGGGAATGGAGGTTGACCCTGCCAAGGTGGAGGTTGTTATAAAATATGAAGCGGAAGCAAAAACATGGAAAAAGAATAAGAACAAGAAAGAACAACGGGATTTTACGTGGAACCCTACTCCGTGAGGAGCGGGATGAAACCACGGGAGAAGCCCTCAAAGGGGCATGCTATGCATTGCTTTTTCTCAATGAGTACAGGAGGTCTGGGGCTCTTTATATAGCCTCTCCAGAGTCTCCCAGTCTCACCACTAGGCGGTATGGGACTAAACACTGGATGGGGTAAATGGATCTTCTCCAAGATCCATTTACCCTGTTACAACTCAATGGGCGCACACACGAATACTCCAACACTCCCCCTCAAGCTGGAGCATGTAATGCTCAGCTTGAACAAAAAGAAATAAACTCAACTCAACACTACAGGACACTACGGACAATATCAACCCAACACACACATTTCTACAGTCGAGGACGTTGCTTCTCATGTCGTGCAGGTGAGGAGGACGGACAGGCTGGAGTGTGAGTCTGCTGAAGACTCGGAATCTGACCATCGAGTCTGAAACTGCGCCTGAAGTCTCCTCGTCGGAGAACTGGGTCTCTCCCATCTGGCTCAAAGAATGGTGCACTGCTCTGGTGTACCTATGATACCACATGAAAACTCTGGCCGAACAACAACAAGAATGATGGGGACCTCGAATTGATGATGGCAACATATGCTCATCTGCAAATGACCGCAAACTCGTGCGTGTCTTAAACTGGACTCGGAACCTTCTGACGTCGAGTCTGAACAACTGTAGAGTCTGAATATCTAGTTGGTCTGCATCTGGCATCTGAATCTGGAGCACAAGACCTGTGACTCTACATATATACTCCCCCTTTCTCCCATACTTGTCGGAAAATGAACATCGATAAAGTTGGGAGAAGACAAGATAGAAGGGGAAAACAAAACATACTTGCGGCTTTCAATTTTTTTTCAAAAAACCGTCATCATCATTTTTTTAAACACATTTGTTTGGAATACTTGCGTACGACTTTTCTTGTACGCGCATTTTTCTTTGAATTTTTTTTACGCCCCTCCCTTTTTTATCCAACCTCCTCCCTTTTTTTAATGCAGCCCTCTCCTTTTTTTAATTGACTGTAGCCTTCTTGGGCCCAAAGATACAACACTCCTTCCTTTTTTTTATACTCACGCAGGGCCCTCATAGTTTTTTTTAAACTAACAGCGGCGCACAGGGCCGAGACCCTATTTAGGGTTCCCCTTTTTCCTTCGAATGAACCACAACCCACACGGGCTTAGTCTCTTCTTGCCGCCGCCGCCACGAGTTCGGCAGGCTAGCGGCGGTGCAGGTGCTGCAAATAGGCTAGCGGAGGAGAAGGGGCTACACGCGGGCTTCGCGCATGGAGGAGGAGGAGATGCCTGGAGGAGCGGCTTTGACGGGAGCCCCGCCTGGGCTTGCACACATGGATATCAAGCAAGGGCTTTCCTGGATCATCTGGATAGGTAATCGTGCCTTTGCGCCGCCTGAAGATCGCCTGCGTTGTGCGGCACCGTCGGTCGAAGAAGATAAGGATGGCGGCACCGCTTCCTGCACCGCTGTTGCGGCTCGTCGTGTTGATAGGGCGCCGCCTGCGCACGCGCTGGAGGAGTTGATGCGCGAGGGAAGATGCGCAGCGTGAGGTTGATGCGCCTGATGCTTGATGCCCCTGGGCAGCGACAGACTGGAAGATGACGGGTCGCACAAGAGCGCGATGCTGAGATCTATGCGTGTGAAAAACAATACCGCCTGGGAGAACTGGGGTGCGCCTCCCCTTTTTAGCATCGAAGTTGCAACCGATGGTGATGATAGAGCTTGCCACAACAGCCCTGGAAACATCTGCCGTTTGAACTCGAAGATCATGAACAGAAACACTAAATAAACTTCGGATCAAATTCCCTCTGCTTGTAGGATGAACATAGTAAGGGTTTTATGAACCCTAGAAATTGAATCTCGAACAGAGTAATGATCTCCAAGAACAATGAATAATATATCGGATCTCGAATAAAAATAAGAATATAAAAATCCTGAGAACCGAACCCCCTCTGATACCATGTTATAAAATATGAAGCGGAAGCAAAAACATGGAAAAAAATAAGAACAAGAAAGAACAACAGGATTTTACGTGGAACCCTACTCCGTGAGGAGCAGGATGAAACCACGGGAGAAGCCCTCAAAGGGGCATGCTATGCATTACTTTTTCTCAATGAGTACAGGAGGTCTGGGGCTTTTTATATAGCCTCTCTAGAGCCTCCAAGTCCCACCACTAGGCGGTATGGGACTAAACACTGGATGGGGTAAATGGATCTTCTCTAGGATCCATTTACCTTGTTACAACTCAATGGGCGCACACACAAATACTCCAACAGAGGTGATCAAGAAACTCGATCCACCTACCAATGTTAAGTCGGTGCGGTCATTCTTAGGGCATGTTGGATTCTATAGGAGATTCATTCCGGATTTTTCAAAGATCGCCTGCCCACTGACTGAGCTCTTAGGGAAAGACACAGAGTTCATTGTAGATCACAGGTGTCTGGAGGCCTTTGAGCTCTTGAAGAGGAAGATTTGCGCCTCACCTATCCTAGAAGCTCCTGACTGGTCTCTCCCCTTTGGGATCATGATTGATGCTTCAGATTTCGCTATAGGAGCTGTGTTAGGACAACAACGAGAGGGGATCCCGTTTGCGATCCATTATGCGAGCAAAGTATTAGATCCTACACATAAAAATTATACAGTGAGTGAAAAGGAAATGCTCGCGGTAGTATGGGCCCTCGAGAAGTTCAGATCATATATTTTGGGCTCTAAGGTGACAATTTACACTGATCACACAACCATTCAATAATTAATGGAAAAGAAGGATGCGAAGGCGCATCTTCTTAGGTGGATTTTACTCCTCCAGGAATTTGATTTGGAGATATAAGATAAACCTGGAATGAAGAATGTTGTGGCTGATCATCTTTCTCGGATTGAACTTAAGGATTCTCCTGATTATGAGCTCCCAGATGAGTCAATTTGTGTTATTGACTCACTCCCGTAGGATGCCAACATGGTGAACTATCTTGTCTCCAAGCAGGTTCTCCATTGTTGGACTAGGAGCAGCGTTGATCGACTGAAGTCGGATTCGAGGAGATACCATTGGGACGATCCTTTCCTTTTCTTCGAAGGACTGGATTGTGTTTAGAGAAGGTGTATTCCTCAGGAGGAATACCAGAGTGTCCTCACATATTGTCATTCACTTGAGGCTGGAGGACACCATTTGGGAAAGAGAACCATTCACAAAGTACTGCAATGTGGATTGTATTGGCCGACCTTATTTAGAGATGCTATTGATTTTGTGCGGTCGTGCTCAATTTGTCAAAGGATGGGAGGGACAGTTGGACAGAGAGATGAGATGCCCATGCAACCGATGATTATTTGTGATGTTTTTGATGCATGGGGCATAGATTTTATGGGTCCCTTTCCCAACAGCCAAGGATATGAGTACATATTGTTGGCGGTTGATTAATTATCCAGGTGGGTGGAGGCTATCCCAACCCGAACCGTAGATAGCAAGACTGTCTGTAAGTTTGTGAGAGACCATATCATTGCTAGGTTCGGGGTGCCAAAAGTTTTGATATCTGATGGGGATAGCCATTTTGTGAATTGAGATATGAGATCTTTAGCGAAGGACTATGGATTTGAGCACAGAGTTACTAGTCCTTACCACCCACAGTCCAACGGCATGGCAGAGGTTTCGAACAGAGAGGTGAAGAGTATTTTGCAGAAATTGGTTCGTCCTGATAGGAAGAACTGGTCTCAGCTCTTGGACCAAGTTCTACGGGCCTATAGGACAGCCTACAAGACACCATTGGGTACTTCACCATTTAGAATGATCTATGGCAAGCCATGTCATTTTCCCGCAGAGTTGATTCATAACTCCGAATGGGAAATTAAGAAGATTAATTGGAGATGTCACCTAGGGAAGCTTTGTCGAGACTTGAACTTGAACGAGCTCGTGGAAATCCGAAACAGGGCATATGATAACAGTTTGATTTATAAGGACAAAGTAAAGACATGGCATGATCAGCACATTAGGTGCAAATACTTTGTCCCTGAACAAAAGGTATGGTTGTTCAATGCCAGGTTGAAGATGTTCCATGGGAAGCTCAAATCTAAATGGACGGGTCCCTTTGTTGTTAAGAAAGTGCACGACAATGGAAGTGTAGAGATAGCTGATCTCACAGATGGTGCACAATCTCATGTGGTGAATGGACAACTGCTGAAGCATTGATTCAAAAGAGCAGTTAGTCCAAGTTGAGGTCATCAACTTCATATAGAGTGAGCACAGGGCAGATACATCATATTACTCTTAATGAAGATGCATCATCAAGATTCAACATCTTAAAAGATTCACTCCTCTTGTACATTCTCCCTTCTTTGTATATTCTCCAGATCACATTGGTTCTCACACTTACTCCTGTCCTATACTTAGGTTGACCAAGAGCCTAAGTATAGGGGGAACCGATGCTCGCCATGTGTATATACTCATCCATTTCTCCTCTTAACCTCGTCCGCCCCATTTTTGCTCTTCTTCTACACTTAGGCTGACCAGAGCCTAAGTATAGGGGGGCGGATCGACTTCTATACTATTTATTATTTTAGCCATCCTACGCTTAGCACGAGCTATGTCTTTTTCTCGCTTCTTGTGCTCTGAGGACATAACACCTGCTAAGTATAGGGGGTGTGTATATATTACATATATACTTTACCCATAGCTTGTACTTCCACGTATTTTTGTATATATTATACAATAATTATGGGGTGGGTAAAAAAACTCTTGAAAAAAAAAAGCAAAACTTTTTCAAAAAAAATCTCTTCTTTGCTTTTGTTTGTAAAAAAATTTTCAAAAAATCTCTTTAAAAAAACTTTAAAAAATGTGTTTTTTGTTCTCTTTCCTTTTTTTTCAAAAAAATGTGTCCTTTCTTATTTACCAATATTTTTTCAAAAAAAAGAAAAGGAAAACCTTTTAAAAAAACTTTTCAAAGAAAAAAAAGCAAACCTTTTTTCTTACAAAAAAATCTTTTCCTTTGTTTTTCAAAAAAAAACACACTAACTAATAAGTTGGTTTAATCCCTGACACAATTCACTTTCACACAAGACTAGTGATGTTCAAGAACACTTGGTTTATGAGGTCATGATATTTTGAGTTAACCAACCTTAGTCATGAGGGTCTTGGACTTAATTATTCACATTTCCCTAGTTTGAAAGATTTGTGTGCTATATTGCATGCTTAGTCTCTACCTTAAGAATATGATCAGCACCTCACATACACGACTGCAGTTATGATGAGATGAGTTGAAATTTCACTTGAGGAATTGGGATGAGGGATTTGAGTTTGAACTTGATTTGATGATGCTCGAGGATGGGAAAAAATCAATGAAGGCTTCGTGAAACCTGAGTGTCAGCATCTTTAGCCAGTATGAGAACTGAAGGATATGGTTGGAATTTATCCTCAAGCGCATCACGGAAGCGTGATCGTCGTATCGGATACGACGAAGAACGACTAGTCGTACTAGTTGTTCGGTGCAGCGGAATTTAAAATTTTATTCGATGAAACCACATGATCCGAGAACCATTCTCAGATCGTTTCATCTATAACCACAACAAGTATAATGCAATACCTCTTGAAGCGTGGTTGATCGAGTCTCTAAGAGAAGAGACCTCCTGTCTCAAGTCCGATCGTCGGCGAGACTGCTTGCGACCGCGAGGAGGAACCGCGTTGTCCTCGCAATCCAAGAAGTTGATCCAAGCATGGTTGCTCCTGATCTCGTCGCACGAGATCGAACGTCTCCTTCGTGGGCGTAGCACACCAAGAAGTCGGAGAACCGAAGAACGTCGAAACGGCGACCCGGTGGCGATGGCGTCGACGATTCCCTTCTCTAGGGTTTGGTGGTCGACCACCAATTAGAGGGAGAGAGGGTAGACGTGTATGAAGAAAGAGGAAGAGAGAGAGCTTCAAGATCACATGTTAAGAGAGATCATGGTATGCCTTTCTATTTATAGGGTTTTGGGATCCATGGATCTCAATCCATGGGACACATAAAATCAATGGGTGAGATTGATTTATGTTAATCCAATGGTCAAGATTGTTGTTGGTAAAACCAACAAATTTAGATTAAAATATATTTGACAAAATCAAATATAAATTAGTCCTAAATCAAATCAACAAATAAGGAGAGAAGATACATGGAGATTCCATCTCCATATACCTTCCATGTGGACGGCCACACATTCCATATAGGAATGATGTGCCGCCCACTTATTTCCATGGGGAGAGCAATCTCATGAATTTCATGAGATTGCATATCTCCTTGGAAATATCTCTTTATTTATTTGTTGGGTTATTATTCTTCAAAAATAATTCACAATTATATTTGAGAATATTGCAATCTAGCCATGGAAAAAATTATGAATCATATTCACAACCCAAAACAACATATAATTTACATTGTTAATTAATTACACAATGTGTATCCAATACATATAATAATTAATCAACACATATAAATTATAATTAGCTCTCTCTAATACATTATAAATCGCATTTATAATATATTATGAATAATTGGATATTTCCATCCACATTATTCTTATCCACATTAATTAAATCACATTTAATTAAATTGGATAATTTCTTCACACATCAATATGATTAAATCACATTTAATCATCATCTCTTCATTGCTTAGATCTTATGGAATTATTCTTGAACCCTTCAAGAATAATGCAATCTCTCCGCAGATACTTGGAGATAAGGACATGGCGATTGTATTGTTCCACGTATAGTGACATGGATATTGAGATGATATCTCAAATCCAGATCGCGGGCCTCCCATAGATGCTTGATCTAATCTTCTCATTGTATCTGAATCACATTCAGATGAATGTCCAACATTTGGACTAAGATCAGATTACTTCTCTACTGAGAGGAGTCACTAAAATCCAGACCCGTTTCATCACTCCCTAGGAATTGAAGCGTCATGGTTATACAATCGTTTATGATCAAATCACCCTCAGGTATTCCTAATACCTGTACATCCTGCATACTGGAAGACTCAGACTAAACCCGAAGTATTAGATCAACTTTATACTATCTACTTCATGGTTTTATCATTAAGTTTCTCATTCGATCATTGGGAGTTGGTATCAATCATACACTTTGCAAAAGCGTATATTATACCTAGGTCTTGATCATATACTAAAAGTATATATCAAACCTACAAATTCAGTCAAGCTTCCAAAGCGAGACGACCATGCGCATGGAATTTGATTCTTCCCAATATCTCATGAGTGAGCTCATGTCTTCCGGTTCAGTAACTGAACCTGTATGATCCCTTTGAGAGATCGTATTACTCATATGCCCTTATATGTACACCAGCGCGCAGGTGTATAGACCTTGATTAGGTCATCAACCTATTGGTCTGTCAAATGTACACACTCAGACATATAGTAACACATCTGTCTCCGGTCAGAGGATGCGTGCCCATATCATGACAGCATACGATATAGGACTTTGGTTATCTCGATCTCGTTAAGTCAACTCTTTGACCTAACTAATCTGACACCTCCGAATCTCTATTCCTATACAGAGGACCTGCATCAAGAGGTCGGTCAGATATCAGCCTTCAGAGATAAGGATTGCCATCTCCTACTCAGGCTGGAGATCATCTCTTAACAATCATTTGACGGTGCTTGATGATTCCTCAATCTAACTCTTTAGATATTCATCCAAGCACCAGCCTCTATGATTTAATAATTGAATCAACAGCTGTATGATTATTAGGATGGCCATGGTACATAACCCTAATTGTACTAAGGGACCTATTATGCAAATTAATTATTCTTCATTTCAGATCAGGGAATGATATTTGCAATAACATTTATCGCATAATGGCTCGCCGTGGGCTCGCATTTCCAACAATCTCCCACTAGCGCAAAGAGCCATTAATGGGCTAATCATTTAAACCCGCACTCATGTGACAATCATAGGCCATTTAGAAAATAGCTAGGTAAGTTGATCATTCACTCTGTTCCCGCGAGACTATGCCAAGTCTTTTCACGGCACTTGCATATCCCCAGTAACAGTGCTCGCATCTAATGCGAATGTTGCATCTTATGCAACCAATACTCAATCTAGTTAGTTACAGTGTTATTGACACTACAGCTTAATAATTATCATAACCAGTATTTCCATAATCCTTATCAGAATACCCTTATTCCTGGAGATCACTATCTCTTAAGGTATCTACAGTTAAGACCTTTTAGATCTCTATCTATAAAGTCTTAAGCTTTTGAAGATAAGACTTTGAGATCACTATCTCAAAAATCTTGTCATCTATGAAGATTTTTGCATTTACTGCAACCAAGTGTTTTATTTTCATAGTAGGATTAGTAACAGTTTACTACTCCCACTACATGGCAGTCATCTGGCTTTTGTACACATCTAGCACACACCCGGCTTCTCAGACCTGATGCCCAAGGGCAAGTAGTTCCAGCATTCATTTCCTCAACTCTTTGAGGTGCTGTCCCTTTAGATAGGTCAGTATCATATCTTAAGGAAGGAAGCCTTTCTTGGAATTTCCAAGAATGGAATATGTCCAAGGTGTATTACTATTGTGACAATCCTAATACTCTCTTCTCTTTACTTCTGAACATCTTCAGAACTAAGATCTAAGAGGTATCCTTGAGATCATATCTCAAGTCATGGAACAACCAGATAATAAAACACTTATTATTATATCATTTTAAATGATTAGGATATCATCTACATTTAGCACGATGAACACAAAGGCACTGCCACTAAGCTTCACATGGCTCATCAAGATTCTATCTGAAATCATAACAATTATAATTCCATCAAATCTTATGGTCCAACTTCAAGAAACTTATTTGAGTCCATAGATGGATTCCTTAGCTTGCACACCTTGATTTCCTCAACCATGAAGCCCTGGGGCTACTTCATGTGAATATCCTCAAAGAGGTATTCGTAGAGGAATGCAATGTTGACTTACATCTTGAAGATGCAATAGTCAATTTGTGTAGCTAAGGTTAGCAATATTATGATGGTTTTAAGCATGGTCACCGAATAGCAAGTCTCATCGCAAGCAATGTCTTCTCTTTTGGTGTGTAGCTCATGGCTACGAACCGTGCTTTGAAGGTCTCTACCTTCTCATCAGGTTCCCTTTCTCTTGAAGATCCATTTACACCTCTACAGGTATTACCCATATAGGTGGATCCTCGAGGGTCCATATACAACACTTGCATATGAAGTCTACATTAGACTTTTATTGCTAACATCCATCTATCCATGATATGATCTTCAGAAGCTTCATCATATGAAGTTCAATCATTGTCAGATTTCTCTAACACATGGAATCCATCCTCAAACTCATTTGAGGAGGTATTAGTGTTTCATCTTTAATTGTCCTTTTAGTTTCTAATTTCAGGAGTCTCATTATCTTCTCAAGATTAAATGAGTTCCTATGCTTCATTTTATCTTGATTCTCAAGAGTCTCAACCTCTAAGAATCACATTCTCGGAGATGAGATACTTTAAGAATCTCAAGGTCATAAAGTAGGTATCCAATACCATCCTTTATTTTACTAATGAAGCAGCACTCTCAAGTGCTAGATTCCAACATACATGGAACCTTATTAAGGATATACATTGTAGTCTCTACTACACATATATACCTGGAAACTAAGGGATAATTATGCTAAAATTCATCATTGATAAGATCATGTCACACAAGATCCAATTGTATCTACCTATAACTCTATTGAGTCAAGGTGTGTTAGGAGGATTGAGATAGAAATGATATTCATATCTCCATAAGGTATTCTTTGAATTTATCTAATAGGTACTGATTACCTAGATTAGACCAAATTTATTTTCTTCTTCCTTCAGGCTTTGGTTCCAAACCAAAATTATGAAATCTTTGAACATTTCAAAGGTTTCTTTAGGTGAAGAGAAGAAATCTCATATCATACATAATCATCAGTAGATATCACATATCCATAATGTTTACTATGATATAGATGATCCGCATACATCAATATGTATGAGATCCTAAATACCTTGACATCTTACACCATTCCAAAAGAAGGGTGTATTGGACATTTTCCCTTTTGAATACAATATTCATAAGTATGTAAGTTTTGAAATTTTAGACATTCTAAAGTTTCATCTCTTACTAGTCTATTAATCAAATCAATGGACAAATGTCCATGGCTTGATGCTAGATCATTGTCAAATGATCTTCATCCTCCTATTTATCTTAAGGTTCAATTTCAGCATTTAGAAATGTTAATGAACCATTCATTAATTTTCTAATTTAGTGGAGTCCACTAGATTTTAGATTACTTTCTGAAATATCTTCATCATAACTCTTTATGATAGGTCCATTCCAGAATTCATGTTTATTTCCAACATTTAGAAACAAACAATGAGTGTATTCTAATGTTTAGGTCATAGAGACATTCTCTAAGACTAAGGGCTCTCCCACTGAAATTATGAAGTCTAGTGATCCAATGGAAATTGTTGCAACAATTGCATCAATGTCCATCTGGATAACTATAAATCTTAAGATCAAAATTTTCCAGTCTTCCAAAACATATGCAACCCATTGCAAGTGTTGTCAGAAGATTGAGATACAATTATTAGACTTTATCTTATCAAATAAGAAAGTCAATTTCAATGATTTATGTAGATTATTTTGATGCTCTATCCGAGTCCTTCTCTAAGGATTCTAGACAGACTTGATAGTGATACTATCAACACACCAACTTATTGCAGTTTTGGCATTCATCCAACTTTTTGGATGACATATGGAAGTCATAGATGTACAGTCAACTCTTTGACCATACTTCTTACTCGGGTCCAACCCATGCTTCCACTGCGCACCCTTTATCTATAAGCAACCATTGCTTAAGACTAAGGATCTCTTATGTAAGAGCATTTCAACATTTATACATGCTTCATTAAATTCATACAATATGAATATTATGAAGCTTCATGAATGACCAGAGTATAGATAGTAGAATGATGACACTCATCATCTACATCCATCTAAACTCTTAAAACATAGGTTCTGGTAGGTACTCAAATAATTTGAATACATCAACTCTTATAGAGCTACCATTCTACATGATGCAGAGAACCATGTCACTCATGATAAAATGTCAAGAGCACATATGTATGCCAGAATATCTTCATTGATTTTGTAAGGATTATTTGACAATTGCGATCATCATCGACTTGTTACTTCCAAAGTACATCCAATGAGATCAAGACTATAGAGACATACAAACCCTAGGGTTGTAGTCTTATTATCTATTTAATTGCCATTCCTCATTATTATGAGGAAACTTGCTCATTGCAACCACATACATTATGTGTCCAACTGCAAGTACAATATCTGGATCATGAGTCCAATCCAAGATATTTCACTGGTTATTATTGAGTATATCATTGAGTGGATTTTAATGAAGGATTATCTGAAATAAGAAATTTGCATAAATGTATGTATTTATATTTATATACATGCATACATATTTTACTTTGATTTAGGAATTTTTATATAAAAGTTGTCTTGCCATGTCAACATTGAAAGTTCATTCCCTTAATCACTTTCAACGTAAGAGATATACTTACCATTATATCGCAAGCAAGATCTGGGATCTCCTTCCTTATCTTTGTTGCATCCCAGTAATATGAGAACCTACAACTCGGATAAAAAGAAGCGGGAACACATTCCGCCATGCAAGTCCAACTTCCATCTCCCAATTCGGTCTTTAACACCCGGGCCCACCACCCCTAAGGCAATGTTGACGCGTCATTAATTGAACCAACCGTCGACAGGAATATAACTCGCTATGCGCAATCCAATATCGTCCCAATAATATGAGGACCCGATATTGGGGTCACTACGCATACGTCCTTACTCTTTCGAGAAGCGAAGAGCCCGATCCAGATGCGCTTGCATACAGGAGCTGTCACTTCGGACAAGCGTCTCCCACATGCAATCCCTGGCGACGGAACTCTCCTCCTTGACGGGAGACCATGGATGTCACTTATGTGATCCTCCATATCATATTCAAATTCTAATTAATCATTATGAATCATATTCATTATGATTAATTCTTCTAAGGGAAATAACATCTCTATTCATAATAGAGTGTTCTAATTTTAATTGGATTCCAATTAATCTAATCATATTAAATTAATGATCCAATTAATATCCAACAAATATTTTATTGTTACTTGAATTATGGTATTATCTCAAATACGTATTATTTCGAATTTTAATAATTAGAAATACATCATGATTTCTTAAGCATTATACTAACCCTACCCGCTGTCATGGCCAGTACCGACGAGAGTGGGACGGACCACATACGTTGAAACCCGCAACCCCAATGCTCTCCGACTAGACACCATATCCACCTCGGGAAAGGATAATGCAAAATAAATCACTTTGTACTTGAGATGATCATCGGTTCTTCAACCGAAATTATACCATATAATAATAATCAAAACAATTTTGATTAACATTATAATGAGATTTGCTAAACAAATCCCAAGTCCTATTCAAGCAACATGTTTGTTGGGATGTTGATCATGTAGATCATGTAACCAATTAGTGATCTAGATCACATCTAATCAATTATTGGTTAAGGCAATGTCATTTAAGAAATAATTATCATCAAATATTTCACAAATATTTATGCATAATTATTCTAGGAAATTAATCAATTTAATTTCACTAATTTATTAAATGACAGTCACTATACAAGCATCAAGTTTGATGATTGTGTTTCCAATTAAGATTTATATCAAATCTAATCAATTAATTGGTTGAGGCCATGTAAATTATGCAAATAATCAACTTCCAATATTTCACAAATATTTTTCATGATTATTTCACGAAATTAACAATTAATTTCACTAATTGACAATCACTTGGTTCTAGATTAGGACTGTAATTTCAGCAGTGACTCCTACTTACTAAAATTAGCATATCTCAATCATATTAAATCCAAATTAGACAAAATAAATTTTCATAGATTGCTAATTTGATTTAGGACAGAACACAAATGATGTTACATGCATTTCGAGGCAACTCTAAACAGTAATTAACATTTTAATCACGTTCAGATCTACAGTTCCCGCAACAGTGCATACATGTTCATTAAAACAACCATATCTAGAGCATACGAAATCCGATTTACGTAAACTCAGATCCTATGGTTTTCTTATTTAATGGGAAACAAAATTCAAGGATTAAATTCGTGTTTAAACAATTTAAACAATGCCGAATTTATTTACTAAATAGATCTGCGAAATCAAATGCCATAAAAACTTTCGCGACCTTAACGAACCCAAGTCGTCCTCGATTTTTCGAATTATATTCGAAACCGTCAACCTATCTCTGATACCACTTGAAGGATATGGTTGGAATTTATCCTCAAGCGCATCACGGAAGCGTGATCGTCGTATCGGATACGACGAAGAATGACTAGTCGTACTAGTTGTTCGGTGCAGCGGAATTTAAAATTTTATTCGATGAAACCACATGATCCGAGAACCATTCTCAGATCGTTTCATCTATAACCAAAATAAGTATAATGCAATACCTCTTGAAGCGTGGTTGATCGAGTCTCTAAGAGAAGAATCCTCCTGTCTCAAGTCCGATCGTCGGCGAGACTGCTTGCGACCGCGGGGATGAACCGCGTTGTCCTCGCAATCCAAGAAGTTGATCCAAGCATGGTTGCTCCTGATCTCGTCGCACGATATCGAACGTCTCCTTCGTGGGCGTAGCATACCAAGAAGTCGGAGAACCGAAGAACGTCGAAACGGCGACGCGGTGGCGATGGCATCGACGATTCCCTCCTCTAGGGTTTGGTGGTCGGCCACCAATTAGAGGGAGAGAGGGTAGACGTGTATGAAGAAAGAGGAAGAGAGAGAGAGAGCTTCAAGATCACATGTTAAGAGAGAGCATGGTATGCCTCTCTATTTATAGGGTTTTGGGATCCATGGATCTCAATCCATGGGACACATAAAATCAATGGGTGAGATTGATTTATGTTAATCCAATGGTCAAGATTGTTGTTGGTAAAACCAACAAATTTAGGTTAAAATATATTTGACAAAATCAAATATAAATTATTCCTAAATCAAATCAACAAATAAGGAGAGAAGATACATGGAGATTCCATCTCCATATACCTTCCATGTGGACGGCCACACATTCCTTATAGGAATGATGTGCTGCCCACTTATTTCCATGGGGAGAGCAATCTCATGAATCTCATGAGATTGCATATCTCCATGGAAATATCTCTTTATTTATTTGTTGGGTTATTATTCTTCAAAAATAATTCACAATTATATTTGAGAATATTACAATCTAGCCATGGAAAAAATTGTGAATCATATTCACAACCCAAAACAACATATAATTTACATTGTTAATTAATTACACAATGTGTATCCAATACACATAATAATTAATCAACACATATAAATTATAATTAGCTCTCTCTAATACATTATAAATCGCATTTAAAATATATTATGAATAATTGGATATTTCTATCCACATTATTCTTATCCACATTAATTAAATCACATTTAATTAAATTGGATAATTTCTTCACATATCAATATGATTAAATCACATTTAATCATCATCTCTTCATTGCTTAGATCTTATGGAATTATTCTTGAACCCTTCAAGAATAATGCAATCTCTCCGCAGATACTTGGAGATAAGGACATGGCAATTGTATTGTTCCACGTATAGTGACATGGATATTGAGATCATATCTCAAATCCAGATCGCGGGCCTCCCATAGATGCTTGATCTAATCTTCTCATTGTATCTGAATCACATTCAAATCAATGTCCAACATTTGGACTAAGATCAGATTACTTCTCTACTGAGAGGAGTCACTAAAATCCAGACCCATTTCATCACTCCCTAGGCATTGAAGCGTCATGGTTATACAATCGTTTATGATCAAATCACCCTCAGGTATTCCTAATACCTGTACATCCTGCATACTGGAAGACTCAGACTAAACCCGAAGTATTAGATCAACTTT
Organism: Ottelia alismoides; assembly: GCA_037367405.1. Classification (NCBI taxonomy): domain Eukaryota; kingdom Viridiplantae; phylum Streptophyta; class Magnoliopsida; order Alismatales; family Hydrocharitaceae; genus Ottelia; species Ottelia alismoides. The sequence goes on from JAZKJV010001619.1 coordinate 1,294,256, forward strand.
ATACTGTCTACTTCATGGTTTTATCAGTAAGTTTCTCATTCGATCATTGGGAGTTGGTATCAATCATACACTTTCCAAAAGCGTATATTATACCTAGGTCTTGATCATATACTAAAAGTATATATCAAACCTACAAATTCAGTCAAGCTTCCAAAGCGAGACGACCATGCGCATGGAATTTGATTCTTCCCAATATCTCATGAGTGAGCTCATGTCTTCCGGTTCAGTAACTGAACCTGTATGATCCCTTTGAGAGATCGTATTACTCATATGCCCTTATATGCACACCAGCGCGCCGGTGTATAGACCTTGATTAGGTCATCAACCTATTGGTCTGCCAAATGTACACACTCAGACATATAGTAACACTTCTGTCTCCGGTCAGAGGATGCGTGCCTATATCATGACAGCATACGATATAGGACTTTGGTTATCTCGATCTTGTTAAGTCAACTCTTTGACCTAACTAATCTGACACCTCCGAATATCTATTCCTATGCAGAGGACCTGCATCAAGAGGTCGGTCAGATATCAGCCTTCAGAGATAAGGATTGCCATCTCCTACTCAGGCTGGAGATCATCTCTTAACAATCATTTGACGGTGCTTGATGAGTCCTCAATCTAACTCTTTAGATATTCATCCAAGCACCAGCCTGTATGATTCAATAATTGAATCAACAGATGTATGATTATTAAGATGGCCATGGTACATAACCCTAATTGTACTAAGGGACCTATTATGCAAAATTAATTATTCTTCATTTCAGATCAGAGAATGATATTTGCAATAACATTTATCGCATAATGGCTCGCCGTGGGCTCGCATTTCCAACAATCTCCCACTAGCCCAAAGAGCCATTAATGGACTAATCTTTTAAACCCGCACTCATGTGACAATCATAGGCTATTTAGAAAATAGCTAGGTAAGTTGATCAGTCACTCTGTTCCCGCGAGACTATGCCAAGTCTTTTCACGGCACTTGCATATCCCCAGTAACAGTGCTCGCATCTAATGCGAATGTTGCATCTTATGCAACCAATACTCAATCTAGTTAGTTACAGTGTTATTGACACTACAGCTTAACAATTATCATAACCAGTATTTCCATAATCCTTATCAGAATACCCTTATTCCTGGAGATCACTATCTCTTAAGGTATCTACAGTTAAGACCTTTTAGATCTCTATCTATAAAGTCTTAAGCTTTTGAAGATAAGACTTTGAGATCACTATCTCAAAAGTCTTGTCATCTATGAAGATTTTTGCATTTACTGCAACCAAGTGTTTTATTTTCATAGTAGGATTAGTAACAGTTTACTACTCCCACTACATGGCAGCCATCTGGCTTTTGTACACATCTAGCACACACCCGGCTTCTCAGAACTGATGCCCAAGGGCAAGTAGTTCTAGCATTCATTTCCTCAACTCTTTGAGGTGCTGTCCCTTTAGATAGGTCAGTATCATATCTTAAGGAAGGAAGCCTTTCTTGGAATTTCCAAGAATGGAATATGTCCAAGGTGTATTACTATTGTGATAGTCCCAATACTCTCTTCTCTTTGCTTCTGAACATCTTCAGAACTAAGATCTAAGAGGTATCCTTGAGATCATATCTCAAGTCATGGAACAACCAGATAATAAAACACTTATTATTATCCTTATATCATTTTAAATGATTAGGATATCATCTACATTTAGCACGATGAACACAAAGGCACTCCCACTAAGCTTCACATGGCTCATCAAGATTCTATCTGAAATCATAACAATTATAATTCCATCAAATCTTATGGTCCAACTTCAAGAAACTTATTTGAGTCCATAGATGGATGCCTTCGCTTGCACACCTTGCTTTCCTCAACCATGAAGCCCTGGGGCTACTTCATGTGAATATCCTCAAAGAGGTATTCGTAGAGGAATGCAATATTGACTTACATCTTGAAGATGCAATAGTCAATTTGTGTAGCTATGGTTAGCAATATTCTGATGGTTTTAAGCATGGTCACCGAAGAGCAAGTCTCATCGCAAGCAATGTCTTCTCTTTTGTTGTGTAGCTCATGGCTAAGAACCGTGCTTTGAAGGTCTCTACCTTCTCATCAGGTTCCCTTTCTCTTCAAGATCCATTTACACCTCTACAGGTATTACCCATATAGGTGGATCCTAGAGGGTCCATATACAATACTTGCATATGAAGTCTACATTAGACTTTTATTGCTAACATCCATCTATCCATGATATGATCTTCAGAAGCTTCATCACATGAAGTTCAATCATTGTCATATTTCTCTAACACATGGAATCCATCCTCAAACTCATTTGAAGAGGTATTAGTGTTTCATCTTTAATTGTCCTTTTAGTTTCCAATTTCAGGAGTCTCATTATCTTCTCAAGATTAAATGAGTTCCTATGCTTCATTTTATCTTGATTCTCAAGAGTCTCAACCTCTAAAAATCACATTCTCAGAGATGAGATACTTTAAGAATCTCAAGGTCATAAAGTAGGTATCCAGTACCATCCTTTATTTTACTAATGAAGCAACACTCTCAAGTGCTAGATTCCAACATACATGGAACCTTATTAAGGATATACATTGTAGTCTCTACTACACATATATACCTGGAAACTAAGGGATAATTATGCTAAAATTCATCATTGATAAGATCATGTCACACAAGATCCAATTGTATCTACCTATAACTCTATTGAGTCAAGGTGTGTTAGGAGGATTGAGATAGAAATGATATTCATATCTCCATAAGGTATTCTTTGAATTTATCTAATAGGTACTGATTACCTAGATTAGACCAAATTCATTTTCATCTTCCTTCAGGATTTGGTTCCAAACCAAAATTATGAAATCTTTGAACATTTCAAAGGTTTCTTTAGGTGAAGAGAAGAAATCTCATATCATACATAATCATCAGTAGATATCACATATCCATAATGTTTACTATGATATAGATGATCCGCATACATCAATATGTATGAGATCCTAAATACCTTGACATCTTACACCATTCCAAAAGAAGGGTGTATTGGACATTTTTCCTTTTGAATACAATATTCATAAGTATGTAAGTTTTGAAATTTTAGACATTCTAAAGTTTCATCTCTTACTAGTCTATTGATCAAATCAATCGACAAATGTCCAAGGCTTGATGCTAGATCATTGTCAAATGATCTTCATCCTCCTATTTATCTTAAGGTTCAATTTCAGCATTTAGAAATGTTAATGAACCATTCATTAATTTTCTAATTTAGTGGATTCCACTAGATTTTAGATTACTTTCTGAAATATCTTCATCATAACTCTTTATGATAGTTCCATTCCAGAATTCATGTTTATTTCCAACATTTAGAAACAAACAATGAGTGTATTCTAATGTCTAGGTCATAGAGACATTCTCTAAGACTAAGGGCTCTCCCACTGAAATTATGAAATCTAGTGATCCAATGGAAATTGTTGCAACAATTGCATCAATGTCCATCTGGATAACTATAAATCTTAAGATCAAAATTTTCCAGTCTTCCAAAACATATGCAACCCATTGCAAGTGTTGTCAGAAGATTGAGATACAATTATTAGACTTTATCTTATCAAATAAGAAAGTCAATTTCAATGATTTATGTAGATTATTTTGATGCTCTATCCGAGTCCTTCTCTAAGGATTCTAGACAGACTTGATAGTCATACTATCAACACACCAACTTATTGCAGTTTTGGCATTCATCCAACTCTTTGGATGACATATGGAAGTCATAGATGTACAGTCAACTCTTTGACCATACTTCTTACTCGGGTCCAACCCATGCTTCCACTGCGCTCCCTTTATCTATAAGCAACCATTGCTTAAGACTAAGGATCTCTTATGTAAGAGCATTTCAACATTTATCCATGCTTCATTAAATTCATACAATATGAATATTATGAAGCTTCATGAATGACCAGAGTATAGATAGTAGAATGATGACACTCATCATCTACATCCATCTAAACTCTTAAAACATAGGTTCTGGTAGGTACTCAAACAATATGAATACATCATTTCTTATAGAGCTACCATTCTACATGATGCAGAGAACCATGTCACTCATGATTAAATGTCAAGAGCACATATGTATGCCAGAATATCTTCATTGATTTTATAAGGATTATTTGACAATTGCGATCATCATCGACATGTTACTTCCAAAGTACATCCAATGAGATCAAGACTATAGAGACATACAAACCCTAGGGTTGTAGTCTTATTATCTATTTAATTGTCATTCCTCATTATTATGAGGAAACTTGCTCATTGCAACCACATACATTATGTGTCCAACTGCAAGTACAATATCTGGATCATGAGTCCAATCCAAGATATTTCACTGGTTATTATTGAGTATATCATTGAGTGGGTTTTAATGAAGGATTATCTGAAATAAGAAATTTGCATAAATGTATGTATTTATATATATATATACATATTTTACTTTGATTTAGGAATTTTTATATCAAAGTTGTCTTGCCATGTCAACATTGAAAGTTCATTCCCTTAATCACTTTCAACGTAAGAGATATACTTACCATTATATCTCAAGCAAGATCTGGGATCTCCTTCCTTATCTTTGTCGCATCCCAATAATATGAGAACCTACAACTCGGATAAAAAGAAGCGGGAACACATTCCGCCTTGCAAGTCCAACTTGCATCTCCCAATTCGGTCTTTAACACCCGGGCCCACCACCCCTAAGGCAATGTTGACTCGTCATTAATTGAACCAACCGTCGACAGGAATACAACTCGCTATGCGCAATCCAATATCGCCCCAATAATATGAGGACCTGATATTGGGGTCACTACGCATACGTCCTTACTCTTTCGAGAAGTGAAGAGCCCGATCCAGATGCGCTTGCATACAGGAGCTGTCACTTCGGACATGCGTCTCCCACATGCAATCCCTGGCGACGGAACTCTCCGCCTTGACGGGAGACCATGGATGTCACTTATGTGATCCTCCATATCATATTCAAATTCTAATTAATCATTATGAATTATATTCATTATGATTAATTCTTCCAAGGGAAATAACATCTCTATTCATAATAGAGTGTTCTAATTTTAATTGGATTCCAATTAATCTAATCATATTAAATTAATGATCCAATTAATATCCAACAAACATTTTATTGTTACTTGAATTATGGTATTATCTCAAATACGTATTATTTCGAATTTTAATAATTAGAAATACATCATGATTTCTTTAGAATTATACTAACCCTATCCACTGTCATGGCCAGTACCGACGAGAGTGGGACGGACCACATACATTGCAACCCGCAACTCCAATGCTCTCCGACTAGACACCATATCCACCTTGGGAAAGGATAATGCAAAATAAATCACTTTGTACTTGAGATGATCATCGGTTCCTCAACCGGAATTATACCATATAATAATAATCAAAACAATTTTGATTAACATTATAATGAGATTTTCTAAACAAATCCCAAGTCCTATTCAAGCAACATGTTTGTTGGGATGTTGATCATGTAGATCATGTAACCAATTAGTGATCTAGATCACATCTAATCAATTATTGGTTAAGGCAATGTCATTTAAGGGAATAATTATCATCAAATATTTCACAAATATTTATGCATAATAATTCTAGGAAATTAAACAATTTAATTTCACTAATTTATTAAATGACAGTCACTATACAAGCATCAAGTTTGATGATTGTGTTTCCAATTAAGATTTATATTAAATCTAATCAATTAATTGGTTGAGGCCATGCCAATTATGTAAATAATCAACTTTCAATATTTCACAAATATTTTTCATGATTATTTCACGAAATTAACAATTAATTTCACTAATTGACAATCACTTTGTTCTAGATTAGGACTGTAATTTCAACAGTGACTCCTACTTACTAAAATTAGCATATCTCAATCATATTAAATTCAAATTAGACAAAATCAATTTTCATAGATTGCTAATTTTATTTAGGACAGAATACAAATGATGTTACACGCATTTCGAGGCAACTCTAAATAGTAATTAACATTTTAATCACGTTCAGATCTACAGTTCCCACAACAGTGCATACATGTTCATTAAAACAACCATATCTAGAGCATACGAAATCCGATTTACGTAAACTCAGATCCTATGGTTTCCTTATTTAACGGGGAACAAAATACAAGTATAAAATTCGTGTTTAAACAATTTAAACAGTGCCGAATTTATTTACTAAACCGATCTGCGAAATCAAATGCGATAAAAACTTTCGCGACCTTAACGAACCCAAGTCGTCCTCGGTTTTTCGAATTATATTCGAAACCGTCAACCTGACTCTGATACCACTTGAAGGATATGGTTGGAATTTATCCTCAAGCGCATCACGGAAGCGTGATCGTCGTATCGGATACAACGAAGAATGACTAGTCGTACTAGTTGTTCGGTGCAGCGGAATTTAAAATTTTATTCGATGAAACCACATGATCCGAGAACCATTCTCAGATCATTTCATCTATAACCACAACAAGTATAATGCAATACCTCTTGAAGCGTGGTTGATCGAGTCTCTAAGAGAAGAGACCTCTTGTCTCAAGTCCGATCGTCGGCGAGACTGCTTGCGACCGCGGGGATGAACCGCGTTGTCCTCGCAATCCAAGAAGTTGATCGAAGCATGGTTGCTCCTGATCTCGTCGCACGAGATCGAACGTCTCCTTCGTGGGCGTAGCACACCAAGAAGACGGAGAACCGAAGAACGCCGAAACGGCGACGTGGTGGCGATGGCGTCGACGATTCCCTCCTCTAGGGTTTGGTGGTTGGCCACCAATTAGAGGTAGAGAGGGTAGACGTGTATGAAGAAAGAGGAAGAGAGAGAGAGAGAGCTTCAAGATCACATGTTAAGAGAGAGCATGGTATGCCTCTCTATTTATACGGTTTTGGGATCCATGGATCTCAATCCATGGGACACATAAAATCAATGGGTGAGATTGATTTATGTTAATCCAATGGTCAAGATTGTTGTTGGTAAAACCAACAAATTTAGGTTAAAATATATTTGACAAAATCAAATATAAATTAGTCCTAAATCAAATCAACAAATAAGGAGAGAAGATACATGGAGATTCCATCTCCATATACCTTCCATGTGGACGGCCACACATTCCTTATAGGAATGATGTGCCGCCCACTTATTTCCATGGGGAGAGCAATCTCATGAATTTCTGAGATTGCATATCTTCATGGAAATATCTCTTTATTTATTTGTTGGGTTATTATTCTTCAAAAATAATTCACAATTATATTTGAGAATATTACAATCTAGCCATGGAAAAAATTGTGAATCATATTCACAACCCAAAACAACATATAATTTACATTGTTAATTAACTACACAATGTGTATCCAATACACATAATAATTAATCAACACATATAAATTATAATTAGCTCTCTCTAATACATTATAAATCACATTTATAATATATTATGAATAATTGGATATTTCTATCCACATTATTCTTATCCACATTAATTAAATCACATTTAATTAAATTGGATAATTTCTTCACACATCAATATGATTAAATCACATTTAATCATCATCTCTTCATTGCTTAGATCTTATGGAATTATTCTTGAACCCTTCAAGAATAATGCAATCTCTCCACAGATACTTGGAGATAAGGACAGGGCGATCGTATTGTTCCACGTATAGTGACATGGATATTGAGATCATATCTCAAATCCAGATCGCTGGCCTCCCATAGATGCTTGATCTAATCTTCTCATTGTATCTGAATCACATTCAGATCAATGTCCAACATTTAGACTAAGATCAGATTACTTCTCTACTGAGAGGAGTCACTAAAATCCAGACCCGTTTCATCACTCCCTAGGAATTGAAGCGTCATGGTTATACAATCGTTTATGATCAAATCACCCTCAGGTATTCCTAATACCTGTACATCCTGCATACTGGAAGACTCAGACTAAACCCGAAGTATTAGATCAACTTTATACTGTCTACTTCATGGTTTTATCAGTAAGTTTCTCATTCGATCATTGGGAGTTGGTATCAATCATACACTTTCCAAAAGCGTATATTATACCTAGGTCTTGATCATATACTAAAAGTATATATCAAACCTACAAATTCAGTCAAGCTTCCAAAGCGAGACGACCATGCGCATGGAATTTGATTCTTCCCAATATCTCATGAGTGAGCTCATGTCTTCCGGTTCAGTAACTGAACCTGTATGATCCCTTTGAGAGATCGTATTACTCATATGCCCTTATATGTACACCAGCGCGCAGGTGTATAGACCTTGATTAGGTCATCAACCTATTGGTCTGTCAAATGTACACACTCAGACATATAGTAACACATCTGTCTCCGGTCAGAGGATGCGTACCCATATCATGACAGCATACGATATAGGACTTTGGTTATCTCGATCTCGTTAAGTCAACTCTTTGACCTAACTAATCTGACACCTCCGAATCTCTATTCCTATACAGAGGACCTGCATCAAGAGGTCGGTCAGATATCAGCCTTCAGAGATAAGGATTGCCATCTCCTACTCAGGCTGGAGATCATCTCTTAACAATCATTTGACGGTGCTTGATGAGTCCTCAATCTAACTCTTTAGATATTCATCCAAGCACCAGCCTCTATGATTTAATAATTGAATCAACAGCTGTATGATTATTAGGATGGCCATGGTACATAACCCTAATTGTACTAAGGGACCTATTATGCAAATTAATTATTCTTCATTTCAGATCAGGGAATGATATTTGCAATAACATTTATCGCATAATGGCTCGCCGTGGGCTCGCATTTCCAACAAGAACATGGTTCTTGTACAATCTCTTGACATTTACCTATGTGCCAGGGTGTCATAAAATAAAAAATATTGATCAGTGTGCGCCAACTCTTGGTAAAAGTAGTGGAGCTAGCTAAAAATACTACAAAGCAATGAAATGTCAAAGAAAAGTTCTCATTCCACAAAGTCAATTATCAAAAGAGCTTTCACCAATGGCGAGCGCTCCCAACTATTTCAAAAGTGTCCACTTGGACCACCGCTATTAGGACCAGGAGTCGGGCTTGCACCAAAAAAGGGCTCTGCATCGTAAATGCTACAAGTCTGGGTGTAGAAGGTATAATAGATACTAAAAAAAGATACACCCCGGTGTACTCGCAAGAAAACAAGTGCAGACGACTCCAACTTCTCTTGATGGACGCACTGATCAACACAAAAAATATGCGTTGAGTAATAAGGCACTCGAGAGAATCCTTGTTCCAATGAGAGAGAGAGAGAAAATGACACAATCCTATGCCCTCCATCAACTGGCCTTCCATCTACACTTTTAAGTCTGACAACTAAAGAGACGGTGGATTGGATGCAAGAAATAGTTTATTCCCTAGTGTTGAGGATCGGGTTCTTAGGAGAGTCTCTTGTACTAGAACCTTGGGTGATGTTGTGACTCTACTCTTGTAACTGCGGTCAACACTTAAGTCATATCCTTGCTATATATGTATACAAAGAGAGTCTTATGATTAGGGAAATTGGATACCTTTTGACTAGAGCTTGGTTCAGCTTAGAATTTTAGGACTTCTAAAACCGAGAGTTCTTGAACGGATCAAGTCTTGTATTCACATGCACAGTCAGGGGTTAATCCAACTTATTCATTCTTTATTTGCTCGAGGACTAGCAAAGTTTAAGTATAAGGGGGTGATGAATCCACGATTCATCATCTCAAGATCTTGATCTTAGCAAAATCCCCGAGTAAAATCCCATAAAAATGTCCATAAATCAATAAATTAACAAAATGACTCTTGTAAATAAAGCACACTAATTAATATATATTAGATTGTACAAAATAAATTACACATAAAAAGCCACAAAAATAAAGGAGTTTTATACATGTAAATAGCCCAAAACTTCATGTATTTTTAATAATTTCATTTCAACTCCTTTTTGGCTAATTCTATCTCCAACTTGTTCATAACCATGTATATAAAAACAAAAATACAAAACAAATTTTAGCTCAAATAAATGCTCCTAGATCCCAAAAGGAAAAAGCCATAAAAACCAACTTCCAAGCCAAATTCCCGCTCCGTATGAACTCCAAATTCACCAAACTCACTTTTAATTTAAGTTAGAAAATTATCTATCCAATGGAAGTGGTTTTATAAAAATCGGAGCTCATTTGCAAAAGTTGGGTTTTGGGACCTATATGTATATTGTATATTTTTGTACATATTCATTCTTTCCTCATTTTTTATTTCATCTTTCTCAAAAAAAATCATTGTTGTGTTGTATTTTTCATTTTATTTTATAGTATTTTTTCGTTGTAAATATCTTTTATTAAAAAGATAAAAAAATACAAATTAGAAAAGTAAACAAAATGTTGTACACGGTGTTTTGTCTTCTTTTGTAAATTTTCCACTATTTGTCTTCTCTTCTTATTTTATTGTATTTAAAGTAGCCTACTTTATTTATTTATTATTTAATTTCCATTCTCTACAATAACCACCAATTCAACTCCATTATTCCACCATTTTTTCCAACTTCCCATTCAACTCCACCACCTTAATAACTTCTCATTCTTTCCTCTTTATATACATCCCATCCTCCTCAATTTGCACTTGATCCATCTTTATGTGAGGAGATCCTACTTCCCAGAGTTGAATCAGTGACAGCGATGCAACCGCGGTTGAGCGACGACAACCCTCTCTCCGGTGAGATCTGTTGGCTTTTTGGCCAACACCGCAACCGCCTCCGCGCGCTGCTCGAGCTCATCGCTCGCCGACGATTCGAGCGAAGACCGTGCTCTCATGAGCACATCATAGGCAACCGTCTCCATTGTAAGTATTTTCCCCTTCATTTTATCATCTTGTCATTTTTGCATTTTTTTAGCACACCATATCGCCATCCACATACCCCTATTTGTTTAGTTCATATTAACTTCCTTCACCTTCATCCCACTTGATCATTTGCATCATTTGTTATTTCCTATTTAAAGAAAATTAAAAAAATAAAAAAATTTAAAACAAAAAATATTATTACAACAGCAAAAAAATTAAAAAAAACAAAAAAATATCGGAAGGTGGAGCAGCAACTCCACGGTCGCCGCCCCACCTCCCCCAAAGCCGGCACCACCCCTCCTCTCATCGCAGCCGGCGCCGCCCATCCTCTTTCATCTCGGTAGCCAACGCGGCCATGCCGCCGCCCTACGTGCGGTGGAGCGCCGCCTCAGCACCGTGCCCTCGGCCCCCTCTTCACGCCGCCCCAAGCGGCAGCCACACTCCGCCCCAGCCGGCCGTGGCCCCTCTCGTCGCCGCCTCTAGCCTTCATGCCTCTGCTGCGACATGCGGCACCACGCGGCCGCGCGCGTGCGGTCCTCCGTCCCTCCACCGCCTCAGCCTACTGCCGACCCCACCCCCCATTTGGGTTCACTCCATTGTGCACCCAAGGAGGAAGGAAGAAGGTGAGTTATTTTTTTATTATAAAAATTGTAAATTTTCTATTTATAGTTTTTGTATTTATAATAAGATCCCTGTGCATACTTGGTTGTATATATTGTTTTCTGAAATTGCATAGATACCCTTGTATTCGTATTTTAATGTGGACCTCATTTATGCATCGTTTTGTTCAATGAAAAATGTCATTGTGATGAGCAACTAATTATCTACATTCTGAATATTTATAGTATTTTTGTGAGTTGTAGGTAATTAATTAAAAATGTTCAACTGAAATATTACATATTTTACCCAACTTGAGCTCTTAAATTTATATCTCACACACGGTTGCTCTAAAAATTCTACAAAAATTAGAAATGATGCCTTGAAACGTGATTGATTTATTTTCTAAATGTCATCCAAAGTGGAGTTGTCTTGTGCCTGAAATAAATTATAGAGTGATTTTAGTACTTGATTTTTAATTAAATCCATGTACATCATTTTTGCGACATTTCAAATCTCCTAGATTCTAAATGAAAATACCTATTTGGAATAATTCGCACTCTGATTACTTTGGTATTGTGGATTTATTAGGAATTATTTCCTCACTGTTACTCTGATTTCACTAAAAAATCCATAAACAATTCATAACTTGTCAAAAAATTCCAAAAATATTACTTAGCTTCCTTGCATCATGTTTTCATTCCAGTAAATTTTTCATATTTTTTGCTTATTGTTTGTGTGAAAAATTGCGAAAAAAACCATAAAAAGTGTGCATTTTTCATTGTTGCTTGTTAACCCCGAAAATACAATAAATTGTGTTTGGTGTTAATATCTGGATTAGGATTCTAGGAAAAATATAATATGACTAAATTGAATTGATTTGATATTAAAATTAATTTAGCTAAGTTGTATGCTTTCTTAGTGTTTTAATTCAGCCGCATTTGCATTTACATTTGTTTGTGCTTTAAAAAAATATTAAAAAAACTGCATTTGGAAATCTAAATCTTCATTTTCGAATTAACCCCAAAGTTATTCCTTTACCTCCCTGTGTTCGACCTCGGACTTGCCCGGGATATAAATTAAAGCCGAGACACTCTTCACGGAGATTCTTCTCTCGGTTCTGACTGAATCGTTAAGGACACGTACTACAACGTGCCCAAATTAAATATCGTATTTAGTGACTCGTCAAAGCGGCAGCACAACCGGCGTGACGTCGATGGCAACTCTCTTCAGTGCACAAGGTGGACGACCACTAAGAGAGAGAAAGAGAAGGGGCATGTACAATTAGAATGTGAGAGATATATACCTGAAAGTGTTGTTTTTTTGTAAAATAAGAGCTAGTGTTGCCTCTTCTTTTATAGTACTTTGAGAGTCCATGGATCACAATCCGTGTGAAATACAAAATCAATGGTTGAGATTGATTTATGTTTCTATTCAATGGCCATGATTTTGTTGTCAAAACACAACAAAAATTAATTTAGATTAAATTAAATATATATTGAATCATCAACATAATTTAATTTGAACTTAATTAACTTGCATGAAAGGATAAGGAGAGAGGCTACCCACCTCCCTAAAAAGGAGGGATGACCATCCTTGAGACCAAGTCAAGGGTGGCCGTCCACTATCCATTGAATGGATGGCAGTGGCTTATCCAATCCTTTGTATTTATTTACAAAAAAAATTGTGGTAAATTAATTCACAACATGCCATTAAATAGCTGTGAATCATATTCACAACTCAAAATAAAATGTAAATTGTATTTCCAATTAATTTTCAATGTGAATCCATTTCACATTAACAATTATTGAATATACCATTTAGAATAAGCTCTCTTTAATATATTATAAATTACATTTATAATATATACAAATAATATGAATAATGTTATCCACATTATTCATATCTTTGATAATTAAATCACATTTAATTATCTTGATCTCATTTTCATGTTCCCAAATAACATGGATCACATTCACATTATCCACGTCTTTGATAATTAAATAACATTTAATCATATTAGATAACATCCTTATATGACCAAATAATATGAATCAAATTCATATTATTCATGATCATTAAATCACATTTAACTATCAATTTCTCAATGCTCAGATAGATAAGTCAACAATGGAATTATTCTTGAACTCTTTCAAGAATAATGCGCTTTCTCTGCGGATAAGGAGATAAGGGCATGGTGATTGTACGTTCCACGTATTGTGACTTGGATATTGAGATTATATCTCAAATCCAAGTCTCAGGGACCTCCCATAGATGTTTGATTAAATCAAAATCATAAATCTAATATTCTCATTGCATCCGAATCACATTTAGATCAGTGTCCAGTATTTGGACCAAGATTAGATTACTTCTCTAGTGAGAGGAGTCATTAAAATCCAGATCTATTTCATCACTCCCTCGGAACGGAAGCATCATGGTTACACAATCATTTATGAACACATCACCCTCAGGTATTCCTAATACATGCACATCTTGCATACTGGAAGATCTAGAATAAACTCGAAGTTTTAGATATATTTAGAATGTCTCCTTTAAGGTTTTATCATTAAATTTCTCATTTGACCACTAGGAGTTGGTGTCGATTATATACTTTTCAAAAGCATATATCATACCTAGGTATTGATCATGTACTTTCCAAAAATATATATCAAACCTACGTCAAGCTTCCAAAGTGAGATGACCGTGTATGGAACTCGATTCCCAATATCTCAAGAGTGAGCTCATGTCTTCCCATTCAATAAATGAACTTGTATGATCCGTTTGAGAGGTCATATTACCCATATACCCTTATATGCACATCAACGCGCTGGTGTATAGATCTCGATTAGGCCATCAACCTATCGATCAACTAAATGTACACACTCAGAAAATATTAATACATCTATCTCCGATCAGAGGATGTGTGCCTATATCATGACATCATACGACAAGGTCTTTGGTTTTCTCAACCTCTTTAAGTCAACTCTTTGACCTAACTTAACTAACACCCCTGAATCTCTATTCCTATGCAGACGACCTTCATTAAGAGGTCAGTTAGATATCAATTAGAGAAAGGATTTCCATATCCTACTCCGACTGGAGATCCTCTCTCAACAATCACTTGATGATGCTTGATGAGTTCTCAATCTAACTCTTTAGATATTCATCAAAGCACCAGCCTCTATGATTCAACAATTGAACCAATAGCTATATGATCATCAAGATGACCATGGTATGTAACCCTAATTGTACTAAGGGACTTATTCTGTAAATTAATTATTATTCCTTTTAGATCAAGGAATGATATTTGTAATAACATTCATTGCATAATGGATCTCCGTGCGCTCGCATGTCCAATAGGCGAGCCTAGTCACGAGTCATATTTCCTTGACTCTAGATATCAAGTGTATGGTTGAAGGAAAAATGGCCGTACTCTGGAAGAAAGTCATCCCGAGTAGGTGATGGTTCAAACAATGAATTGTCAATCGTAACCGAGAATCATATTTCTCTTTCAAATTCTATTATGCTCCTTTCCATCCTTGAATCGACTCTCTCCATTATGTCCACAAATATTCATTTGATTCTGGATTTGCACACGGTTCATAACTTAAAGTCTCAACCAAGAAAGAGATGGGATAGTGGAATGAGGTTGAAAGGTAAGATGGCTGGGAAAGAACAATCTCAAAGAGAAGGTTCTTTTGAAATGAAAATAGAGATGAATATGGTCGGGACATAGTCGTGTAAGTATGACCCACAGAGTCTGGGTATGGATACCAATATTACGATATCTTCTTGAATGAGGGTGGAGAATGATTCACAAACCTCGATCAATTTTTTGCAAGTGAAATGCCTTTGAACATATACAAGATATACGCAATGTAAACCCTAATGATGAATCCATGGTTCATATCATTTACTCTTTCATTGGCTAAAATACTTGGTAAAATACATGTAAATATTCACTAATTCTCACTAATTAGAATTATAACCTCATTTGTTAATATCATATATTTAACACTTATAATATCTAAACTAAAATAATAAAGAGAAAAGGGAAATAAAGAAAAGAAGGATGTAGATATGTAAACATGTATAGACTGGTCCTAACCTTGAGACGAGGTCAATATTGACTTGGTTGATAAAATAAATAAGTATATCGAGATAAGAATCCTAATTTATAAAAACATCAGAAAATAAATATCATCAATGTACATAAGCATATTTTTTTACAAATGTTTACTTTTTTATTTATCATTCAAAAAATTCCAAACAAAAACATTTTATTCATAAAAGTTGTTTATAATAATATATTAATTTATAAAAGTATCAAATAGTTTATTTAATGTAAAATTAAATAATTACATTGAATCTAAAAAACTATGAAAGCCGACTTTCAAGGTTCATAACTATTTATAGAAAATTCCTAATCGACCAAACTTAAGTTTAAACTTCATTATATATACAATATTATTTCTTAAAAATACAAAAAATCGTAGAATAAAACATGTGAATTTTGACGTTTGGTTCCCTTTTATAAATGTAAAATAAGTATATAAATCTTCTTCATTTTATATTGAGTTATTCTTTTCGATTAACCAAATTCTTTTTCTAAAGTGTTTATAAAAAAGAAAAAATAGGGCTGCCACTTGGGGGCATCCAAAAACATGTGAGTTTTGGTATTTGATTCCCTTTTATAAATGTACAATATGTACATAAATATTCTTCATTTTATATTGAGTTATTCCTTTCGATTAACCTAGTTCTTTTTCTAAAGTGTTTAAAAAAAGGAAAAAATGGGGCTGCCCTCTGAGGGCAACCAACATGGATGCCCCCACCCCATTTTTCGTATTTTTTTAATTTTATTGGAAAAATACCACCATATATATTCATCCCTATATCCCTCCTATATGTCATTCGAATTTCTTTAAAAATAGAGATTCCTACGACCTCCATCCAGACATTCATTTTTTTAACGGTTGTAGGATTTTAAAATCGACTCTATGTGGATGGAGGACATAGGAGTCTCTGTTTCTGATGAAATTCGAATGGCACATAGAATGGATATAGGGATGAATATACATGGCGATATTTTTCAATAAAATAAAAAAATTGAGCCCTATCAACCCCTTATAAAAATCGATAGAAAAATATATAAGTGTAAGTTAAAATTAATTATGAATAAATACCAATAAATCCCACAACTAAAAAGCCATAAAGTTGAATTTCCAAACCTCATATCTCAGCCATATGAACTCCAAATTAAGTGTACTCACTTTTAAAGTTCATTTAATAAAATTATCTATCAAATAAAAGTGATTTCACTAAAATTGGTATTAATATGCAAAAAGTAGGTTTTAGGACCCTTTGGTATAACTGTACAAAATATTTTAATTTTATTCTATTTAATTTTTGTTATTTCTTTTATTTTATACTTTATTAATATTTCATTAATGTTACATTATAAATAAAATAAAAAATTAACTAAAAATAAAATTATCTAAATAATTAAATTAATTAATTATATATGTATATATACTTATGTTATTTATATATGTATTTATTAAGGAGTTAAACAATATTATTTATTATTTAAAATTAATATTTAAATTATTTATAATTTATTAATTTAAATAAATTAATAATAATACTTGAATTAATTATTTAATTTAATTAATTATTAATTACTTCTCTCTCTCTCTCTCTCCTTTCTTCTTCCTCCTTCCCCACTTCTTTCTTCTTCCTCTGCTGCACCTTCCTTCTTCTCTATTCCCTTCACCACCTCCTATCCTCTTCTCCTTCCTCCAGCTGCCTAACGACCTGGTTCTTAGGTCGTTCCTCCGTCAACCACGCCTCTCCTCGCATATATAAAGGGCCTCGAGACAGATCTGCCATTTCTTCCTCTCCTTTAGGGCCTGTTTGGTTGCAGGGTTGGGCAGGGTTGGCCCAACCCTGGTTCCTATTCACAAGGGTACTTCCTCCTCACAGATTACTACTCAATCACCCCAACCCAGCCCAACCCAACCCAGTCCAACCCAGCAACCAAACAGGCCCTTAGTGAGCTCCGAGAGAGAGAGAGAGGGTGAGATGACAACTTTCATCTTCATTGTCGAGCAAGAGAGAAGCGAGATCTGATGAGATCACCAACAGTATTGCAGCTCTGCTCCACCATGCGAGAGCCTCCTCTCCCTTCGAGAGTCGAGGAAACAATCCTCAGAGATCTTCTTATCTCCGATCCACATGCGAGAACTTCATCCACTTTTATTCTAGGTTAGATCCGTTATCTCCTCCTCCTATTTTGTTTCTCTTCTCGATTCTCTTCCATTTCCCCCTCCATTTGTTTCTCTTACTTCACATTCCTCTCTAATTTGTTTTCGATTTGATCGATTCGATCTAATTCATCACCATTCAGATTTCATCTCCACCTTGAGATCTCCTCACTTCCTAATCTATCCTACATGATCTGTCACTTTCGGCCGCGCCCGGTGGCGGAAGTTCTAAGCTTTATCCATCGCCTCCATTAGAGCTTCTCATTCGCACTTTCCTTTGGGATTTCGACCAGGGCTTTGACCTTGAGTCATTGTATCATTGTACGTTGCAGGTGCTGTACAGGACTAATTAAGAGAAGACCATATATCCAGATAGATTCGTCAAGAGATATTCATCGCATAAAAAACCTTAGCCTGTAGCAGACACCTGGAACAGCAACATGAGGTACCACGAGAATCGAGCTTCCACACCTCTTGAACGAAAGACAATACTCGTCGGAGATTCGATAGAGTTTCGATTGAAAGTTGTCTCCTGTAATAAAAGGGGGAGGAATATCCATTTTCCAGATTAAAGGACGTCCGTACGATCACTTGCGATCGCACGACCCTCGCCTCGACATGTGTCCACAACAACAAAGTTGCCACCGCCCCCCACCGTCTAATAGAGAGAACGTGATTAGCATGTGTCGCCTAATATTTTGGGCTGATTTTCTTCTATACCTTTCGAGCTTTCTGATATTACGAACTGGTCCAACTGATAGTAGCTTGCACGTGGCCGAACACATGACTTTTTGGAAGTTTTTACGCTTGCCCTCGAACATTTGATATTTGCGAGTAGGTCCTCCTACAGTTGAAGAACCACATGCCCAAGTACCTAATTATCTGGGAATTTTGTACGCATATCCTCACAGATTCTATATTCCATGTGCCCCTTTCATTTTCAAAAAATTATGCTTCAACCCCTATATCTAGTATTACTATACTATTAAATACATATTAAAACCAAATATTTTATATACATTAGTATAAAATATATAAAAATACTTAGTAATATACTATATATGGTATTAAATCAGTTTTGCAAAATAAAAATATTTTCTATTTTTAATAAACCATTAAAACACCAAAGAATACACATACCTTAAAAATATATGAAAATAGAAAAACACCTCTAAAATTCTATACAGTATATTTTATTATATTTTAAATAGAGAACAAAAACAAAATATTAAAATCATTAAGAAAGTAAAAATACAAAAAAAACTTTAAAAATTCTTACTAATTCAATAAACTTGTATAAATATGTATAATACCATGTTTGAAAGGTATTTTAATCTAATTTTCTATAAAAATAAAAAAATATATTTTTATCATGTTTACTATTTTAAAAATAAAAATACTTCCTTATTTTCAATAAAAATCTTATTTTTCATTTCAAAATTAATTCAGAAGCCACAATAATTCTAAAAACCACTTAAAAATAAATAAAAACATGGAATACAATTAAAAATAAAAAACTACAAATGAAAATTAAATAAAAAAATAAAACTAATACCTGTATTTATTTACTTATAGGTATACAAAATCATAAAAAATAAAATTCATAATAAACAAAAAAATCCACAAAAATAATTGAAAATCAGAAAATCCTCATTCCTTAATCAATCTACCCTTTATCTTAGTTTACACAATTTATCTCACTAAGCTCGACACTCCCGTATTTATTGCTATACACGTTTGTTTAGGAGTATAAATAAAAAATAACTTTTTTCTATGAATTTCAACTGGTCACACAATGACAATTGTCAATCCTTTTAGACGACCGATATGTTGACTTTTTCTGATGATGCTATTGCCGGGGAGGCAATGTTAGGGTAGAGATTAGATCCTTAGCTTTTAGGGTTTCATTTTTTCTATTTGTTATCTATTTCCTTTTTTGTTACATTTTATTTCTAGTTTTCTCTCTCTCTCTCTCTCTCTTTCATATTTTTTTCATGTGTATTTTTTTGGCTTTTTGTGTTTGCATTGTGTTGCAGAAGGTATCGAGGTCGGATTCTTCAGGAGCCGAGCAATCGAGGTATGTAGAGACCCCTGTTCTTAGCGAGCCGATTTCAGAGGGCAACATAAGGTAGACAAGAGGAGACGTATTTTTTGTTTACTTTTTTTGTTTTCTTTGGTAAGATAGGAAGGGGCACTTGCCTGTTTTTGCTTTTGTAGAAGAGGCCCCATAAGGGCATCCCTACTTGTACCTGACCTTTATTTTTTGGGTTCCGTTTCGCCTAGTGTCGGTGCATTTGGAGGACCACATTACAGTTTTGTTTTCATCACCTTTTTCTTTATTTTCCCCATTTTTTTGTGAATGGTTAGGTTCTTGATTAGGATTTTATTCCCTTGTTTGTGCATTGTAGGATTAATTAGACTTAAGACCGCATAACCCAATCAAATAAAATTGATTCTTCCCCGTATAACTATTCACTCTTTCTAGGTTACGTATTTTATTTTCTGCTTTTCATGTATTTAGGGTAGATTTATATTTTCGTGAGGATCATCCTGCATATAGAGTGCCGCTGGACTCAGGTATGCATCTCTATCTCTGCACGCATCATTTTTTTTGTGCATTGCATTTTTTGTATTCTCCCCACGTTTTTCTAAACTTATGATAAAAATAAAAAAGACAACAATACATTGGATGTTTGTTTTAACAAATCAAAAAGCAGAAAAACTGATAACCCAAGAAAACAAAATTGGGACTTCTAGTTCCACTTGACTTATAAAATCAAACGTGACGAGCATCATTCCTTGATTTGGGAGAGCAATACCCTCCTTGTTTGTAGGTACTCTCCAGACAGAGTGATGCATGCATACATAAGGAATAGAGCACAAAGCCCTAGACTTGTGTCCTAATCACTTAGACTTTGACCCTCAGGTCCTATTATTTCCCCAAGCACTTGCCTCAGATGTTAGTAAAAATAATTGCATGAGTAGGGAGGTGAATTTCCTTAGAACTAGTTCTGAGCTCTTACGTAGATAGTTTCTTACTTGGGAGATTCATTGACTTATTCATGGTGTGAGATTGCTAAATAACTAATTGATCATCTAACTCTAAAATTAAAAATATTAATGATCAAGCTTTAACGATCATCACTGAGTTGAGTAGGTGAATCTGAGGTTTGCTTTGTGTATTATTTGTGTTTGGTGTGAGTTCGTGCGTTCTTTGTCTTGAGTTCTAGCAACCACTCATCGTTGGAGTTTTGTCGGGTCTTTCAGTTCATTTCTTATTCATTTTCCATTCTTTAGTCACGATGATGCGTAGGCGATCTCTTAGGTTACTCTTACGACATCGCTTCCATGCGCACCTACCTATTCATCTAGAGGTCAATTCGAGAAAACTTGTGTTTCGAACCTGAGTTGAGTCCTCCATCCTTCTCTAGGTATTAATCTGATCCTGGAGAGTCTTCACCTTTCGTTTCTTGTATTTCTTTGTCGTCTCCATTTCTTCCTACTCGTTTACCTTCTGACATTTAGAGTCAGCCTTCAGTTACACCAGTGACAGCTGGGCAGATGTGTGAGACCCGTGAATCGAGTATAAGTCAGATGAGATACTTGGATCCACAAGTTATTGAGACTAGAGTTCGGATTGTGCAAATTTCATGTTATTCAGGAGCATAGTCAGTTTCTACACCGAGTTTACTAACTTTTCTGATTGATTTAGACTTCATGTCATTATTGTGAAATTTCTATGAGAAGCTGCAGATGAATCTCCATTTCATCACATGTATTCTATCATTTTGGCCTTAAAAGCCCTAGCTCAGACATGTAAATAGCATTATTTTGTGCAAATTAACATTCATCATTTATTTTAGTTATTGTTTATAAAAAACTATTTTTCATGCTAAAATTACAGAATAAAGAAAAGAAAAAGATAAAATACCAAAGGTATTTTATGACCCTAAACCCCTGAGACCAAGTCAAAAATAGAATTGGTCGATAAGGAATAAAGTAGGGGAGGATAAGATTCAAATATACAATAAAAATCCTATTTATTCATTCATTCGTCATTTATTCATTTCTGGGACCCATTTTATTCTTTATTATTTATACATCAAATAAAGAAACTTTTTACATGAAAGTTGTCGATAAAAACATATAAAAATGCAAAATTGAGTTTGCACAAAAATATTATACAATGTACATTTTATATACAAAATAAAAAGCTAAAGTCCAAACTTCACAGACCCATATCTCCTGAATAAAAATCTAAAATGAAAAAAAATCACCTTTAATTGTATGCAACTTTTAATAATCTATTTAATGAAGGTGATTTCATATTTTTGAGCTAATATGTGAAAGTTAGGTTTTGTACTATATACACGAATAAAATATTCATTTTGTTTATTCTTTGTTATTTTACATTTTTATAATTGTGTAAATATTATCGATAGTATGTGTACATATTAAAACTAGAATAAAATCATAAAGAAAATACAAAAATAAAATAATGTAAAAAAATGCATAGATAAAATACATATACTTATACCTATATAATTATACCCCTATTTATTCGAGTGTACAAATAACATCAGACAAATATAATAAAAATATACTTATAAACCAAAAAATAATTTATAAATATATAAAATGAGAGAATAAAATAATAAAATCAGTTATGCAAAAAAATCAAAATATAGATGAATATACTTATAAATACACCCTTAAAAATTAATTTGTATTAAATAATACCAAAAAACAAATAAAAATCATATTTAAATCCTACATAAAATAATAAATAATTTTATTTTTTAATGAAAAATTAATAAAATCATTTACTATATATACTTAATTATTTTTGAATAATGAAGGTTGTTTTGCCCTTTTGTGTCCTACATGGGCCAATCATAGCCCATGGATTGTTGACCCCTAGTCAACTACCACTGGCGCCTCTAAACCCTTTCAGGAGTGTCGAGTCCTCGATTTTGAGCCATTTTTCCCACTCGATTCATCAATCCATTTCATCCATTCTTCAAGCCACAATCACATTCCATCAATCTACATACGCCCAATCTCTAAATCTTTTGTACATAGACTAGCTTCTCGCCGAAACATCAGTCAATAAGGGTACCCCACTGTGTTTAAATAAGAACCTACTCCGTCCCTTCCATTTTTGGTCATCGTCCGAGCTCTTAAGCACCCACCTCCAGCTAAGAGAGCCACTAGGAGATAGCTGTCGACTCCTGGAGGGTCTGAGAGTAGCTGAAGGAGGAGGAGGTGCACCCCACGGTGAAGATCCGACCAATTATTCTCCTTGTCATCTCCGGCAGGTACGAGCCATGCATCTACTTTCTTAAGTTAGAGTTAATCCTAAGTTTTATTTTGTGTGTTTTAATTTCATGTTTTAGCTAATTAATTAGCCTAGTTTAGCTTAGTTAGAGCTCCAGCAGTGGCTTCACACCATACCACACCCATTCAAACCACCTTAACTACCTCCTCATATTTCCCTGACTCTTCTCCATTACCCAGACCCCGATCCACCTTTGATTTACCTCGAATCGAAGGATAGATGTCCTTCCCTCTTCGCACATTGGACCTCCTCGCTCCGCCTCACTTCTCCCTTGAAACCACCCACAAATAAGCTCAGACCTGTCACTTTTGCCCCGTAGTGTGTTCGCCTCATTTTGCAAGACCGAAGGAGTGTTCTTAAGTGTTATTTTCATTGGGAATCATCTCCCAGGTGCTTTGCCAAGTTATTGAGCTCCAGTGTCTACCAGTAACCCCAAACATTCTTGGATCATCAAGAAACTAAGGGAGGCATGCAGGAACACAAGGAAGCCATCGGTGGAGCGCGGGATGGTCGAAGACATGCATTACATCAAATCCAAACCCGCTAGCGGTGAGTTCCTTCGTTGTTCTTCCACCATCCTTAAAAACCGTCTGATCAAGATCATGCTCTCAATCGAAGTAGTACCTATTGGATGTAGGGTCCCTAAACCGTCAATCTCCAGCAAGAGATCTAATCTGATTGTCCAATGCTGAAGCATCACCCGCTGCGCAGATGGTGTCACGTGTTTAAGTGAGATCCATCCCGCTGTCCATCTCCACGTACTATTGGGGTAATTTGCATACGTCGCCTCATTTTTTGTATTTATCTATTAGTTATGTAAATAAAATATGATGTGTAAATAAATTGGACATTTTGCATATAAGGCCTGTGTACTTATTATTAATTGCACTTTGGTCTAGGCCATCTCAGTTCACGTGTCGTCGCACGTGAGCTGAGAAAATTTCAAGTATACCCTTGAATTTTTTATTTAAGTTTAATAGAATTTAATATAGATTGTAAATTTCTGGGAAAATTACATGTGAGCCCCTGATGTTTATTTTATTCGTAAAAATACCCTTCTCAGTTCATGTATTTTTGATGCTTGGATTTCATTTATTAAAAATAGTACCCGTGCTCCAAAAATTATGTAAAAATAGGGTTAGATCCTGCTGACATGCATTTTCATGCTTCATATTTATTTTGGCAATTTTATCATTTTAACTATTTATTACAATTCAAATGAGCACATTTTTGTCCCTATCCGAATTAGAAAATACCAAAAAAAAGAAAAATGTTTTGAAAAATTCCAAAAAATATATCTTATATATTTTAGTATTTATTAACTTAATACTAAAATATTTAAAAATAAGAAGAGAAAAAGACTAAAAATCAAAAATATCCAAAATCCTTTATAAAAATGTGAAAAATCACCAAAAAATCCAAATATATCTTTTTCTTTTTGTGAATTTTGATTATAATATTATCTATCTATTAAAATTGATTTGAAAAATTTAGGACTTATTTTACTATTTATAATCTTCATTTCAATTTCAGACTATTAGTTAATCCCTAATTTGGGATATTGTTGATTTTAAAAATCCATAAAAATTAGCAAAACTTCCAGAGAAATCATAAAAACAATAGGAAAATACAAAGACCAAAAACTAATTCATTTTTTGTATTTTATTTATTCTTGCTATTATTTATAATTATATTACTCTATAATGTATATATAGCCTTATATATCCTATTATGTGTTTAACAAGAAAAAAAATTTGAAACTCATAAAATATAAAAAGAAAATAAAAAAGATAAAGTTAAAAATGACAACAACAAAAATATAAAATTCTAAAATACATAAAGAATATAAAATTAAACCCAAAAAATAATAAAAATGGAGAAGAAAAGAACATTTTTTAAGCTTTAATACCCCGATTTACAGTTTGTTCCCTGAGTTTGACCATGCTTACACCTATACACATTTGTTGTAGAGTTATAATAAATCTTAACTCCTCATTTTTGATATTCATTGCTTTGTTTATATTGTGGGTTTGTTGTTGACTAATTGGGGCTTCGTGAGTGGTCGCTCCGGTGACATTGTAGTTCTCACCTTGTGTTGACTACTCTAGACCCTTGCATGACCC
Organism: Ottelia alismoides; assembly: GCA_037367405.1. Classification (NCBI taxonomy): domain Eukaryota; kingdom Viridiplantae; phylum Streptophyta; class Magnoliopsida; order Alismatales; family Hydrocharitaceae; genus Ottelia; species Ottelia alismoides. Next base: position 1,319,455 of record JAZKJV010001619.1, read on the forward strand.
CTGTTATCAGCCACACGAGTATTTTTACGAGCATATGTTTGAGTTTGAGGAGATATGTAGCATCGGATTTTATTTATATATATTACATCTGAGGATGCTACTTAGTTTTGTGGATATAAGCCCGAGATTGATCCAAGATAGATCAGAATGGAGGCCAAGATTTATGTAGCCGACCTTACTTAATCGTGGGAAAAGGCTTTGTTGTTGTTGATTACATCTGAGGATTCTATGATGAATACCTTTCCCTTGACAATTAAGGATGGAGCCGTGAGGTGGTTCTGAAGTTTGGGAAAGGAGAGGACTAGTTGAAGCATGTTACGAGCTGCTTTTCTTAGGAAGTTTTATCCCATTAGCTCATGCAATTTCAAGTGGCTGGTTATTAGAGATTTTTCATATGATCTCCTTGAGCCAATTCAAGATATGTGGCTCAGAATCCAGATTCTATTGAGGAGATTTCCAGATCACGGGATCTCCAAAGATTAGTCAATATCTTCTATCAAGAATTGGTCAATGCTTCATGTGGTGTTTCACACTATAGTCTTGACAAGGATTCACTTTAGAATCTTTTTGGAGATATTTCTGATGTCGAGACAACAAGCGAGAGAGATGTGAGACCACCTAGATGTGATCCACCTCAGGATGATTTAGAGGTCATACATCAGGTAGCTGATATGGACACTGATGCAGTACATAGGAGGGACATTGAGACATTTGCAAAGAGTTATTGTCTTCAGAGACAGATACTTATTCTGTTGAGTTTTTATCCAGATTATGAGTTGGTTCCCTACTATCCAGTTCAAGAGCCTTGGATGCATGTTCCTTAAGTATTACATGGGACAGAGAAAAAAACCCATGTTGTTTTAGCCATCTTACATGCTGATTTAATTTCCATATCACGATCAGTGCTATTAGTAACCACCTCAATAGCGTAGTTTCTCATATACATTTGATTATTATGAGCATCTTTAGCATCCTGAGATGGATGCGGGACATCACTTTGAGATTCATGATATAGATGGTCCCACATTCGATCATTTCATCAATCTGATGCGTGAGCAGATTTATAGGGAGCATATGGATTTATTCAGAGATTTAGTAGCAAGTTTTATCATAGAGAAAGGATCAGTTCCTGCTTCTCCATTGCCATCTGAGTTGTTGAATACTATTCCTTCTATTTCCCAGGACATTTACTGACAATTTATGGATATTGAGATATCTAAAAGTGAGAACTGCATAGTAAGCAATGGCACAATGCAATTGGATTTTGATTCTCCAAATAGTGAAGGAACTAAAATTCAAAAAATGGGAAAATGAGAAAACACCAAAAAAAGAATAAAGGAAGTGGAGCAGCAGAGATCCGGTCCCATAGTTTTGTATAGCTGGAGCCCATTCTTTCTTCTCTTTCCATTGATCTCTTGTCTTCTAGTCTTTTACAGTCTGTCGAAGTTTCTTCTGAGAATCTTCATTACGTTCTTTCTTCTCTTTTAGGAAGTAAAAAAAAATTAAAAATATTTGACTACCCTGAGTTGGAAGCCTATTTAGAAGAGTCCATCCTTAAGCTTCCACTTTTGATAGCCTTGGACCTAATTCCTACCAATAAGGGGATTTTGAAGACTCCCCGTACCCATAAAAAAAGGTAGGAAGATGAATCATTGTTCTGAGAAACACATAGTGTCCTTGGCTAGTTCAATGGCCATTAGGAACTTCAAACCCACAAAGAAAATGTTAAAGGGGGAAACTTATAGGAGAGAACACCATTAATGGAAAAATTTTTACTCGCACTCCCTTTGATGATGATTATTCTATGAACATTCTCCCAATCTCTTCCCTTCATGAGCTTGATATGGATAGGCTTGAGAAGACCCGAGTAATCATTCAGCTGGTAGACCGATCTATTAAAAGGATGCATAAAGTGTTGAAGAACATCTTTGTAGTTTTCCATGGCTTGCAATACTTAGTGAACTTTGTTGTCCTAGACATTGAAGTTCCATGGAGAATTACTCTAATCTTATGTGATCCTTTGGAAACTGTTCTTAGCCTTGTCTAAGGCTTCCATTGATTGCAATGATTGAATCTACAAGTTCATAGATGTAAAGAGAAAATGAGCTGAACTTTGTGACTATTGATGCATCTGATCATAAGAACCTTGATTGGGAGACCAATGACTTTGACTTTATCGAGACCTACCTCGAGGATATTTTTGTTCAGGCCTTTTCCACCAAGTATATACTAGACCAATCTTTCTTTTCTTATTATGGAACACTAGGAAAGAGCATCAAAACAAAGTCATTGAGCCTAATTATGATGTTGAGGATGTGTAGGCCATAGATCCACACACTTCATCAGGGGATTCAAGAATTATATCTACTGATCATACTGTATCCTTGGGTGAAGTGGAAGACTGCCGATTCTCTTGCCACTGTAGAGAGTACCTATATTGTTGACCCTAATACGGATGTGAGTTTGATTGTTAATTTGCCAAATGGACCGCTTTACTTCACTAGAGCACAATCTTGGGGTAAAGAGGAGCACATGAGATTAATTACAATTGATATGTTTTAGTCCACTCCTTTTGGCCCACCGTAGAGTCTATAGTGAATAAATATAAAGCCTATAATAGATAATTGAATGAAGATTCTGATTATTCTTCTTGTGAGTCTGATGTTTCTGAGTTGGTCATTTTTGATTCTAAGGATCTTGTTGTCTTTCTGAAGTTAGTTTAGTTCTCATTCAGAACAACACTAAATTGTATTGCATCTACGAGTCAGATCAGGGTTTTTCGAATTCAGATATGGATACATCTGAGGATGACCCTGATGTATATATGCACCTTCTTGATTTTGTAACTCTGCATTATCGAAAAAAGTCTTCTTTCTGAGTCACACTATTCTGATTTGATCAATCTATTTCACCTTGTACATATTTATTTTTGATTTTATTCAATCATTCTTTCATTCTTGTTTTACACCTCAGGTCTCACTTAGGATTTTTGTTATACTTGAGAGGTACTTTATCCTAAGTATAGGGAGGTGCATGCATCGTGTTATTCGTATCCATTCTGTTTTATTACCCTTCTTGTTGCTTATACTTAGGGTGTGTGTTACCCTAAGTATAGAGGGGGTTATATAATTCATTTTCATCTTTGATTGTTTTCTGTTTTGTGTATCATCTGCTCTCTCTCTTGTCCCTCAACTGTTAATATTCTTCTCTATACTTAGGTATATTTTACCCTAAGTATAGGGGGCAAGTTGAGTCGTCGATTGTGTACATTCTTTTGACCTCAATCATATTCGTTTTTGATTATTGTATACTTAGGATCAGTTTATCCTAAGTATAGAGAGGAAGAGTGACTTCTATTCATTTATTTTTTATTCTTTTAAGTTGTTATAGTATAGTATTCTTTACACCAATCTATACGAAGCTAGAGTTATGTCTTATTTTGTCGCTTCTTTGGTCACTATGAGGACATATAAGTATAGGGGGAGTCATATATATGTGCTATATATACTTTAGAAGCCATGACTCGTACTTTATTGTATTTTTAATAATATGGCTCTAAAAGTATGGTTGTATATTTTGAGTTTTTAAAATTCAATTGAAAACTGTTAATATGAGTTATAAAAAATGTTTTAAAAATTGTATATAAAATATATTTTAAATTACTTGTACTAAAATTCTTAATTATTTAAAATTTGTAAATAAAATTCTTTTGTAAATCTTGTATAAAATTTGTACAATCTTGTATATACCTATGTATACAATTCTGTGTAAAATGTACATAATATATTTAAATTTGTGTAATTGATTCAATTCTATAACTCTGTCAAATATACAAAAAAATAAAAAAAGTTTTAAAATTCAGTAAAAAATGCTAAATTCTTAAAAATTACATAAAAAACATAAATTTAATATCCACTTCATAAAAAAATGTTGCATTCATTAGCATTTTTGAGAACAAGATTGATTCTTGAACTGAAAAAGTTGTAAAATCCAACTTTAGATGTTCATAACTATTTATAGAAAACTCCAAATTGACCAAACTCACTTTTAAACTTAATTTTATAATAGTACTATTTATTAAAAATACAAAAATGTAGAAAATGTGTGAGTTTTGGCGTTTGGACCCCTTTGTATATATGTACAATATGTTTATAAATATTCTTCATTTTCTAATTTAATTATTTCGAATTGTGATTAACGTAATTATTTTTCTAAAGTGTTTATAAAAATCAGCAGAAAAATATAAAAATATAAGTTAAAATTAATTATTAATATATACTAATAAATCTCAAAACTAAAAAGCCATAACGCTGAACTTCCAAACCTCATATCTCGACCATATGAACTCTGAATTGAGTGTACTCATTAAAATTCATTTATAAAATTATCTATCAAGTAAAAGTGATTTCACTAAAATTGGATTTAATACACAAAAAGTAGGTTTTGGGACCCTATTGGTATAATTGTACAACATATTTTAATTTTTTCTATATTTTTTTGTTATTTCTTGTATTTTTTACTATACCAATATTTTAAAATGTTATATTATTAATAAAAAATAAAATTTATTGAAAATTAAAATTATTTAAATACTTAAATTAATTAATTATATAGGTATATATACCTATGTTATTTATATATGTAAACAGATTAAATAATATTATTTGTTTAATTAAAATTCACAATAAAGTATTCATAATTTATTAATTAAATTAATTAATAATATTTTAATTAATTATTAATTACTTCTTTCTCTCCCCTTTCTTATTCCTTATTCTTTCCCGCTTCTTTCCTCTTCCTCCACCGCACTTTCCTTCTTCTCTATTCCCGTCACCACCTCCTCTCCTCCCTCCTCCCATTGCCTAATGGCCTGGTCATTAGGTCATTCCTCCATCAACCTCACATCTCCTCGCCTATATAAAGGTCCTTGAGCTCCCTCGTCATATGCAGATATGCCATTTCTTTGCACTCTCTCAGTGAGCTCCGAGAGAGAGGGTGAGGTGACAGCTGCTGTCTTCATCATCGAGCGAGAGAGAGAAGCAAGATCTGGCGAGATCGCTGCTAGTGTTGCTGCTCTGCTCTACCACGTCAGAGCCTCCTCCCCCACCGAGAGTCGAGGCAACAATCCTCATAGATCTTCTGATCTCCAATCCATAGGTGAGAACTCCATCTTATTTCAGTTCACGTAAGATCTATTAGCTTATCCTCCTCTTTTGTTTCTCTTATCAATTCTCTTCTATTTCGCCTCCATTAAATTTCTCTTTTTTCTCGTTCCTCTGATTTGTTTCTATAAGATCGATTTGATATAATTCATCACCATTCTGATTTCATCTCCACCATGATATCTCCTTACTTCTCGATCTATCCCGTACGATATGTTACCTTCGACCACGCATGGTGATCGGAGTTCTAATATTTATCCATAACCACCATTAGAGTTTCTCATTCACACTTTCCTTTTGGTTTTTGATCGAGACTTTGACCACGAGTCATTGTATCATTGTAGGTTGTAGGTGATAAGCAAGACTAAGAGAAAACCATATATCTAGATCGATTTGTCAAGAGATATTCATCTCATGTACAACCTTAGTCTGTAGCAGACACCATCTGAAGACGAGACAAACAAATGATCATCTTGATCACGAATCGAAGCATATCAACAACCTCATTAGGCAGTTGATCACTTGACAATCGGAGATACTCTAGCGGAATGAATAATCATCTATAGTAGCAGCACATAGCACCACGAAAATTGACTTTCCGCCCCTCTTGAATGAAGGAGATTCAATTGAGTTTCGATTGAAAGTTGTCCTTTGTAAAAAAGGGGAGGAACATCCATTTTTAGATTAAAGGATGTTTGTACGATCACTTGTGAAGGAGCGATTCTCGCCTCGACATGTGTCGATAACAACAGAGTCATAACTACCCCACCTCTTAACAGAGAGCACGTGATCAACATGTGCATTGCCTAATATTTTGAGGCAATTTTCATCTATACCTCGCTAGCTTTCTGAATATACAAACTAGTCCAGCTGATAGCAACTTGCATGTGGCCAAATGTGAGATTTTGGGAAGTTTATACGCTTGCCCTCAAACATTTGATATTTACGAGCATGTCCTCCTACAACTGAAGAACATGTGCAGAAGCATATGATTATCTAGGAATTTTGTGTGCATATCCTCTGTAGATTCTATATTCCATGCACCCCTTTAATTTCTAGAAAATTACCCTTCATCACTCATATCTCGTATTACTAAATACTATACCAGTAAATACATGCTAAAAACAAATAAAAATATAAAAATATTATAAAAATACATAAACATACCTAGTATTATACTATATACAATATTAAATCAATTTTGTAAAATAAAAATAATTTCTATTTTAAATAAATTATTAAAACACCAAAAAATACACATACCTTAAAAATACATAAAAATAAAAACACATCTAAAAAATCTATAAAATTCTATATAATATATTTTACTATATTTTACATAGAGAACAAAAAACAAAATAAAAATTTAAAATTAAAATCAATAAAGAAAATAAAATATAGAAACCTTTAAAAATTCATAATTAATTCATTAAAAATCATATAAAATACATCTAATACCTTGTTGGAAATGTATTTTCATCTACTTTTCTATAAATATAAAATAAAAATATTTTGTTCCTATTTATTATTTTAAAAACGGACTTCCTTGTTCAATAAAAATCTTATTTTTCACTTTAAAAATAATTGAGAGGCTATAAAAATTCTAAAAACCACTAAAAAATTCCCAAAAATAGGAAATATAATAAAAAATATAAAAGTATAAAAATCTCTAAATAAAAACCAAATAAAAATATAAAACTTAATACTTACATCTCTTTACTTATAGGTATATAAAATCAAAAAATAATATAAAGTTCATAAAAATATATAAAAATTCAAACTAAATCCATAAAAATAAATAGATATAATAAAATCCTCATTCTTTAATCACTCTACGTTTTTACCTTTGTTACATGATTTGCTCCCTGAGTTCGACACTCCCGTACTTATTTCTATACACATTAGTTTGGGAGTCTAAATAAAAAAAATCTTTTTTTTGTGATGTTCAACTGGTCACCACAACTATAGTTGTCTATCCTTTTAGATGACATGACAGGTTGACTTTTTCACCTAAGTTCACCAACTTAACACAATGAAGGCCCTAAAGGTCCAACCGACTATATTTTCAATTTTAAATTAGTTGACAATACAATATGAAAATCTGTTACATACATGTGTATCTCTCTGACTCCTAGATGTGGTTCAACTATTCATCAATCAAAGGGGCGATCTTCTCGGGCTATCAGGTTATATTACATTCCCACAGGAAATAGTAGACTGACACATCCGAAATGTCGACTATAGGCAAATGCAAGCACTTACAACTCCCAAACCTATAAGAGTCATATATGTAGGCTTAGGGCGTAAGTCCAAGGGTTTGGGATCTAGCCTTACGGCTACATCCTCACCCACTCATAGACCAGAGGAGTACTCGTATACAAGGATGGGGGTGCTCTCCCACAGTCAATGATATCCAGTTTTATCTAGTTTTAGTTTAACCAATAGTGTTTAGTAGTCCTAATTTTATTAGGCGTTCACTTGCTTTGAAGTCTAGAACCAAGCACGTCTACCGAGCAGTCCCAATTTCCTTTAATCCTAAGTAAGAAAATACAAAAGGAGTCGGAAAAGCCGATGCAATTCGATAAAACAATGATGCATTCTCAAGTAGAAATATTTATAGTGATCCTTACAATGTCCATACAATATGCTAAACAAAATTGAAATTTACACTATATGCATGCACTGGAAAAGTTCTCATAAACAAATAGTCCTATTAGCGAGTGAAGAACATGTTAATTAGGCTAAATAGAACGTCCAATACGCCTCTTAGAAGTGAAAGCGTAGACCTAAGAATATGAGCACAATAAATAAACCTACTAGTTCTAATTTCCAATGTGCAGTCTTAGATCTATGCCAAACACCACAAAACGTTTGCCCCATGGTCGAGTGTCCATTGTTCAGGTAAAAGCACGAGTCGTTAAATAAAGACCACTAGAAATGATACTATTATTACAAATTATTCACAAGAATAAATGTCTAAAAACAAAAATAAACATTCTCTCCAAAAATATAAAAATATTTCTTTATGCCTCCTTTGCGGGTTTGATCTATAGAAATCCCAACCTTGATTGCTCCACATTGCACTGACCTTTGACAAAACTGCTCCAAGTCACCATGTCCCTCGCATGAAAATGAAAATCAAATATTAGAGAGATATTCACAAAAAAATAAGAAATAAAATGAATAAAATTCTAAAAAACAAGAGAAATAATCAAAAGAAAATTGAGGTCAGACTACTCGGTGAAGGAAAATCTAAATTATAAATTACTTAAAATTTTGCCCTAAACCGTATACCTCCTCGGCAATGATGCCATTTTGACAACACATTCCTTAACACTCTTAATTAATGAGAAATAAGTAGGTTGTAGTGGGTGATAGAGAGCACACAATCAAATATGGTCATACCAAAAATTAATATGAAAAATAATCTTGATGTGGTCGATTGTTTATTTTACTCGGGCAAGTCCCAAGGTCGAACTCAGGGAGGTAATATGAGGGTCTAAGGTAAATTCTCAAATAGTTTAGAATAATAGGTCTTAGAAAAATGATCTTTTAAGGGCTTTATTATTTTTGAGATTTTATGGTTTTTTACTTAAGATATGTAATTAATTTAGTTAAAGAAATATGATGCATGAATTTTAACAAATTATATGCATAAAAACAATGCTATGCAATGTATGTTAAATGAAGAAATATGATGCAAGATGATTAACGCAAGATGCAAGAATGTACTTTAATTAATTCATTCCAAAAACCCTCCCCTTCTTTAGTCGACTTTAGCAAATAATTGTTAAATTAATTTCAAATCATGTCTTAATTTATTTCCCCCAAATGAATGCCCCAATTTCTATAATTATTATGAACAATGTTGATCAACACAGTGAATAAATATGCTCCCAAATAACTGAATTATTTCCTCAAATATTTAACATTAAAAAATATCTCCAAATAATTAATCAAGTGTTCTATATGAAAGAGAATCAAATATGGTTCAAAATGACATAAAGAATACCAAAATCCGACCACAATTGTGCAAGATATAATTTAAACAAGTCCAAGGGACATAAATGTAAGGAAAATAACTAAAATGTTCTAAAAGGGACCTTCTGGGGGATCATGTGCAATTTCTAGAACCCTCATGGGTTTCTTCTGTAATTTACCCCAATCGGGGGTATCAACATGATATCAAGAAGTTAGAGGGTGTGCTTGCAATTTCTCCCCACAGGATGTGAGAGGGTGCATGAATGGATCAATGTGTAAATTCCAGAAATTGGGAGTACTCCTTTGCTAAATTTCCCTCAAGTAGAGGGCATGTGGGTGGGATGTCTTCGTTCGGATAGAGGTGTGGAACCAAGCCTCCATGTGGCACCCTCTGCTTGTTGCGTGGCACCCGAGGCTTGAGGCTTGGGAATGAGGCTCTGAGTGGATCCAGGGCATCTGTCCCTCTCTTGATCTAACGGTTGTGGCGAGAGCACAACTAGATGGTCAGATGATGGGTCTCGTGATTGGATCCAAGGGCTATGAAATGGTCTTAACGAGAGCCCTTCGATCCGGATCGAACTCCACATGTAGGAAAAGGATTTCTTCTTTTCCTCTTCTTCTCTGATGAGACTCAAGCTGGCGATGTAAATGATGCAATCTCTGGTGATCAATAGCTGACACATGGTTGTAGGTCGTCAAAGGACATGCTGAAGATGGGTTACCTATTCCGGGTACTTGTAAGCACTGGTTGGGCTTGAACCAAAGTCACGGCCTTTTTTTGTTAAGCACAAAGAAGGGGGAGATGTAGGTAATCCTAATGTCATGTGGAAGAAAGGAGAGGGTTATGGAGGATTGCAAGAGATAGAATTAAAAGCAAAGGGGTCGAAGGTGATGGTGATGTTGATTAAGGATTCAGATGGGTACGAAGAACAGAAGAAGAAGAAAAAGAACGAAGAAGCATAAGAATAATGGGAAAAGAGAAAGGAAAGAGAGATGAGGGGATTCCTTATCATCTAGGATGAATGAGAATATCTCAGCTCCAGTAATAGCCTCGAACTGTGGGTGAAGCACGACGAGCTTGGTAGTGATTGGAACTCTGTAGCATGGTGAGGACACTGTCCATCACGCCTAAGTAGAGGAATCCTAGAATCAGAGAGGTGTTATCACCACCTCCCTCCTTCGCATCTCTCTCTCTCTTGATTATCATTGAAAGATCAGTAGATGGTCGACCTGATTGGGAAAGATGACCTTTAATAGGATGTTGGGAGACGTAGAGGATAGGGGATTGCTGCAGGGGTGGTTCGAAGAAATTGAGAGGGAGGGGATAATGAGAGGTTTCATTTGTTTGGGTCATAGATGATCGTATTAGGTTCGTTCAAGCGAAGATATAAGTGAGAGGAATATGCAAAAGATGGGTCTATTGGAGGTGGTTGGTTCAGGATAGGGATTCGATCGGTTTTGGGTTTTGGGGATAATGGGTCTGTTGGGTCAAAGGAGGTGGGTGACAGGGGTCTGAAGATTGATCAACTCAGAGAAGGTGGTTGGTAGAGGAAGACGATGGGAGAGAGGTTAGGGATGAGGAACAGTCGGATCAATCGCGATCCAACAATGGAGGGAGGTCACATGCTTTGCACGTGAGGACGAATCGGGGAATGGTGAAACTATTATGATTGAGCACCCTAGAAGATAAGAAGCGTTGACTGGAACTTGGGCACATTTGACTAGGCACTGCGATGGACCGATGATGTGGCGCCTTGTGGCGTGTTGACAATGTTGACCAATGTAATAAATAAAGGAGAACTAGATTAAAAATATCAAACAACTTCAAATGCAAAAAATTTCCAAAATAAAAATATTGTAGTAATTATATTCTATAATGTTCATGAAGGACTCAGATGCAAATGGACTAAACTATGCAATATATGTATTTTTTGGTGATATTTATGTATATAAAATAATTTTTAGTTTTGTAATTTTTGTTTCATTTTATGAGATGAATAATGTATAAAAAAATCAAACATGATGCGAAATGATGCAAGGGACACAAATATAATCTTTTTTAGATTTTTTATGAGTCAAGAATAGACAAAATAAGGGGATGATATATATATGTGGATTAGGTTAGTGCATTTAAGTCAGAATTTATCTTTTTTTTATTTTTCTGATGTTTTTTATTTTTAATTTTATGTAATTAGTTGGATCATGAAATAATATAAAGGAATGAAAAAAAGTCAGATATGTACATGAAATAATAAGTCAAAAATCAGTAAATATATACATTATGTTGTTAAATCTCAAAACCTATATTTCACAAATGAACTCCGATTTTTTTGAATTTGGTCTTGATTTATAGATAAATGAATGTACATTATTCAAAAGTTAGTAGAGTGAAATTGGACATTGTATGAGAGAGATATCAACATTTACAGCTTTCTGTACTGGAATTTGTGTTTGGATTTATTTCAAATATATTCGAATTAGTTTTTTTGGATTATTCATTGATTGATGTTAGTGATATTTACATAATCAAGTTAATTTTAGGTCAATTGGATTTAGGATGAATTAATTAAAAATATGTAAAGTAAGGTGAAAATTTATAAATGCATATGAATGAAGAATGGAATGCTAATTTATGCAAATTATTTACATGTGCATAAATTATTAACGTTGAGATATGAACATATGAATGCACCTAATTTCTCGAGATGAAGCTCTATTTTCAACTAATTGGAGTGATGAATCACATATTCATCACTCATCTATTGTGATTGTACAGAAAATGGCATTCATTGCCTTTGATTTTTATGCAACTTTCTTATTATCAGAATTCGTAAGCAATGTTATGGCAACTGGTCTAGCATATTTAGTTTCTATGATATTCCAAACATCAATATCTATAGTCTGAGAAGATTTTCATTTGTACCTTCCGGTTGTTGTAGTTGGTTTCGTTGAAGTGCATTGGCCTGACTGTTGATTGGCTTTTGAAGTCCTTGCTTGCTATGGCTGCTATATGTATCTATGATAGGTTGTTTCGAGATACTAATCCAAGCTTTGATACAAAACGTGAGTTTATGGATTGCGATACCATTAGAGGAGGGTGAATAGTTGTTCGAGGCACCTATAAAAAACTTTACGGAATAAGCAACAAGTATTGATAAAATATTTAAGCTGGCCAATCAACACACTTACACAATATATTTATGTAGAAACCTAAATGGGTAAAAATCATGACCTGAATCTTCCTGACTCATGATTTCCTAATTAGCTAAGCTAATCAATCACTTTACTAAAGTCCGAGATATTTATTCAACTGTTTACAAAGATGTTGCTTTACAATCTTGGATGAAACATCAAGATCAACACTACATATCAAACATTGTAACACAAGCACAAGAACATCCAGGCTTTCAGCTTTTTTCTAGCTTCCTTGGAGATCACGTCCAAGAACTTATCTGCACACTTAAGATTAGACACCTAAATTCTTATAGAAAGATGTTAATTTAGAAATTAAAGATATAGCAATAATAATACACAGAAAGATTATCTTAGCAGACATCACCGAATAAATCTCTAAGAAATAGCATGTCATGTCTAGAGATAAAAAACAGTTGTATAGTTGCACATATAATTCACCAAGAATAGTACAAGCAATTATATCACAAATATCGTAGACAAATAAGAAATATCAAACAATAGTAGATATCATCGTGCTGAGACGAAGCTACCAGAAATATTCTGACTAATCAGAATAACTTGAGAGAAGGCCAGTCGATGGAGCACTGCTGAATGAATAAAAGTTACTTCACTGCTTTTTCAGAACCATACATATTCTTCTCAAAAGATCAAACGAGGCGAAGAACTTGAGAAAGAATATCGAGAGGATAACTCAGAAATAGCTTCTAGCTTTTCTAATGAGAATAGAAGTGAATATTCAAGTGGTGTGCATTCCAATAATGAGTATGGAGTCCTTTATATAGGGGCTCAGGAAAAGAGGCCATTGGAAACAAAGATGGTATGAAATCAAATGAAGATTTCCTGATATGATCAATCAGGTTAACAAGTATGATCAATCAATTGTAAATGATCGGCCAACTAAAAAGCTGTGATCGATCAGTTGATGACCGTTTGAATGGATTTCAAATATTGATCGATAAGGCAAAAATGAATGATTTATAAGGCATAAACGATCAATGGGAATACATGATCGACAAGGAGTGATCAATATATATAAAGAATATGATCAATCACTCTATCAAAACTTTTTTCTGAAGAATATACATGTGGTTTTGAATTTTGCTAAAAATTACAACTTCCAAACTAAATACAAAAACTTTTATTACAAGTCTTTTGAACAAAGAAACAATAAAACAGAGCAACTACAACTTACTTCTTAACAGAGTCAGATTGAGATGAAATCCTTAGCATTCCTGCAATCATAAAAGAATATGCGAGAGACTATGATATCATCTTGTACGTGCGTCATCTTTAAAGTCATAGAGAACTAAAATACTAACAATCCAAATGATTAACAAAATATTATAAGATATTTACGTAATGAATATGTAAAATGTGATCTAGATTTTTTAAGAGTTTTATAAGAATCCAATCTCGCCCTACTTTATTCATTGTCAATTAGGCCAAAATGACCTGTTTCAGGATTCAGGGTCAGTATGTATCTATGGTACATATCTACACCCTTCTTCTTTCCTTTTTTTCTTTTTTTATTTTGAAATAAAAGTTACTATCGATTTTACAGTATTAATAGATGATGTTGGTTTGTTAAGAGATGAGAATACTGATTTTTACATGTATCTTACTAGGTATTTTAACCAAAATGAAAGAATAAAGATGATGATGGAGGATTCATCAATCACCCTCCACGTCAGCAAACTCGGGTCCATCGAGCCTCACCGAAGCTTACCTGCCTCTTCACGTGGACTCAAGCCTTAGCCCGGGTCTGTGCCTCTCCTGAGACTCAACCCTCACGTGCAGGAGGCACGTGGGCATACATTTTACAACCCATGCCAAGATAATTTTAAGAAATTGTGCTCATGCACCCGTGTGCCTAGAAAAACTACAAGGACCCCCACTAAGTTATTTAATTATAGATAAGCTCCTGGTCGTGCTTTTTAATTAATTTTACTTGTTTTTAATCATGTTTTTATTGCAGATATGCCATGGACTCTTTTCTTAAATAACTTGAGCACATGAACTCTGATATTGATGAGATTGTTCTTGTTTGAAGCTTGATGTGTCTTATGCTCTAATGTGATGCTTATATATTAAAATATTAAATCAGATAATTTCCTTGATTTTACATTCATGCTTGATTTATAATTAGTTTGAATATTAATCCATTAATTGCAATTAAGTATGCCCTGGAAAAGGTCGATTCACGTAGTATTTAATTATGGAGGTAAATCATAACTGTAACTTTTAAGTTTCTGATTTGATATTAAATGTGGATTAAGAAACTAAGGGACTTAGGTTTATATGCCGTGATCATCACTTAAAAATGAGAGCATGAATAAGCTTTTCATTTGAGACTGGATTTTCTTGAGAACTTGGGAACTAATTATAGATTTAAGGAGATATCTGTGTATGTATTTCATATCACTCACATCTCATTTAATTTGTCACAATATAACTTACGTTGGAAAATTTGCCAAAAAAAATCATGCAATGCACCAAGTTCACTTAATTGAGCCATACAATGATCAAATTAGTAATTGATCATAGGTTAACAACACTAGTTACACCCGATCTCCTTGTGTTGGCCTTGGGGTTTACCCTAAGTAAAAATAAAAATAATCACTTGAACTGAATTCCTTACCGTTAAGTGTTTTTTTCAATTGAATTGCCTCTCTATTTGTGCTACAATATTGATATCTTATCTGGGGTCGAAAGTGGATTATTATAAACTTGGTTTGCCAAGAACATCTAACTTAAGGTACTTACAAATAGAATTCCACTTATTTTAAATATTTGACTAACCTCAAAAGTTAACTCGAAGGACATAATGTCTCCATGCATTCGAGTGACAAAGATAAAAGGACATAATGTCTCCAACTCTTATTTAAATTGAGGGATTCTTTCTTCATTTCATGATAAGTTATATTATGATGTTTTGATCCATGTATTTTCTTATTTTTCATGGTTATTATCCCATATTAAGATCTATACTCCATGTCTCTTATATTTCTCCAAAATAATCAGCCAACTGTTGTTTCTTATGTGAAAACGTAAGAATGGTGTTTCATAAGAAAATCTTTTTGGCACGTGGATTCTGTATGAAATGATTGATTTAAATAATTTCTTCTCAAATCTTCAATGGGGCAATCTAGTAACACATATTGGCAACTATAATGCTTGAAGACATTTATTTGATGGTCAATCTAGAAAGCTCGTTGTATGCGGATATTTCAGGATAATTATCTGAAGACACAATATCACGAGAGATTAAACTCATTTAAACACTAGAGTGGAGCATGAACATGATAAAAATAATCATGTTTAAAACTTTTGAAAATAAGAATACGAGGACCTTCCTTATGTTTAGCTTTTTATTTCTCCTTGGCTCACACCTTTAACTTTTATTATTTCTTTATTTCAAGTACTGTAATCTCCATCCTAAAATCACCGACGCTCTCCACTGTGGTGGCTATGTCCCTTCGGAAGAGATCTACCAAGAAATTCACCCCATTATATCCTTCAAAATAACTCTTACATAATGATGAAAGATCTGAAGGAGACCACTAGTTGAAAACCATGTTTTTGGGAAAATTTTCTTATTTGGTTCCTTTTACTTAGATTGAAAGACCGGCTTCTTATGTAAATCCTATTTAAAGAATACATATATTAAATGAAATTCACATAATAAATATTGAAATATTTAGAATATATGGTTTAGTGAATCTAACATAGTTTTTTGTTGTGAAAAATATGTGGCAGTTTCTTTAAATAGTTATTATGGAAAGAAAATAATGACTTGTTTATTGATGAAAAGTTCTCTTGTATAAAGAGGAGAACTTTGCTGACACATTGTATAATAGAGACGAAAATAAATAAAATACACAGAATAATAAATGATAAAATAACTCTAAACACACTTCCTCAAGAAGGGGCACATATGTCAATCATGCTTAGCTTGGAACAACACATCTGAAAGGCTGCTCTGGCTAGAGCCTTGGCGAAAAAATATGATGTTTGTTCCCTAAAGCTGACATGGGAAGTAGAGATAAAGTCCTTATGAATCATATCATGTGTATAGTGACAGTATATCTCGATGTGCTTGGTCCTCTCATGGAAGGAAGGGTTGTTGGCAATGAAAAAAGCGACCTGGCTATCACTAGGTCAATCATAATGAATCTGACCCACATCATTTCAGTGCTTCCTTGTGTCATGGATGCTAATTATGCAATATAGGTGGAAATATGCATCTTATTTATGGTGAATTTTATTAATTAAATAAACTTAATTAATAGGTTAAAAATAAATATTACCCTTTATTCATAGGTACCTATATATACAACATCTTAATTTTAAAATAAATTATTTTTAAAATAATTATAGATTTTACTATCTTATTTATTTACAATATTTTACAAGGATTTTAAATGTATTTTATTTTATTTTTATAAATAATTTATTAAGTTAAATAAATAGATATAACTACAATATACATGACGGTATTTGTATAATATACACTATTTTGTTAGTGATTTTGATTTTTTAAATTTAATTTCAATTTAGTTAAATAAAATACAATATTTATAAGTATTTAAAAATACAATATTCACAATTATATACAAGAAATAATCAAAATACAATATTGACACAATATATAACATATGCAAATATACAATACATTCCAAAAAATGCATTTTGCATCTTAAATCTGAATTTAATGAAATGACTGTCAATTTGAAGTTTTTTTATTTAGAGTGCAATGAAAGTTTACTTAATTTTGGGTTTTCATGGAGCAGATATGGGTTTGAGAAGTTTGATTTTGCGATTTTTTGAAAGTGTCATTATTTACACAGTGAATAATGAATCTTCTTGAAATTAATTTTAATATTTACAACTTAGTTTTATGTACCATTTCTAGAATAAAATAAATAAAATAATAAATGGTTTTATATACAAATAAGTGAAATATGTGCAATTTGTACATGAAGAATGAATTCGCTTGATTTTATTTATTTTTATACACTAGGCCTTATCTCTATCTACTTTATTCATTGTCGATCATGTCAAGTCTCGACCATCACTCGGGGTTAGATTCATCCTGTATTTATTGCATATCTACAGTCTTAATTCTCTTTATTTTCCTTTATTTATTTATTTTAGGTTAAAAACAATGATTTTTGTACAATATTTACAAAAGAGTCAGGAATAATAACAAACATTAATTTATTATTTACATGTTTTTAAGAAGGGATTTTTAAGTTAAAATAAATGAATAAAGCTGATGAAATGCACATTCATCATCCCCCTATACTTTACCTTTTCTAGTCCCTTAACAAAAATTTATTAGAAGAATAAGTGACTAAACATAAAAAGAAGAAAGACAAATCAAAGTTATGGAGCTAGACAAAATCAAAATTATGGAGCTCGATCAGACATTTGGATTATTATTTTGGTGAAACCTTAATGAGAAATGGATTCAACACCTAACAGACTCTATGTTCCACAAGACTCCTATTCAGGTTGGCTCAAGAGTCAGGTCAGAACAAGTCCTCACACGTAAATTCTGATGACTATGAATCTACTTACAGTGTATGTGAAATAAGATCTCCACATCAAAATTGACAAAGACCAGCCTTCTCTTAGCAAGGCAGCCCTAACTCCCCAATCTAGAAACTCTTTCCTCGAGGAGAGGGGTATTCCCTTCTAAGTTAATGTACGTGTTGTGTCCACAATCGAAGGGGAGAAGTAGAAGAATAACAAGAGAACCGGAGTTTGGCCAGTGTAGCCACATCTCCTTGTCAATCCGACCAATGTATCCAAGTCTCCACTAAGATCTGCAGTATCTCTGAAGGTGGACCAATGTGGTCAAATATACATGAATGATTTTTTTTGATACATAATTGCTTCTACATCATGGAAAGAGTTGTTGCACTGCATATATCTTTTGTACACCTACGGATATAGAATCTTTCTTTCAGTGCATGTTTTGGGGTCTTAGAAAAATTGTGACAGTAGATCATCCCTCTTTTGAAGCTTTATTGCAACCCACAGCTCCCGTCGTTAGATGTCCATGTCATTAGACTAGGTTGGGGCACATTGGCCACTCAAGGTAACGGTGTATGTTTCCATTCATGTGCGTCTCTTATAGGAGGATTCTAACCCTCCCACCTCATCAGTGAAAAGCTACGTGTAAAGTGCTTGTCCAAGTTAAGTCACTATGTAAAAGAACCAAGCGTGTGTATGAAGTATTCTACTTAGACTAATCAAGATGACATGTGAACATAGTCTTGTGGACTCAAAAAATTAAGTCACTAGACATGAAAAATCTCAACTCTTGTACCAATAATTTTCCTCTGAAATTAAGTGGATCAAGGTCTTATCCAAGCTCTATTATTCGATTTTATTTCCATAGTAGTTTAAGCATCAATTTCATTATGAAAAAATGCAACTGCACATGCAATAAAATATATACAAAGCATTTTTTTGCAATGAAAAGAAAAGAACCGAAGATATTTTTTTGAAAAGTTTTTTAGAGAGTTTTGCAATTTTTTATGCATTTTAATTTTTTTAATTTTTATGGTATTTTTAATAGAGAGAATTACACACATTTACAATTAATAAGGATTTTATACAAATTAGAAGAATTTTATACAAACATATATACAAGATTATACAAAATTTCTATGAGATTTAAAAAAATATTTACAAGTTTTACAAATTTTACAAGATGGATTTTATCTATAAATAATTTTATTTACAATTTTTAATAAAGAAATTTATATACAAATTATATATTGTTTGTACATGATTTTATTAAAGGAATTTTATGCATAAAGAATTTTATTCACATATTTAAAAGGTGATTAAAAGTTCTATTTATGAATAATTTGTAATACTAGTATATAAAAACATATGTACAAACAAGTTATTTATATTTTACAAAATTTTACAAAACAATTTTTAGAACCATTTAACAAATGGTTTTCAAAACTAGTTTACAAAATTTTACAAATCATTTTACAAATGTTTTATTTACAATACATTATAATTAATTTTGATACAAAATAATTTACAAAGGTTTTACAAACAAAATTGTTTTATAATATTTTTTACAAAAATAATTTTACCAAATGTTTTTAGAACAAATTTACAAAGAATTTTTACAAATATTTTACAAAACATTTGTACAAATAGTTTTACAAATATTTTACAAAACTATTTACAAAAAGATTTTTTTCAAAGATTTTTTACAATCATTTTTATTCCAGTTTATTTAGCAATATTATTAGACATGCAAAAGTATGAGTTATGGCTAAATTATATATACAATATATACAACTCCCCCTATACTTAGCTCGAACTATGTCCACATAGTGACAAAGAAGCGAGAAAGAAAGTCATAACTTTTGCTAAGTAGAGAAAAGTGAAGAATCTACACAACAACGAGTCAAAGAATAACGAATGAAAGAATAGAAGTCGTGATCTCCCTATACTTAGGATCAAATAATTCAAGTATATAAAGACTATAAAGCAAGGAAAATTAAAGAAGAGAATGTACAAACTCATTCGACTTATCCTACCCTATAATTAGGGTAAAATATCCTAAGTATAGAAAAAGAATATCAACAAGTTGAAGGAAAAGCGAGGGAACATAAGAATAAAAAGAAATAAAAACATGAAATAAAAGTGAAATGAATGAATCACTCCCCCTATACTTAGGGTAACAGATCATTTAATATAGACAAAGACAAGAGTGATGAAACTGAACGAAAAGAATAACTCAAGTCATTCACCTCCCCTATACTTAGACTAGAGTACATCCTAAGTGTAGCACACACAGGAAAGTGGTGAATGATAAAAATGGAAGAAGAAAAAATAAAAATAAAGGATATATACAAAAGAATATTAGCTCATGTATCAGACGTAGAAGATGTCAAAGGATCATCGTCTGATATCACATAAATGGAATCTACCAAGGATAGGATTGTATCATGATCCAGATATGGTTTCAGGAACTACCCCTTCACAACAAATGTTGTGCATTAGATGATAATCCAGATGTCAGAATACTACAATTGTCACACAGAACTCTAACAATGAACGTTCATGACCATTTCCTTTTGAATTTATCGAGAACCAACTTCAATTTTGCATCAAATAACCATACTTTCTGATCATGATGAAAGTTTTTCTCCTAATGTGTCTATCACGCCACTGCTTGACTTTCTCCTTATACATAAATGATTTGTCATACATGAAATCTCATAATTCCATCAATTTGTTCAGATCCAATTTCCTACTATGGATGTCTCTCTCATAATCCAAGTTGCATGCACTGAGTACCCATAAAGCTTTATGAATCAACTCAACTGGAAAGTGGCAAGGCTTCCATAAACCAATCTATAGGGAGACATGCGCATGGATATTTGTACGCTGTCTAATAAGCCCATAGAATTGAGCCAAGCATCTAAGACCATTTCTTTCTATCGGGATGTACAAGTTTCTGAAGTATCATCTTGATATCCCTATTCGAAATATCGTCCAAGCCGTTAGTCTGAGGGTGGTAAGGAGACACAACTCTATGCTTAATGGTGTACTCCTTCATGAGCTTCTTGACCTTTCGATTGATAAAATGGACTCCATGTGAAACGAGTTTCTTGGGTATCCCGAACCACACAATAATGTTGTCCTCAAAAGGAACAAACCTTACGGCTATCAGCGGCTCGGGTGGGGATCACCTCCACACAGCAACTGATATAATCTACGATAAGTAGGATGTACTGAAATCCCTGACTAACAGGGAATAGGTCCATGAAGTCTATGCCCCAAGCACTAAAAACATCATAAATCTGGATAAATCTCAGGGACATGGTATCTTGGGAACCAACAATTCCTCTCATTCTCTGGCAATCAGTAAAAACTTGAACATAATCTATAGCATCCTTAAATAGAGTTGGCCGCCATAGGCCACACTGAAGCACCTTTGCTGTCGTGCGCTTCCCTGAATGATGCCCACCAGCCTCTAATATGTGACAATGCTCAAGCACACTGGTGTATTCCTCCTAAGGAATGCACCTCCTACAAATACAATCCACACCCTCACTAAATAGGTACGAATCCTCCCACTGGTAAAAATGAATCTCTGATAGGAACATGTCTCCCTTAATCTTGGGACAATCTTGTGGATCTTTCTTAAAGACATGATAGTTCACAGTATCACTGTACCATGGGAGTGAGGCAACATACAAAATAGCCTCATCTGTAAAGGTCTCTGAAATGGGAAGTAGTAGCTGCATAGGGGACTCTACATCTGATATCCGAGAAAATGATCTGCCACAACATTTTTCACTCTAGGATTGTCTCTAGTCTCTAAATCAGACTCCCAAAGAACAAGGATATATTTAATAAGGCATGGTTTGGCATCCTTCTTGGCATGTAGGTACCATATGACAGTATGATTCGTATAAACAATCACATGTGAACCTAGAAGACATGAACGAAACTTCTCTATCACAATCAATACTGCTAACACCTCCTTCTCTATAACTGTGTAATTGCGTTGTGCCTCGTCCAAAGTCTTGTTAGCATAGTGCATGGCAAATGGTACACCATCCTGTCTCTAAACTAAAATAGCTCTAACTGCAAAATCTGACGCATCCATTGTGATATCAAAGGGAAGAGACCAATTATGTGACTGAAGGATAAGAACACTAGTAACCATATCTTTCATCTGATGTAAGGCAAGGAGGACATTCTCATAACAATAAACTCACTCTCTTTGCATAGAAGCTCTGTCAAAGTCCTGGCAATTTTGCTGAAGCCCTTAATGAACCTCCTATAGAATATAACATGTCCAAGAAAAGACCTCAACTGCTTCAAACTTGGAGATGGTTCTAGCTTGGAGATCACATCAATCTTAGACATGTCAAGCTCCATACCATGTTTGGAGATGATGTGGCCCAACACAATCCCAATAGGCACCATACATTGACTCTTCTCCCATGAGAGCACTAAGTTCACCTCATAACATCTTTGAAGTACTCGGTCTAAATGATTAAGACATGAGCTAAAACTATCCTATGGATCAAGAAATCATCCATGAAGACCTCAAGGAAACTATATGCCATGTCGATAAAAATGGACAACATACATCTTTGGAATGTAACGGGAGCATTATACAATCCAAAGGTCATCTATCTAAAAGCGTAAGTGCCAAACAAACAAGTAAAAGTAGTATTCTCCTAATCCTCAGAAGTGATTACTATTAAGTTATATCCCGAGTACCCATCCAAGAAACAAAAGAACTCCTTCCCTACCAACCTCTCAAAAATCTGATCAATAAATGGCATTGGAATGTGATTTTTCTTGGTTGCTGAATTTCGGCACCGGTATACGCAGACACGCTATGAAGTAGGTACATGAGTCAGAATCTCCTCACCACAGTCATTCGTCATGATAGTGATCCCAAATTTATCTATACCACATGCAACAGACCGACCCACACGGATTAGAAATGGGATAAATAAAGCCAGTATCACACCATTTTATGTTCTCTTTCATGACAACATCCTAGTGATTAGGATTCAGATGACACTGAAACTCACGAGTCAGCTTTTTGTCATCCTCTAAGTAGATGTGATGTGAGCACAAAGTTGGACTAATCACATGGAGATGCGAAATACTCTGGCCACAACCATGACGCTTCCATTTCCGAGGGAGTGATGAAACAGGTTTGGATTTTAGTGACTCCTCTCATTAGAGAAGTGACCTAATCTTAGTCCACGAACTGGACATTGATCTGAATGAGATTCAGATGCAATGAGAAGATTAAGTCTACGGTCTTGATTTGATCAAGCATCAGTGGGAGGTCCATAGGATCTGGATTTGAGATATGATCTCAACATCCAAGTCACTATACGTGGAACAATACAATCGCCCTGTCCTTATCTCCAAGTATCTGAGGAGAAATACATTGTTCTTAAATGGTTTAAGAACAATTCCATAAGATCTAAGCAAAGAGAATTTGATAATTAAAAGTGTTTTAATTATCATGATGTATGAGAAATTATCCAATATGATTAAATGTGATTTAATTATTTTGGATAAGAATAATGTGGATAGAAATATCCAATTATTCATAATATATTATAAATGTGATTTATAATGTATTAGAGAGAGTTAACTATAATTTATATGTGTTGATTAATTATGATGTGTATTGGATACACATTGTGTAATTAATCAACAATATGAATTACATGTTGTTTTGGGTTGTGAATATGATTCACAATTTTTCCATGGCAAGATTGCAATATTCTCAAAGATAATTGTGAATTATTTTTGAAGAATAAAACCCAATAAATTTGTTGCATAATAAATAAGAGAGATTGCAAGGAGATATGCAATCTCATGGATTTCCATGAGATTGCAATCTCCATGCAATCTCATGGGGCGGCACACCATTCCAATATGGAATGAGTGGGCGCCCACTTGGAACGCACATGGAGATGAAATCTCCATGTGCCTTCTCTCCTTATTTGTTGGGTTGATTTAGGAATGAATTATATTTGATTTTGTCAAATATATTTTAACCTAAATTTGTTGCTTTTGACAACAACAATCTTAGCCATTGGATGAACATAAATCAATCTCATCCATTGATTCTATGTGTCCCATGGATTGAGATCCATGGATCCAAAAACCCTATAAATAGAGAGGCATGCTTGGCTCTCTCTTTACACATGATATTGTAGCACAAACTCTCTCTCTCTTTCTCATACACGACAGCCCTCTCTCCCTCTCTTCTTGGTGGCCGTCCACCTTGTGGAGAGAATCGTCGACGCCCGCGCCATCGTGCTGCCGCTTCGACTCTCTGCGGTTCTTTGTCTTCTTGGAGTGCTTCACTCACGAAGGAGACGTTTGATCTCGTGCGACGAGATCAGGAGCTACCGCGCTTGGATCAACTTGGATTGCGAGGACACCGCGACTCATCTCCGCGCTCGCAAGCCGTTACTCCGACGATCGGACTTGAGACAGGAGGTCTTTTTTTCGTAGAGACTTGATCAACCACGCTTCAAGAGGTATTGCATTATACTTGCTGTGGTTATAGATGAAACGATTTGAGAATGGTTCTCGGATCATGTGGTTTCATCAGTTTAAAAATTTTTAAATTCCGGCTGCATCGAACAACTAGTACGACTAGTCGTTCTTCGTCGTATTCGATACAACGATCGCGCTTCCGTGATGCGCTTGAGGATTTCTCCATATCCTTCACAATCCTACGAACTAAGCTATAGGAACGTATACTCTTATTTAGTGGATGTGGACCTAATCGGTTACCTGGCTCATCCAAGATAATTGAACCTACTTCCAAGGGCTTAACACAAGAATCACAAGAAAATAAATAAAAATAAAGTCGATAAAACAAAAATCTGGTGAGGACCTCCAAGTGCACTGGCACTTGATGAAACATACCCCACACACACAAGGGTATAAAATGGCCTAGAAAATAGAAAAAGTGCAAATGCCAAAAATTATTACAAATTTATACAAAAATGGGAATAAAAGACTAGAAAGAAAATAAAAAAAATCAAATGCTCTCAAATGGTCCTCCAAATCCCTTGCTTCTTCTCTCCTACGCTTTCATGTTGCTTAATGAAGAAATGAACCACCTCTGCTTAGCTCAGGTGCGCCAGTACTTCTAGGAATGCCTCACTCGCTCATCGGTCCCTCGCAGGAAATAGAGACAAGATACGTGTCATATCACAATTATGAAAAATAAAGATCAAAAGTAAGAGAAAGAAAATAACGCAAATAAGAAGACGAAACAATCAAAGAAAGAATACAAGTGGATATGAGATAAAATGAGATGAGCAAGTGAAATGGATCTCAAATGAATCCCTAAGTACGATATTGGGGAGCTTA
>JAZKJV010001620.1:0-42559 GCA_037367405.1 Ottelia alismoides
TAAGTAACTTTCACGTTTGTCTCAGTAAAAACATATATCTCCTGATCCAAATTCTATTGCAAATCATTCATTGTCACTCCTTGATGCTCTCACGATCCAAATCCAACCAAGAATCATCGTTCATCATTACTTCTGAGATATCATGATCCTTCTGATATGATGTTCTCACATATCTGCTCTTCATAAAAAAACAGATGCTTCAATATGCTAGGTTGATGCATTCTGAAAGAAAATGATATGTTAATTGATGGTTTCAAAAATAATATGTTAATTTATGATTTTCTTCAATAACCGCATATTTTTCATGATCCAAATCCACATTGGAAGAATTGTTGATCATAACTTCTAAGATATCACGCTCAAAATCCATTCGAAAATCATCCATCGGGTTTGATAATGCTCGGAAACTATATGAAAACTATTAGATTCTATAATGAACGATAAACAAACATTTAAACTTCAAATACAATACCTTGGTTTCATCAAAAACTATCTCCTCGGAACTCGATATCAAGAGCCACGGTTTGAAGGATCGATCGCCTCATGATGCAAAACGTCAGATCAATCAATTAACATTACAATAGCATATGTTATCATAAAATGCTTATTATTTCTAGAATATATTTAAATTTCCAATTTAATTGAATTTCCATTATCGATATCAATCCTATTATTAAGGGATTAGAAACTTAAAATCTAACTGTTGAGATGAGAGGTTCTCTCGTCTCTAATGAGCATAGGTCTCATTAAATAAAAATCCTATATATAGGGAAAAATGGTGGTTATCCCAACATGGCAAAGCTCTCGCCCCATTTTTTTATGATTTTTTTATTTTTAAAATACCATCATGTAGTTTCATCATTGTATTCCTATAATGTCATTTCAATTTCGTCAGAAACAGAGACGTATATACCTTCCATCTAAAGCAGGTAACTTTAACGATCTTAGAATTACTGTAATGGACCTGTTCTAGATGAAGGGCATATGAGTCTTGGTTTCGAATGAAATTGGAATGACATATTGGAGAGATATAGTGATGAAAATACATAAAGGTATTTTTGAAAAAAAAATAAAATATTGAAAAATGGAGCGATGGTAGGCCCCATCGAATCTGGGTGTGTGCACGCGAGCGTACATGCGGGCGTGCGGCACATGTGTGTGTGCGCTTGTGCATGCGTGCATGTGTGTGTGTGCGGGTGCATGCGTGTATGCGGATGTGTGTGCGTGTGCGTGTGCGCGCGCACGCGCACGCACGTGTGCGTGCGTGTGTGTGTGCGCGCGCGCGCGCGCATGCATGCATGCATGTTTGGGTGGGTGGGTGGGTGCCTGGGTGTACGTGTGCATGTATGCATGTGTCTGTGCGTGTGCGTGAGTGCACGTGTGTCTGTGTGTCTGTGTGTATGTGTATGTCTGTGCATGTGTATGTGTGTGCGTGTGTACGTGTGTGCGTGCGCACATGCATGTGTGTGTGCCCATGTCAGTTTTCCATAAAATTTTCTATTTTTTGAAAAATACCACCATGTATATTCATTTATATATCCCTCCAATATGTCATCGAATTTCGTCAAAAACAAACTCCTATGCCTCCATCTAGAACATGTAATTTAACGGTCTAAACTTGTTGTAATCAACATGTTATAAATAGATGAATGCATAAGAGTATACATGATGATATTTTTTGCGAAAAATATTTGTGAAAAAATAACGGGCAGCCAAAGGGCAGCCTCATTTTTTCCATATATATATATAGAGAGAGAGAGAGAGGAGTGATCCTATAAGAGCAAACAGTTGTGAGAGCATGAGAGGAATGATTCTGGACCACATGATTCTGTTTTCTCTCTCTTGGTCTTCTCTCTCCTGAGTGAATCATGTGGTCCAGAATCTCCCCTCTCATACTCACACATTTTTGCTCTCATAGGATCACTCCTATATATATATATATATATATATATATATATATGTACATGAGGAGTGATCCTATGAGAGCAAAAAGTTGTGAGAGCATGAGAGGAATGATTCTGGACCACATGATTCTGCTTTCTCTCTCCTGGTCTTCTCTCTCCTGGCTGAATCATATGGTCTAGGATCATCCCTCTCATGCTCTCACAACTTTTTGCTCTCATAGGATCACTCATATATATATATATATATATATAGAGAGAGAGAGAGAGAGAGGTAAATGGGGCTGCCCCTAGGGAGTAGCCAACTTGGCTACTCCCACCCCTATTTTTACCTCATTTTTTTATTTTTTTTGGAAAATAAAAATTTATATATTCATCATTATATCCCTCTCACATTCTATTAAAATTTCGTCAGAAACAGAGACTCTTACAGCCTCCATCCAAACATGGTCGATTTAAAAAATCCTGCGACCGTTAAAAAATGACGTCTGTATGGAGGGCTTAGGAGTCTCTGTTTCTGACGAAATTTTAATAGAATGTGAGAGGGATATAATGATGAATATATAAATTTTTATTTTCCAAAAAATAAAAAATGAGGTAAAAATAAGGGTGGGAGTAGCCAAGTTGGCTACTCCCTGGGGGAAGCCCCATTTTACCCATATATATATATATATGAGTGATCCTATGAGAGCAAAAATTTGTGAAAGCATGAGAGGGATGATCCTGGACCACATGATTCACCCAGGAGAGAGAAGACCAGGAGAGAGAAAGCATAATCATGTGGTCCCAGAATCATTCCTCTCATGCTCTCACAACTTTTTGCTCTCATAGGATCACTCCTATATATATATAGGATTTCTTTCAAATAGGACTTGGTCCTTCTATCCCTAAGGAAGGCCAGCCTCTTTTTTGTATAAAACAGGATGACTTTAGTAGAATACATATACAGTTTTGTATTATAATGTGAAGTTTTAATGTTTGTATTATAAGGCGCAGTTTTGTATGCGACTTTGTATTTATAACGTGCACCTATAATACAAACTGTATACGTATTCTACTAAAGTGTTTGTGATTTATACAAAAAAGGGCCGGCCTTCCTAAACTCAGGAAGGTCTGCGTCCTATTTGAAAGGGCCCCTATATATATAGGAAAAAATGGGGTTGCCCCCGCCTCATATTTTGGTCAAATTTTTTTATTTTTTTGAAAAATATCACCATGTATATTCATCCCTGTATTCCTCCTACATGCTATTCGAATTTCGTCAGAAACAGAGATTCCTACGGCTTCCATCGAGATGGTGTCGATTTAAAAAATCATGTTACCGTTAAAAAATGACTGTCTAGATGGAGACCATAGGGGTCTCTGTTTCTGACGAAATTCGAATGGCATATAGGAGGGATATAGGGATGAGATGAATATACATGGCGACATTTTTCAAAAAAAATAAAAAAAGGCCGAAATAAGGGTGGGGCCCAAGGGGGCAGCCCCATTGCACTCATATATATATATATATATATATATATATATATAGGAAAAAATGGGGCTGCCCCCTGGGGGCAGCCAACATGGCTGCCCCCGCCCCATTTTTCGGCATTTTTTTATTTATTTTTTTGAAAAATAAAACCATATATATTCATCCATATATCCCTCCTACATGTCATTCGAATTTCCTCAGAAACAGAGACTCCTACGGCCTCCATCTCGATGGTATCGATTTAAAAAAATCCTGTTACCGTTAAAAAATTACTGTCCGGATGGAGGCCGTAGGAGTCTCTGTTTCTGACGAAATTCGAATGGTATATAGGAGGGATATAGGGATGAATGTAAATGGTATTATTTTTCAAAAAAAATAAAAAAATTTGCCCAAATAAAGCGGGGGCAGCCATGTTGGCTGCCCCTAGGGGGCAGCCACATATGACCCATATATATATATATATATATATATATGGAAAAAATGGGGCTGCCCCCGCCCCATTTTTCGGCATTTTTTTTATTTTTTTTGAAAAATAAAACCATGTATATTCATCCATATATCCCTCCTACATGCCATTCGAATTTCGTCAGAAACAGAGACTCCTACGGCCTCCATCTCGATGGTATCGATTTAAAAAAATCCTGTTACCGTTAAAAAATTACTGTCCGGATGGAGGTCGTAGGAGTCTCTGTTTCTGACGAAATTCGAATGGTATATAGGAGGGATATAGGGATGAATGTAAATGGTGTTATTTTTCAAAAAAAATAAAAAAAATTGCCCAAATAAGGCGGGGGCAGCCATGTTGGCTGCCCCTAGGGGGCAGCCACATATGACCCTATATATATATATATATAGAGAGAGAGAGAGGTTAATGGGGCTGCCCCCAGGGAGTAGCCAACTTGGCTACTCCCACCCCCATTTTCCCCAAAAAAATTTTTATTTTTTCGAAAAATAAAAATTTGTATATTCATAACTATATCCCTGTAACATTCTATCAAAATTTCGTCATAAAATAGAGACTCTTACGGCCTCCATCCAAACGTGGTTGATTTAAAAAATCCTGCGACCGTTAAAAAATGACATCTGGATGGAAGGCTTAGGAGTATCTGTTTCTGACGAAATTTTAATAGAATGTTAGAAGGATATAGTGATGAATATACAAATTTTTATTTTCCAAAGAAATGAAAAAATGAGGGAAAAATAGGGGTAGGAGTAGCCAAGTTGGCTACTCCCTGGGGGCAGCCCCATTTTACCCATATAGAGAGAGAGAGAGAGAGATAAATGGGGCTGCCCCCAGGGAGTAGCCAACTTGGCTACTCCCACCCCTATTTTTCCCTCATTTTTTTTATTTTTTTTTGAAAATAAAAATTTGTATATTCATCATTATATCCCTCTCACATTCTATTAAAATTTCGTTAGAAACAGAGACTCCTACGGCCTCCATCCAAACATGGTCGATTTAAAAAATCATGCGACCGTTAAAAAAATGACGTCTGGATGGAGGGCTTAGGAGTCTCTGTTTCTGACGAAATTTTAATAGAATGTGGGAGGGATATAATGATGAATATACAAATTTTTATTTTTCAAAAAATAAAAAATGAGGGGAAAATAGGGGTGGGAGTAGCCAAGTTGGCTACTCCTTGGGGGCAGCCCCATTTTACCCATATATATATATATATATATATATATATATATGTAGCACTTGAATCGAGATGGCACTTTTCCTTAATTATGGAAAGGTGCCATCTTAGGTCGTTGGATGATGAGTGTACGGGTGAGATTGAAACCACTAGGGTTTTTGTGCCAACTAGCATTCCTAATAGGGGGTGAATTAAATTAGTGCTAATTTAGTAAAATACATGTCATTGATCATTCTATATTTAAGTATATATTGAATGATGTATAGAATTTTCCAGAAATATCTGATGGAATAAAGGTTTGCGTTTTGAAATAAGTGTTATCAATTTACAAACGATTGAGATTTTTACAATTCTGTTTTATAAATTACAAAAGAGTAACCACTGTTATTCACAAAAAAAGCTCAAATCCGACGAAAATTTGTATTTTTTGTACATATGTTTCATAAAATATAGGGTGTTTTGATCAGATGCTAATTAATTGATGTATACGTGGAAGACACTCCTAAAATGATGGGATTTTTATTACAACTATATTTCCTAATATATTAGATAGGGTAAATTGTAAACATGTTAAATATGTTACATGTTATAAGCATATTAATTTTAGGAGTATTAAAATGTAACATTTTTGGTGAATTTGTAATAGTTATAAACTATAGTACTTTTTTGTAAATTTCGTATTCTTTTTGTAAATCGCATTTGATTTATTTTGAAAAATTTTATAGTCTCTTTTGAGAACATTATGGAGATCAACGTTTACAAACAGTGACATTGTTTTGTAAACTTTGTGGTTGCTTTTGTAAAATAAATGAGATTTTTGTAAAATAGATTTTTATTATTAATGCACAAATTATTTTATATGTCCATCCAACATATCTCTCATATCTTGGGTCTATCCAAATTTGTCATTTATTGTAAAGATTGTGTAGATTTTGTAAAATCCACGCTCTCATTGAAACAATTATACGATAATCTGCAAAAAGAATCCAATCATTAGTTTATCATTTATTCCAAAAAAGGATAACATGTAAAAATATATGCAGAAGTGTAAATCAATGAATCAAAATGTAAATTATATAATCAATTATGCAAATTAGTAGATCAAAAGGTAAAATTTAACCATCATATTTTTGGCATTTACATCCAATTGAACCGGTAAACTTCATCCCGGATAATTACACCCATAACCCTGAGTAATTTCACAATAACATTCATAACCCTGCATAATCGCGAATTACATGGGAAACCCCGAGTAATGCTTAACTCTTACATGGCATAACCCTGTGTCATATTCCGTTTGGGATGTCCGTTATATTTAACGGTTTCCGTTAAAAAAAGACAAAAAAATCCCTAAAGCTCATTCTTATTTACAAAACATGCCATGGATCTCTCCATCTTTCGAGAGGAGCTGGGAGGCATAAGTGGATGAAGCTGGAGGTGTTGCAGGCTTACGGGAGGCTGAGGCTTCCTTCTCCTGTCGATCAACACCTCGCCCTCCTCTCTTGCTTCAAAGAGCCCGAGCAGAGCAGGCCTGCGTCCCCCGAGCAGCGCCCCCCCCCCCCCCCCCCCATAGCGTCGTCCCCGAGCAGCCCACCCCCCACCACTACAGCACCGTCCCCGAGAGCAGAGCACCCCTCTGCACCGCAACAATATCCCCGAGCAGAGTATCCCCCCTCCAGCAGCACTGTCCCCCCCCCCCCCCCGCGCGCTGCTCTCCTGTAGCGAGCCATCCCGCCTTCCCCTCTTGCTCAAAGACCCCACCACCTCTGTGTAGGTCGAAGCTCCCCCGCCGTCCTACCTATCCCCCCCCCCCCCCGCGATCACCTCTGCAGCTCGCCCTCCACTTCCGTTCAAAGCGCCGCCCTGCAAAACCCAACCCCCCTCCCTGCGCGGTCACACAGCCCCCCACCACCAGCGCAGCCCCGGCGTCGATCTCCTCAAAGCCCCCTGACCCCGCACGGAGCTTCTCCTCTCCTGCGGCTTGAAGCCCCCAGACCCGCGTGGAGCTTCTCCTCAACCTGCAGAAGTCCCCCTCCCCCCCTCCCAGCGTGAAGCCCTGCCACGCACTCCTCTTGTTCCCGACAGCCTCCTCTAGCCCCCTTTCCCTCCCCCATTTCATTGCTTTCGTTGCTCGAAATCCCGTTGTTCCAGCTGTTTGAGGTGTGGTAGAGACGATGGGGCAGATGGTCGGAGGGTGAGGGGTGTGTGAGCTGAGGATGGTGGATGGAGGTTGATGGG
Organism: Ottelia alismoides; assembly: GCA_037367405.1. NCBI lineage: Eukaryota > Viridiplantae > Streptophyta > Magnoliopsida > Alismatales > Hydrocharitaceae > Ottelia > Ottelia alismoides. The sequence continues at coordinate 7,254 of JAZKJV010001620.1, forward strand.
AGAGGGATTTTTTTTCTTATTTCCTGACCATTGATCGAGGATGAGTTAGATTAACTCACTCTTATGGTTGAGTTAACGTCTTAAACTAACGGAGGGTTATGGATGTAAGACGGAGTGACTATACAGGGTTTCTCATGTAATTCGCGATTATGCAGGGTTATGAATGTTATTGGGAAATTATTCAGGGTTATGGGTGTAATTATCCCTTTAGTATTTGATCCACACTCGATGGGATTTCATCTAAATTTGATTTTTACAAAATACATCATCTTTTTAACGAAAATATAACAAGACACAACTTTTTATAATAAAAATCCATTTATTGATACTGACAACCTGAGACGTATTCAATCTGTAAACAAACATTTACATTCTTATTCAAAAAAATCTTTCTTTTATGTAATATTTTCATTCTCATTATATAGAATTCAATATGTAAACAAAACTCAAAAGAAAAAAATAAAAAGTGTATTGAACTCAAAAGAACGAAGGAACCCAAACTTACAAAAGATTGAATATTTCAGAAAATATAATTTAACTCAAAGAATGAAAAGTGCGTTGAATATTCCAAAAAATGTGATTGAATAAAGACTCGCATTTTGAAATACTTGTTATCAATTTACAAAATATTGATATATTTTACAATATTGTCTTATAAATTACAAAATCGTAATCACCGGTATTCGAAAAAATACTAACTCATAACCACTAGTGAATCAGGAACACTGATTCAAAAAACAAATGAAACTTTGAAGTGATTGAGATGTAAAAAATAGAAAGAAAAATTAAAATCCAAATAAAATATAAAAGCAATCTAAAATAGCCTCGAACTTGATTGATAGATGAATAAAAAAATAAGAGAAAATTACTAAGAACACGCATCATCCTCCGTGCGCAACCACCTCATGTGGCTACATGCATCGCCGTCGCTGTCGCCATCCATCTCCAAATGCAGCCATCGCCTTTACGTCGAGGATTGACGAAGAAGAGAGAGGGAGAAGACACTCGTCGGCTTTTTTTTGGAAATTCGAGTAATTGAGAGCTTAAGATTGTGATGGATGTTATATTTAGAAAATTAAATTTGAGTAAGTAATATGCAATGGGATAACGACACGGTCAAATTGAATATTTAAAAAAATTAAAAATGACGATTTAGAGGTTATTTCAACGGTGGTTTAGGGTTTGATTTAGTAGTTTTGTTAACCAGCGTTGATCCTAATCGGATGGCTACTAAGAGGTGTCACACCATACACATGGAAAGGTGTTACCTCAATTTAAGTTTTTCCTCTCTCTCTCTCTCTATATATATATATATATGGTAAAATGGGGCTGTCCACCCCTATTTTTCCCTCATTTTTTTATTTTTTTTGGAAAATAAAAATTTGTATATTCATCATTATATCCCTCTCAAATTCTATTAAATTTTCGTCAGAAACAGAGACTCCTACGGCCTCCATCCAAACATGGTCGATTTAAAAAATCCTGCGACCGTTAAAAAAATGACGTCTGGATGGAGGGCTTAGGAGTCTCTGTTTCTGACGAAATTTTAATAGAATGTGGGAGGGATATAATGATGAATATAAAAATTTTTATTTTCCAAAAAAATAAAAAAATGAGGGAAAAATAGGGGTGGGAGTAGCCAAGTTGGCTACTCCCTGGGGGGCAGCCCCATTTTACCCATATATATATAGGGTTCAATGTGGTTGCCCCCAAGGGGCAGCCAACATGGCTGCCCCTACCTTATTTTTGCAATTTTTTTTATTTTTTTTGAAAAATATCACCATGTTTATTCATCCCTATATCCCTCCTATATACCATTCGAATTTCGTCAGAAACAGAGACTCCTACGGTCTCCATCCAGACAGTCATTTTTTAACGGTAACAGGATTTTTTAAATCGACACCATCTCGATGGAGGCCGTAGGAGTCTCCGTTTCTAACGAAATTCGAATGGCATGTAGGAGGGATATAGAGATGAATATACATGGTGATATTTTTCAAAAAAAAATAAAAAAATTTGGCGAAAATAGGGCGGGGGCAGCCATGTTTGGCTGCCCGCAAGGGGCAGCCCCATTTTTTCCATATATATATATATATATATATATATATATATATATGTATGTATAGGATTTTTATCCAATGCGCACAGGGCGCATTAGCATTTCGGTGCGCACCATTTATTGGCCATACACGTGTATTCCCATTTGAGTGATTACCTATTTCGAAGGATGTTGTTTTTGGAAGGAGATTAATATGCAAAGCGATTTAACAATAAGTGTTATTCCAATTATATCTCGTCCTATAAAATAGGAAGATCGTTTTGGAAAGAAAACAATCAAATAGATGATTTCTTACAGAAAATCGAGATCCAAATGCTCGTGTCAGTAATATATATATATATATATATATATATAATAGTCAAGTAAATGGTTGTTGCGAGATCAGTAACATCCAAAACAACGGTCAGTAATTTACATTCATTGTATTACATGTTGCAGAATTCAGTAATATATATACAATGGACAAGTAAGTGCTTGTTGTGATGTCAGTAAAACCATAACCAATGGTCAGTAATTTCTATATGTATTACTACTTTGAATAGAAGTCAGTAATTTCGATACAATACTCACGTAAATGGTTGTTGTGAGATCAGTAATATCCAAACAACGGTCAGTATTTTACATAACCAATGGTCAGTAATAGCTACTATGAGATCAGTAATAACAAAGTTATGGTCAGTAAGTCATGGGCATTGCTCAAGTAAGTCATGGGCATATCCAATGGTCAGTAATAGCTACTATGAGATCAGTAATAACAAAGTTATGGTCAGTAAGTCATGGACATTGCTCAAGTAAGTGCTTGTTGTGATGTCAGTAAAACCATATCCAATGGTCAATAATAGCTACTATGAGATCAGTAATAACAAAGTTATGGTCAGTAAGTCATGGGCATTGCTCAAGTAAGAAAGTAACTATTTGTCAATGCAATGCACATTACATAGACACTGGTATTACTACCATTTGTTATGTTATTACCGATCGCACAACACACATTTACCTGACCATTTTATACATATTACTAGATTCTGTACAATGAAACTATTTCGATGTAAATTACTGATCCTTTTTTTGATATTACTGATCTCACAATACGTATTTACTTGACCGAATTATATTTATTACTATCATAGTGTTTGGATCCTTAATCATCCGCGTGGAATCATTTATTTGAATTGTTTCTTTCCAAAACCGTCTTCCAATTTTTAAGGACGTTGTATAATAGGAAATATAGGATTTTTTTTAAACTCGTCGTAGCCTATAATTAGAAATATAGTTATTGTCAATACACGTGTAAGGCCTAAAATGAGTGCTCATTGAAACGCTAATGAGCCCTGTGCGCAGTGGATAAGCCCTATATATATATATATATATGGGGAAAATGGGGCTGTCCCCTAGGGGTAGCCAACATGGCTGCCTCCACCCCATTTTTGGGCAAATTTTTTTATTTTTTTGGAAAAATATCACCATGTATATTCATCTCTATATCCCTCCTATATGTTATTCGAATTTCGTCAGAAACAGAGGCTCCTACGGCCTCCATCCAGACACCATTTTTTTAACGGTCGTAGGATTTTTTAAATCGACCATCTCTGGATGAAGGCCGTAGGAGTCTCTGTTTCTGACGAAATTCGAATGACATATATGAGGGATATAGGGATGAATATACATGATGATATTTTTCAAAAAAAAATAAAAAAAAATTGTCCAAAAATGAGGTGGAGCAGCTATGTTGGCTGCCCCAGGGGGTAGCCCCATCAACCCCTATATATATAGGGTAAAATGGGGTTGCCCCCAGGGTTACTCCCATCCCTATTTTTCCCTCATTTTTTTATTTAGTTGGAAAATAAAAAATTGTATATTCATCATTATATCCCTTTCACATTCTATTAAAATTTCGTCAGAAACAGAGACTCCTAAGCCGTCCATCCAATCGTCATTTTTTTTAACGGTCGCAGGATTTTTTAAATCGACCATGTTTGGATGGAGGCCGTAGGAGTCTCTATTTCTGACGAAATTTTAACAGAATGTGAGAGGGATATAATGATGAATATACAAATTTTTATTTTCCAAAAAAATAAAAAAATGAGGGAAAAATAGGGGTGGGAGTAGCCAAGTTGGCTACTCCCTGGGGGCAGCCCCATTTACCTCATATATATATATATATATATATATATATATATATATATATATATAGAGAGAGAGAGAGAGAGAGAGAGAGTTCAATGTGGCTGCCCGCAAGGGGCACCCAACATGGCTGCCCCCGGCCTTATTTTGATATTTTTTTATTTTTTTCAAAAAATGTCGCCATGTATATTCATCCCTATATCCCTCCTATATGTCATTCGAATTTCGTCAGAAACAGAGACTCCTATGGCCTCCATCCAGACAGTCATTTTTTAACGGTAACAGGATTTTTTAAATCGACACCATCTCGATGGAGGCCGTAGGAGTCTCTGTTTCTGATGAAATTCGAATGACATGTAGGAGGGATATAGGGATGAATATACATGATGATATTTTTCAAAAAAATTAAAAAAATTTGACGAAAATAGTGCGGGGGCAGCCATCTTTGGCTGCCCGCAAGGGGCAGCCCCATTTTATCCATATATATATATATATATATATATATATATATATATATATATAGAGAGAGAGAGAGAGAGAGAGAGAGAGAGAGAGAGAGAGAGAGAGAATGTGTTGGAGCTGTGGGAAGTAGAGGAATTCATTACCGAGGTTCCATGAAAAGAAACAAAAGGAAATGAAATTCATTTGTTAGTAATTTAACAATTATGGAAAATAACTTGCTCTTTTTATGCGTTTTTTGTGCGTCTGCGCAAACATATATTGACGTATAATTCTTAAGAAAACATAGAGATAAACAGAACTTTGGATATATACGAGATCCATTTTCATAATTATTTTCCTCTTTTAAAAGGTAGATATATAAAAAATGAAGCTGATTTTTTCCTATGACCTTTTTTTTCCACATAAACTTATTCATATATTCCTCGCCACCAACTCATTCGTATATTTATTATAATTCCATCATTATATCGTCCGTCATGTATACATGTGAATATTCATGCGAATTTTTTTCTCCTTGATTGCGTTTGTTAAAATATCTGCATCGAACAGGTCTCATGATTATGGCAATTATAGAGGCCGATCATTTGTCCTGTTATAAAAGTGTCCTAAGATGATTAGGAAAGCATCAAGACAATTTATGATTAGACCCTCGAACTATCCATGTCTTTACAGTCCCTTGAAAAATATTAAAAAGCTCTTAATTACTTCGACAGTGACATGCTTTTTGTTTGTACCTCATCTTATGTAACAAATCCTTATCCCTTTAATTGAGCTCCTCAACCAAATAGTTGATGATTTATATGCTAATGTTTATACCCTTATCCGTTACATATATTTCGGATTATCAAAAATATAATCCAAATATCAAGTGCTACCAACATGAAGACATGCCATGAGAGTGAGAGAAAAATGTAAATATCGAAAACCCCAATCCACTTGGTAATTCGGTAGATTGGATTAGTTGGATGTGAGTACATAATAGATTGGATTGGATTGGATTTGGGTAAAGGGATCCCGTGAATGATCCGACCCAACCTAGCCCACGTCAATTGGGCGGATCGTGAACATATACCACAAAACACAGCCCGACCTGCAAATCATGGGTCATTCATGGTTGGAATTTCATCACAAATCAATATGGTATCACATCACATTCCTTATTCCAACCCTCTACCAACCCTCATAACTATACAAATAGCTACTATTCACAGGAGGTTACCTCAATCCGACCCAACCTAGTGGCCAAACTAGTCCTAAAAGTTAAATTATATTGAAACTAAGAATGATCACATTACAATATCCCATAAGTTGACATCATCAAGGACATCAGAATGACGCGGGGCAGAACCAATGTATATGATAGGAGGCATGGCCTCTCCTTGATTATTACATTTCACGTGTGCAATGTAATAAGTTTTTAATATGGCCCTCCTTGAATGGAAAATATAATGTTGTAAGAAGAAGATAGTAACTTCTATTAATGGTCAAGTGGTAGAGTAACATGGCAACTATTTTGGAGACCATGTGAATCTTACCTCATTCCTTTTATTTATTTTATCCAATCACTTTCGAAGTATTAAAATTATAAGTGTAATTCGATGTAAAATTATATTTGAGATCATTTATCTCTCTAATTATTTTTAGCACTCCTTATAAATGAAATAAATTTTATTATTTCCTTTTAACAGTGAATATTATTTCAAAATTTCACTTGATAATTTAACTTTTTGGAATGGATTTAGAGAGGCAAAAAAATATTAGATTTATTAAAATTTAAATCGAAAATAAACTATTTGAAATTATAATCTTAATAGCATATTTAAATTGTAAACTTATAAAAACGAAGAGGTTCATAAAAAAATATTAACTCTATCATTTCAAAATACAATATTTTTTCCATTTTTGAGCATGTGTGATAATTGTATACTTAGCTCATCCTTGATAAACTCCCTAGTTCCGCCCCTCAGAATGACCGATATAATCCCACATCCATGCACATGTTGTTATGAGGAAAGAAATCTTCGTGTATTCTACCTTGAGAATATTTCAATGATTAAGCACATAAATTTTCATAAATCCATTTCCAAACCTTCAGCTCAACATAGATGCAGTTTTATGCCAACTTATGAGTTTTTTTTATACATCTCGTGCTTTATTCAAAGCTTACCCTGAGTGAAAGTATTTTAAGCTATCTACTCTTTTAAAATAGTGAAAGGTATGATAGTTAAATTGATATCGTATCACCAACATAGGACTTACTACTAACATATCTTTTTCCCACATTTTTGGCTACAGTCTTGAGTCATTCTCGGACTTAGATTCAAAAACCTAGGATCCCTTCATATAGTCACATTCCAACAATTCTTGTGCCTTCATCATCCTCCCTTAGCCGGCTCAACATACCAAAACTCGCATCTCCTCATTGGTGTATCAGTTGACCTCCTTTACAAATGTTAAAACTAGCTTAAGCGATTTTCTCGTATCTTATCCTCGATCGGAGCTACACCAACTGTCTTTCTAATTGCTTCATTCGGAATCCTATCTTTACGTGCATGTCCAAACATCCACCTTAGCATTTTCATTTCTACTACTGTCATTTTTTGCACATGTCTATGGTTCACATGCTAATATTCAAATCCATAGAGTATAGCAGGTCTCACGGATGCTTTGTAAAGCTTTTCTTTCGTTTTCAAAGGACTTTTCTTATCATAGAGAATAGTAGAGTTTCTTCCACACTTTATTCAATCTGCGTTTATTCCATTAATAGCATTTTCATCCATTTTCACATTCTGTTGCAAAATAGATCCCAAGTGTCTAAAAGAATCTCTCTTATGAATGCTATCATCACTAATCTTCACCTCAATTTCTCCACCATTGCTTCCATCAAAAATGCACTCCATATATTCAGTCTTAACTCTACTTATAAAAATCTTTTAGTCTCCAATGCAACATATTATTATTACAATTATAAAAAAAAATAAATGAGATCTTGAAATGGTTAGGTTTATGAAAAAAACTCTAACCAGTTAAGGTTCATATATAGATAGTTATAATTACATGGTAGTAAGGCAAAATAGTGTTCATGATAAGAAAAGTTGAACTTACACTTAAGTAGATAAAGAAGTCTTTATCTTGTCAGTCTTTATTAGCTTCAATGGTAATGTTTTTCCTTTCCTTTTTCTCTTGAATACTATTGATAATATTTATGCTCTTTGAAATAGAGTTGACATCAACCAATCTAATTATTGACATGATACAATTGATCAGATCCAATCCTTTGTTATCAGTCGTGCAGCTTCTTCATAGCTTGAACATAGTTGATATGTTTCTTGGGTTTATGTATGATTTATCGACATAGAATGGCTCAGGATGTGCAGTTGATTGAGGTGGGATGATGCTCAAATCCATGAGATATGAAACAAGCATAACATAAGAATGCATAGATTCAGCAATATTCTTCATAGTAAGAAAATGATTCCAAAATATTGCTAAAATGAAGAGAGTTAAGATGATTTGAGTTTCAACCATGAAGCCAAGCATGTCATGGGTCCGATTTAACTTTATTCTTTTAACAAACAAAAGAGGCCTATGTAGTGTGATGCGAGTAGGAGGCGAGGTTAATAAGATCACCATAAAAATATCTCTACATAGTTTGTGGGAGAAATCTTTGCCAATATAGTGGTATAATCGATTTTGGGGATGTTGTTTTATGGTACATGTATAACGTCTCGGGCTTAGGTCCTCATTTCATTCACGAAGAAAACTAGCTCTAACAATTTATTGGATTCGAGCTCAATTGGATTCATTGATAACCATTCAAAATGCTTAAACTCAAGTTGTCAAGTAGTAGTCTCCACCACTTATAAACCGCACCCACGCTTCGTGAGTTTTAAAAATGGAACTATGTTTGAGGGTTGGGATGTTGCAACATGTGTAGTATGGTTAAGAATATCTTGATTTTAATAGGATAATAATCGAGTAACTATCTCAACAGATGTCTCATAAATGTTGAAGTTTTTAGATGATAAAAGCAGTCTCCACAACATATATGGCAAGCCTCTTAGGAACAAAAAAATGAATTTCAAACATGATCGTTACTTAAGTCTAGTTGTTTGAACAGAATTGGCGAATTGTGTTAGCAAAATATCATATATTCATATAGATAAAATGCCAAGGCATTATCTTGGATCTCAAAAGGTTGCTTAATATTCTTTCCATCCTAATATAAACTCAGCTCCTAGATGCAAGCTTATGGAAGGCATGATTACTAGTTTTAAAACGGAAAAAATGGGGTTGTCTTGTTTGTTTTCTGCCCCCGCAAACTTTTTCTGTATTTTTTTATTTTTTTTGCAAAATATCATAATGTATATTTTTCTATATATTTCTTCAATATGTCATTTGAATTTCGTTAGAAATATAGACTTATATGCCCTCAATTTAGACACGTAATTTTAACGGTCTAAACATTGTTGTAATTGACATGTTCTAAATGGATGGTATAGGAATCTCTGTTTCTGACGAAATTCGAATAGCATATTGAAGATATATATAGATGAATATATAAATGAATATATATAGTTATATTTTGCAAAAAAACTAAAATAATTACGGAAAGAGGTGCAGGGCAGCCCTATCAAATCCTTTAAAATCTAGGTATTTTTGGTATGCTTTGTGTACGGGAAACTTCTTTCTTTTGAGAATATGTTTAAACATATAAATATAAATGAAGGAGTAGACAAACGACTAAAAGAGAGATTAACGAAAAGCAAAAAAATATCGAAATCGAGAAAAAATATTGAAATATAAATTACATGTTTGCTTTTTTAAAAAAAAATCCTATTAAAAATAACAATTCTCACAAAGAAAATCCAAGTATATCGTCAAATCATCCCATCAATATATGCTTACAATTACTATAATGTTTTGTCTTATTATTTCACTTTAATCTAATCTATCTGTTTAGAAAACTTGATCAAAAATAATGGCATGTATTCAACATAAAAACAGATAAAAATGACTCGAATGGCGGAAGAAATTGAATTGGATCTACGACTTTCTAAAAGAGTTATGCTTATAACACGGAATTTCTCCATAGTAAGGATCCAACTCTAGAGTTCTTGCTCGATCTCGCACTCTATGAATTAACTTCGTATAACGAAATCATATTTTACAAAGCAGCCGTGAGACCTGTCATGCTATATGGATCTGAATATTGGCCTATGAACCACAGACATGTAAAGAGAATGGTTATAGTAGAAATGAAAATGCTAAGGTGGATGTGTAGACACACATGTAAAGATCGGATTCAGAATGATGCAATAAGAAAAAAAGTTGGTGTGGCTCCGATCGAGGATAAGATGCGAGAAAACCGCTTAAGATGGTTTGGTCATTTGCAAAGAAGATCAACTGATGCACCAGTTAGGAGATGCGAGTGTTGGGATGAGCCGACTAAGAGAGGGCGAGGAGGCCCAAGAAGTGTTGGAGAATATACGAAGGGATCTTAGTTTTGTGGATATAAGCCCAGGATTGATTCATGATAGATATGAATGGAGGCGAAGAATCCATGTAGCCGACCCTACTTAATTGTGGGAAAAGGCTTTGTTGTTGTTATTGTTGTTGCATGAAATCATGTGAACTTGTATTACCTTGACCAAAAAAACCTATCATCAACTCGCGCCATCGAAGAAATATATCATAAACTTATATTGAGTAGAGTTCGATAAGTCGATAGACTTAGTATTCTAAATATATCCCGCCGATTTTCTGTATGCATGTGAACATGTTCTATAAGCTTTTACGTATCCTATCTTAATATCTCATGCATAGGCTCGAGTTGTTATCAAGAAAAACTTGTCCTGACAACTTGTTACATTCCATGATATCGGTGGGAGCTCTCGCTAACAAGGCTTCGATACTCATACATCCTCAATTGGGTAAAGAAGGAGAATTGAAGGCCACAGATCTTCTCCAGAGGCCGGTTGTAAAGGGGAGGACGTTTCGAGTCGTTCGATCATGATCGAGCAGTTCACACGGTAAGGATTCAGAAATACATGAATTTCGTGTGAACCGCTCAATCATGATCGAGCGGCTTTACAGTCGGCCTCTGCCGTACGGCAGAGGATCCGAGATCTATTTGATTAAGATGAGGTACGTCTGTATTTAATGGACCGCGCGTTTTTAGACTTTGGTTTTCGGACAGCAATTTCATGGCATGTTGGCAGAAATTCAAGTCGCCGTGTTGACACGTGTAGCAATCCACCAATTCGATGTTGGGTTCTCTTCTATTCAAATTATTGACCATCTGATGTATAAGTCACATACACAGAAACTGCATAGACTAATATATGTTTTACATTCAGGGGCTTTGAATTTTGAAGGAGAAAAAGTGCATTCTGACGAGAGATGTTCATACGGGAGGTCTAGTCCGATCAGCCTCAGGAATCGATACATCATTCCTTGTATGTTTACCCCTTGCATGCTCGGAAAATCTTTTCCTTTTATTCTTAGGATAATTTTAAAATTTATCCATTTATGTGTCTATTCACAATATCTTAAATGTAACAAAGAGATATATGTCTTCGTAATCTTGCACGATCCTTTTATGTCGACGTTAACTCCTAAATTAGAAAGTCTGGACCGAAAAATGAAACCCTTATTGGGGGATTGATTTTTTTTTATTTTACCTTATTTTTACGACTTGGATTAAGATCACATCATATGTATTCAAGTGAGTTCGGAATTCTCTAACGAGGATGTGTCTAAGTTGTGTTATCGCAACAGGAGTATATATATAAGGATAATTGGCTACCTAGCCGACTAGCTACTTCAGAGTATTTTAATTCAAAATCAAAATTTAATATGAAGATGAATTTTTAATATTGAAATAAATATTTAAATGGTCTTTAACTTACACTTGTCCCTCCTAGATTCCGTTATTATAATTATGCTCCTACCTTTTCTGTAATATTATGTGTGCTTGTACCTTCTTAAGCGATTAATACTTGCACCCTTCTATTAGCTTGGTTGTCAATGAGATGAACAAAATCATTAAGGAATTTCTTTCAGCTCAAGCCCGACCCAAAAAATGGGCCTAGATTACGGCCCAAGCCTGTCCCATTTTATTTTTGAGCTTGGGCCAGGTCGGGTTAGATAGGTTGGGATTCGGGTTGGGTTGGGTCAGCCTGGTCCAATGCTCATCCTTATCCATCCCCTCAGCCTGAGACCATCCAAGGTTGCATCTCCATCATTCCCACCGCTCCAAGCACACTTCGTACATCCACTCGAGCATGGTGACGACAATCGTGGCCACATCGACGTCAACCCCTCCCTCCATCTCCAGCCTGAACACACCACTTACCATGACCTCCTTTGTCTTGATCTCCACCACCCCCAACCTCCCCTCTCCTTCCTCGTACACCATGCAGGGGATTGGGAGCACGTGACAAGAAGGAAGGGGTTGGGGGCACCAAGGAGGAGGGTGCAAGGGTTGTGGGTTGGATGCTGATGAGGAAGAGGGAGTTGCAGGAGAGGATTCGATGTGGGCAAAGGTAGTTAAATGTGTATGTGTCTTGGGAATATATCAAAACTCACCCATACACGCCACGTAAATGACTCTAATCTATGTAATTTCTTGGGGCAAATAAGATACCACACAATGCTTTAAGAGTAGGTTATATGTATACGTTGCAACTAGCATGCTAAACTCATATTCCATGCCTAACTTAGTTATCAATATATGTATCATATCAAAAATAGTCCTAAATGGAATATTGGGTAGGTTTAAGAGGCTGGAGGTGTGGAACCATAGAAAGTAGAGCACTAAGGAGATCGAGTTAGTTTTCAATGTTTTAGATTGTCTTGATGAAAAGGTGAATATTGTTGTGTTCACATTGCATGATTAAGCAAAGCATTCGTGGGATCACCTTTCCACCTATATTACTCATGTGTTCATGTGTAGTACTAGCTAGAAATGCGATAAATCAAGAACCACAAGATATATGAATAGAACGTGATGATATTGTTCTTATTTTACTTGGCAAGAAATGAATGTCGATCTTAAGAAGGCAAAATGTGGGCTAAGAGCAATCAATAAACAAAGCATGCAAGGTTTCACAGTGATGAATTGTTGGTCTTTGTGAATGATAAATGCAATATAAATATGCGATATGTATGTGCAAGTGGAGTGCCTTTAGAACCATGTTATACTTACATAATAGGGTTTATTGAGTATCAGCTCATAGTCTTAAAATACATCACAAAAATGGGACAATATTTTTTTGTATTTAAATACGCGAAGTTATCTTAATGGAAGTTTTGGGAATTTGTAAAATGGATGTTGATGAGAAAAAATGCAAAATGAAACATGGGTTATTTGTGTAGTATTAAACTTCATAAATACCTGGAAAATAACATGTGCTAATTAGTAAAAATTGGTATGTTTCCTAAATATAGGATACTTAATGCTACAAAAATCATATTTTTGATATTTTCTAAATTAATATGCATCATTGAATAATATATGTGATTTTTGAATTTTTAGGCAAAATTTATTGCAGACAATAATAAAAATAAATGAATTTTTGGAAGGATGTATAATTACATGAAATATACCTACTATGTTTTTTCATAACTTTTTAAAATGAATGGATTTTTGATAAAATAATTCCACATAATAAAGGGAGATTTTTAAAGTGTTTAACTCCTATAAATATCCAATATTAATAAATTTTCTAATAAAAATTTCCAAACATAGTAAATTAAGTGGGGCACACAACGACTTTGAATTTTTGCAGAATATTGGTCCACGAATTACTTATGAACTATTTACACAAATCACTCAATACTTGTTTTAAAGCATGCAAAAAAAAATAAGAAAATTTTGGGCATGATGTATCTCACATTAAGACATGCAATGATGCTTTTTTTGATATTTTTTAGAGAAAGGATTGAACTTGTATGAATTAAACAAATTGAAATGGGGATAAATATCACTATTTCCACACTTTAATTTGGATGATTTAACCAAGCACATAAAAATCCAAATAAATCATCTTAGATAGAGAATAAAATATGCTACAAAATCCAATTTTTAATTCTCCAAAATGAAACAAATTTAATGCTCAAATTGGGATCCAAACCTATGGTGGATTTTTTTAATATTTAATATAAATAAAATGCACAATTCATGTGCATGTGCCAAAAGTCACTTGGGGAGTGTTGCAAATAACCTGGCATCTAGACGTGGATGGCACAAGTTGTCATGACCACCCCGCTAATTGTGACAAGCGCGACATTTAACTGGTTAATAATCTTAATCTTGATATTAACATCTAAGAAAAAAATGACAGAAATTCCTTAATATTGTGGATCTCCATAATGTCAACATGTTCACGAATACTTTATAACAAATTATTCCATTCATTCATCTTCAATCACTTACCATAACAACAACGATTAAACATCGGAAGTCGAAAATCGATACTAAAAGCAACATTTTCCAACTGACTGCACATATAAAATATTTCAACTACTAAAAGCACACCTGCATACTATTTACAATCTATTAGGTTGAAGAAAGTAATTGAAGATTCAAGAACTTCGCATCACAAAAATGCAGAATATTTAGCAAACTTTTTGCTTAAAACATTGTATGTTCATCTCATTAACAAGAAATTTCCGCACAACGATTTGTGCATTGCGAAACCCTTAATTCTAAAGAAATAATTTCCAAAATGATTTCAAATATCCATAATGAATATAAAGAATAGATCAAGGTTACCTCTTGAAGCATGAGTTTCTAGTAAAAGAAACCTCCCGAATCAAGTCTGCTACGCAGTGTCTCTCTCGTGGGCCCGTAGATGAATGGTGTTGCTTCCCAATAACTTGGATCTCGTCTTCACGAACAAGGCTTCAAGCTGAGGCGTATGAGAGATGGATACCCTCAAGATTCTTCTTCATCTACAAGGCATTGCTTCCCAATGGAGTAGGTTCTCCAAAAACACAAAGTTAAAATAGAGAGACTTGCTTTCCTTTTATACACAAAGCGCATGTCTCGTCAAGACTAGGAATTCAAGTAGGCATGTGAAATTGGGGATCTTAGATTGTTGATCAAGAGCTTAAGATCAAGTCCTTGTTCAACGAGAATTATCTCTTTTTTTAGTCTTCAATTAATATTAACTAATAAAATAAACAATAACATTGAGTCCTTAATCAATAAAGGCTCAACAATATGGGGTCACGTGTGCATCAATTAATTAATTGGTGTTGAATCAATTAATTAATTGAATAATATAATTATCCACATTTGAGAAGTTATGGAAATAATCCTTATAACTTTTGAATCATATTCACAAGCACAAAATTTAAATGTAAATCCAATTTACATATACGAAATTAATATGAATCAAATTCACATAATTTCATGATTTGGTTATATAGATCATATTTACATAAATATTTATATGAATCATACCATATAAATATTAATTATTGTGAATCGCGATTCATATTTATTGATGAATTATATTTATGAATCATATTCACAAAAGTTATCATTATGAATAAAATGTAAAAATAGCAATTATTAATTACAATATCGACATCAATAAACGTGAGTCACAATCCAATCAGGACTCGTGAGATACAAATGCAGATACTTGGAGATAATGTAGAGGAGGTCATACTATCCATGTATAGCGACTTAAAATCTGGATATCAATCCAATTTCAGGGTTTAGCCATTTAATCTTGAATTTGATACATCATTGTCAATTGAGCTTTAGTGTGAAGTGTTCCACTCTAAGTGAGCTCAACGAAATGCTAGCCACTCTATGTAAGCTCGAGAAAGTATCGTGAGTTGAACCCAACTTCCTCAACCATTTATTATCATAGTTCAAATCATTTAGAGCTTAGAAATGAGCCTAAGGAGCTTGTATATTTTCATTTCTGTGACCATTTTTATTTCCAGTATATGGACATTGAAATTATAAATGAATTTTAATTTAATCCAGTTAAATCTCAAAATCATCTAGCTAAAAATGGAGCCGCTAGAATCCATCATGTTTCAGCCCTTCCTCCGAATGGAAGTGTCATGGTAGATGATCTATTATGATATATTTAACCCTGAATATTCCTAATACTCATCTATCCTTCACGCTGTGAGAGTTTTATCTATCCGAAGTTCAAACTTTAGTTTGATCGTCTTCTTTGGAACATATCAATTGATTTCTCATCGATAATTGGATGACAATATTATTCATGTACTTTAAAATGTATGTATTAATATCTCGAATACATGTCTTATTTCATAAATAAGACAATCATGCATAGAATTCATTTTGACCCCAAAATACCTCATGAGTGAGCTCTATCTATGGGTTCATCAATTGTGAATATGTATGATTTCTTTGAGAGATCATACTTCTCATATGTCTTCATATGTGCACCAACTCACCGGTATATGGAGATTGATTAGGACACCAACCTATTGGTCTATTGAATATGAATACTTAGATATATAGATGCATATTTGTCTCAGGTCGAAAGATGTGTGCCTGATCGTGACAGTTACGATTCAGATCTTAGTTTATCCTAGTTGGAAATTGGTCTTTAGAGAAAGATTGTCATATCTTTCTCATATTGGAGATCTTAATTGAATATCACATGTTTGAAGTCAGTCGTGTCCCCTTAGTTGCATAGTATTTAATAAGGACATGATACATAATTCCAATTGTACAAAGGAGTTTAATAATAAAGTGCATTCACATTCATTCATTCATTTCATTTTAGATGGACATGATAAAACAATAACTTTATTGTATTAATATATCTCTAAGGGCTTACAAGTCCAACACATGCTTCTTATATTACAACACATTTCCTTGTGTATACAAAAAATTACCAAAACAATTACATAGGAACAAAAAATGAAGCCACCTTGCTTAAAGA
Source organism: Ottelia alismoides (assembly GCA_037367405.1). Taxonomy (NCBI): domain Eukaryota; kingdom Viridiplantae; phylum Streptophyta; class Magnoliopsida; order Alismatales; family Hydrocharitaceae; genus Ottelia; species Ottelia alismoides. The sequence continues at coordinate 23,844 of JAZKJV010001620.1, forward strand.
GGTCATTCACTTGTGCCCTCTATGCCTCTTGCTCGTGTATATTTGTAAATAATATTAAACAAAAAAGGGTTCAGTCTAAACTCAAAACAATCTTAGACCCAACGAGTAGGTCTCGAGCAATTTTGGTAAGAAATTGGGGGCTATTTCTGAAGTATCTTTATATGAAGCATAGAAACATATGATAAACAAAACTTTAGTAAACAAAACTTGAAGCTTTTCAAAATATTGTTGATATAAAATATTCAACTTTCAAAAGGATAAAAAATATAATTTGATGCTTGCTTGTTTAAAATATTACAACTCTACAATTTTCTAATCATAATTGTTGCATTAAGACTTATCAACACCAACACATCTAACTGTACTAAGTCTATGAACGCTAAAACAAATTGAGTCATATGTGTAGACAACCTCAAAGGTCAAATAACATCATGCATACAACCAAAAGCCTTTATGCACACATAATGTGGATCATAATCCCTCTGAACCATATGTAATGGTCATCATGTCTAATGTCTTTGTCATATCTAATTATGTATTTCATGTCATATCTAATAACATCATCATATCCAATGGCTAGTTCGTGACTTGTTTGAGAGCAATTGTGGTGTTTACTTATGTAATATTTCTATCCGATTCATAAAAAACATAACATTAAGCTAAAAAGTGTATGATGTCTGAATCATATCAATACATAAACCTTTGTTTCATGCATATAAGCTTATGTTACACTATTACAAACTTGTTGGATACTAAAAATTCTCAAGTTGTATCATAACCTTTATTGTATTTAAATGTGAAACTACGATGTTTATGCCAAAACACTTCCATAAAAGATTTGAATACTATGCTTTTCATGTACCACGATGAAAGCATATCTGATTTCCAAACTAATTGAAACATGTATTACTATGTAATCAAAAGATAGATTGAAGCTTAAACATCAAATTTAGTGGTCAAAATATGAGCGAATACTTAAAGTAGTGCTTGAGAGACCACTCTTTTGATAGAAGATTCATTTTGGTATTCTACGTCTCTTGAAGTTGAAATCTTCCCTATAACATAACCCATCGTGTAAAACTTTGTTTAAACGAAAGTCTGAACTAATCTAATAGTGAAAATTATTTTCACATGATTATATAATCATGAATATAAAGGGAAAATGATCAAAATCTTATTTTGATATGTTTGCTCCATATCTTCAACACTTCCTTTGCTTCCCCTCCCACCTCTCTTTTGAAAACAAAAATGACATTATGGGAGATTTGGGTGTAATGTCTGCCCTATATATAGAGGTTTAATGTCGCTTGCATGTGTTACCTCGTGGTTTCCGCATGTCCACTTCAGCCTACATACTTACCCCCCTTGAAATTCCACTATTTATCTTGTCTAGATGCATTACAACTTGTTGGACACATGTCTCTTTCAAATTAAACTCTTCTTATATATTTAATAAAATACAATACAGACTTCTAGTCTCTTCTTCCCTTCTCCACACCTAGATAACACTAACCCCCTTGCATCTTTGCATTACATATTCCATTGGGAGGTTTAAATGTCAACTTCATCATGTATAAATCCCAAATCTCTAATTCTTTCTTCTTCTTTTCATTTCATGTATACACATTTCTCAATAGCTACTTTATATACTTTAATTTTTCATTCATATATATTCTAGAAATCTAACATATATCAAAAAAGTATGCTAGATTTATCCCTTTCTATTTGGATAAAATGCATTTGACCTCTTCTTTATTGCAAATCAGTTTGAATGAGGGGTGCAACTTGTTTCCAAATATAAAATGGAAATTGAATGTTGCACTTAAATCCCGTTACTTACACATAAACGAATATTGATATTTGACCTCATTTGCATGTAAAATCTTGATATATGAACCGTATCAACTTAATAGTGGATACCTTATCGCAATGCTTGCATTTAACACTAGCTATATCTGTCGTCACTTTCAAATGATAACATTCAAAGATGAATGTGATCGTTGGCATTTCTGTAGTTATAACCGTTTAGAACTTCAATCTAGCACTTCTATAGTCAAAATTTTATTCATAACCAAACCTTTCTAATTTTAGTGCATCTTAAGTATGAAAATGTCACATGTGAGGCTGGACTGATGAAACTCGATTTCATCATCACAATTTCCAATTATTAACCCCCTTGCTTAAGCTTGGTGTCAATAAAACCCTGTCAATGTCCTGTAATTATCAGAGTCTCAAATAAATTAAAAACCACAAAAAATGGCAAAATAAAAATTCGTGGTATTTTTAGACTTAAAAATACCCTCAAAAATATTTCGGGTATTTGTTTAATCTCATCTCCAATTTTGGTCAAAATGAAACTTGTAGATCTCATTAAGATCTACAACTTTCATGTTTTGAGTTTTCTCAAATTCGGCCATTTTAACCCTCAAAAATCAAAAATACCCTCGGAATAATCTGATTGGGCCACGTGGCCCATTCTGGGGGCGCCACGTGGCCCGCCTCTCTTGTCTTATCCGCCCGCGATCTGGACCGTCAGATCTCCTCCTGAGATCCAATGGTCCCAAGCTCTCCACGTGCGCTCATTTCCTCAGCCCTCAGATCTTCCCCTATCTCTCATCTCCACCACTCGTTCCCGCTGAAATCTCCATGCGCCACATGTCGCTTCGTCAGCCATCAGATCGGCAACGATTCTTACCATCTCAGCCGATCACTCCTCCCATACTCTCCACCCTCTGATCGCCTTTCGCAAACTCATCATCATCGTTCGCTTGCGCTCACTCCAGAACATGACACGTGGTATCATCTTAGCCCTATGATCTTGCCACCTGAGATTTAATCCATGCCGTTCTTTCGCGCACACTCGATAGCCGTTGGATCTCCAGATCCAATGGCGGAGCTTCATCCTCAACCTCCCAAAGACCATGCCCCCCCATGTTCTCCATCCTCGCAGACGCTCATCCCCCTTTCCACTTCTCCCACCATCGCCGACTACCTCTTCCCTCTCAAACCAACCCACGACCGAGCTCCATCATCAGTTATCCTCGCGCAAACCTCCATTCCCCACGACATCCCTCCAGTCACTCCATATCCTCCACTAAAGTCACCTATGCCATCACCGGAACCACTGCCCTCACCCTTCAAATATCTCGCCCCCTCCACCGAGTTCCGGTTGTCCACCTTTACGTGGGAGGAGGCCCAGCCTTCCTCCGCCTCTCTGTGATAGAGAGGGGCGAGAGGATTGAGCGATGACGACTTCTCTCCCCGGTGTCGACCCTCCGCCGATCACGGCAGAGCTGCGGTGCCCAGCGCCCGCTTGAGCTGCCTCCAGTTGCTGCGGAGGTCCAGCGAAACCAGGGCTCCTCCTTGGATCTCGCGCACAAGCTCTCCACTCCGCCCGACCAAGGTAAGCTTCTTCCGATCACCTTTGTATTTTTCTTTATCTTCTCTTAATTTTGTAGGCCATTACACCTCTGTTCACCTTTCATTAACCCCCTTCCGAGCTCCGCCACGCTTCCTCCTTTCACGCGCCGCCTCCGACAGCACCCTTCTCCCTCTTCCATGCCTCTCCACAGCCGACCCATCTCCTCCGCCACCCACGACGGAGGAGCTCCGAGCTCTCGCTTCCTTCGCCCACCTAAGCTCTCACTCCACTCACGCATGCACTCCACCTTGTTTCGGATAGGTTTATACCCATGCAGGTGTTCAACTCCTCAATGATCGGAATCTTCGCCGGAGGGTTTTCGAGCAACTCTGCCTCTGTCTTTCAGACACGCAGTCATCTCCATGATGCTCGGAAGATTGCCTTGAAGCTCCAGCTACATCGCGAACCCTTCACGGAGCTCTGGGGATCCGCATCGAGCGACTTAAAAAGCGGCGGAGCTCGGTGGACTTCGCTAGAGTTCAGTTCCCACCGCCAGCTGCCAAGGAAGACGAAGGAGCAGTGACCGTTGGATGCACCTCACCGGTGTTCATCCAACGGTCACAATTCAGCCATGTGGCGACGCCAGACCTTCCCCGAGCCTAGTATCCGAGCCTCCAGGGTTGGATGCTCCCTAGCCTACGCCGACCCTGCATCGAGCCCGAGCCTGACGTACGAGCCTAGTCGAAGCATCATCGAGCCTCTGCCGAGTCCGAGCCAACCACCGAGCCTGGGTGGCACGTGCCTGGCACGTGCACGTCTGGGCAATTTGCAGAGACGCCCCACCATCTTCTCCATTTTGCATCCAGGTCCTGACGCACGTGCAGCATCTACGTGCCTGGGGATATTTGCACTCATGCCCCTGCGAGTTTAAATAATTGCAAATATACCCCCGCGCGTGAGGATAATTTACAGGGAAGGCCTCGTTCTTAACTTTTATTGCATTTTAGTCCTTCACAGGGACTTGTTTGTAGTTATCTTTTCATGTTTTCTTTCAATTATGCCCTTGCTTTCTTTCATGCATATCTTGAGCCTCATATCTCCGATTGAGGTGATTTCAGTTTCATTTTAAAGCTTGGTTGATGAACGTGTCTCTTATTTCTCAATTTTGATGTAACCTCATACTCAATTTTCATTTTGGATGCAGTAATTTTGATGTATTATTTTATAGCCACGTGTCTCTTATTTCTTAACTTATGCCTTGTTCAAATCAAGTTGATCATCTCAATAAAATCTGAAATTGATTCCTTATGTAGTTGGCTCATTACTTTGATTGAGGGCATATTTTCATTGCATATCATTGCATTTACTTGCATAATAAAAATTGATAAAAAAAATGCATGTTTATTTTTAATGCATTGTCTTGTCCTTCCTTGCTTGCCTTGACCTATATGCGATTCAACTCAACACTTAATTAGATAGATAAAAATCCGAATAATCACAAGAGAAGCTCGTGTCCCTGAGTTCGACCTTGGTTTCTTGCCAAGTAAAACAAAAATAAATCACGACCATCTCATTCTTATTTGAAATATATCAATAAGATGGTTTTTGATGAGCCCGAATTGGCCCTACTGCTACGACAATTCCAAGTGCTAATTCTGCACTATTAAAGGGCCGATTTTGCGGCTTATCATGGATCAGGGTGCAAATAAGGAAATCAAGGATGTGCTCTGAGCAATAACACCAAGCCACGTACATGAGATATGTGTTATGGGTTCGAACGGTAATTGCTCGTAGGCATTCCTTCTTCTATGATTAGATGGCCATGATCGTGCAAAGAAGCAGTGCAGATCAACGACTCTAATGATCTCCTCTTCTATGCTTTGGACATCTGGTAAGAAGGTGATGCCCAATTATAGGAAAGATCTGGTGGTGCCATGGTACAAAGGGATGTTCAAGGAAGGGTTCTGGTTGATCGCCCATATCGCAGATACATGAAGATGACCTCAACAAGGGCTGACCAGGAGTAGTTGAACGACGAGCTGGAACGTAGCTTAAAAGAAAACCTCCAATCATTGTTTTGTAAAAATACTTTTCTAAGATACCTACAAACAAATGATCACTCAATAGCAACTCATTTAGGTGCGAAACAAATTAAAACAAGGGAGCACGATATCACTTTGGGGCATCCTCTCCGGTGAGGAAGTCGAAAAGCTCAAGTGGATCTTTGTTGCTCATCCAAGCCCTCAAAAGACCTGCAAAAGTTTTGGAGCTCCTAGCAAACATCTTGAGGTTAACTGTGGGATCCTTCATTTTGAAATATGGAATTGACCACTTATTCAAATATGTCATATTATCGATCTATCAAATAATATTGTCGAGTCCTTTCCTATGAGTCCAAGAACATCAAAAATCATAGTTTACATGAGGGAGTTAGATTCATTTTAAATTTATGAGTCAATAAATGGATCCAGATCCAAATGAAATCCTACCCAGATCTATTTACCTACCCACCACCCTGTATAAGGGGAGCGTGGGTTGTCCAAAGTGTCCCTTGTCAGATCTCCACCCTCCACCTCGTCAGACCGCCACTATTCACTAGAGCTCTGCCATCGTCCCTAGAAAATTGTGTCTGGTCGACAAACCAAAGGCATTGTCACGTATAGGACAATGAGGTCATTGTCGTGGTCATGTGCGCATCACACATATAGTGCCAGAAACACGATTGTTGGGCGAGAGGAATGGGGAACATCCTCGAAGGTACGGATTTCTTTCCCTCTCTTGTTGTTGTTGGGTTCATAGATAATACATATTGTTGTATGGGAGTTGTTAGTCTGTTAGAGCCAATTTAGGTTGGTCGTCTGCAAGTTCTGACCTGTCTTGAATTGGAAGGTTGAGCAATATATCTCTTTCAGTTACATCATTGTCAAAAAAATACGAATTAAAATAAATATACAATATTACAACTTTGGTTCAACAAGAAATACAGAAATTGTTGAACTTGAAAACTTGATAATCTATAGTATATATTTGTTGAAATATCCCATAGTACTGTAAATAAGTACACAAGCTAACGACTGCGATATGTACATGTCATCTCCAAAATTAAGTAAAAATTAAGAGATGGTAAACAAAGAACTAACAGAAAAATATCTATTTTAGGCAACTAAACTTGTGAGTAGATCCATTGTTACTAGTCTCTAGCACTTTTTTAACTGATACATAACATGTATCAAGAACAACAGATCTTCATACTTAACTTATACATTTATAATACATAGGTATTCACACATCATGAATAAGTAAGAAATATGCACAATTAGTCCATTTTGAGGAAGCAAGCAAGATATGTTTAATACAACTTGTAATCTAAGCATGTTAATCTACTATATCAAATGAACTTCGATTTGCATAAAAACTTGTAAATACACAATAAACGTATATTGTAGACTTTGATATATTTTGGATCATCATAAAACTTCCACAAATATAATACTAATTAGACAAACATGGCGCTATGTTCTAAAAATATGCAATGTAAATAATAAACAAGTAATGTATGCGTGCATTTCTACTATATTAAATGATCTCCAAATTTATATGAAAACTTATGTCTGTGAACCACTCAATTGAATTGAACCATTCGCAAACCGTTTAACCCAATTCAATTGAATTGAACCACTCACCCACAATTCAAAATTGAGTTTATATTAAAATAATAATAGAGGTGATAAGTATTGAACTCATGACATCTTTTAAAGCATTAGACAATATTAACAAAGTGGTTGGATAATAAATATAATTTGGCTATTATTATGCCATAGTATTTAGTTCAAATATTATTTATATCTATATGAATAACGTTTAATGTTGCATATTCAAGAAAAAATTTTATGTATAAAGTGATATTTTAATTGTTTATTTATTTTATATTCATTTACAGTGTGTTTGATGGTGTATTTTGTACATGTTATAATCTATTGCAATGTAATTATTCTGTTCAATTATATTTTTAAAAATAATGGCATCATCATTTGGTTGAACCGATTTGATTCAATAGTCCAACCTAACTCAACCTTTTTGTTGGGATTTCTGGTTCATTATTCAGTTCCATTTCAAAAACCTTGGTCTAGATCTACAATTTTGTATGGTTGGATCATGAGTAGAATTTCTACAAATTTAACATTAATTGTATGGACATGACATAATATTATGAAATCCGATAATGCACGTCTCAAATGTGCATATTAATTCAGTTTGCAAAATTACTTAAGAATTTAAGTTTAATGCAGTATAATCTTCGTAAAAACGTCCACAAATTTAATGGCAATCAGGTAAACATGGCATCATATACTGAAAAATTAATAGTGCACGTAATGAAATAGGTAATCACCTAATAAAATCTGTAATCTTTGCACATTAATATATTCTATTAAATGAACTCTAAATCGCTTATAATTTGAGGACCATCAGATAAATATATAAAATTAAGTTTGGTGCAGTTGAAGTATTCGATAGTTAGACAAAAACTCAACTAGTAGTTAAATAATAAAGACAATAAATTATGGCAATTAGATAAACATTTTGATGTTAACTTTTATGGTTTGAAGGTGACCAGAAATTTTTTAATGAAAAAAGTGAGACCCACAACATAAATTCTATATCTGGAATGTAAGGGTAGGAATGAAGAAGGTAAGCCGTTCCAAATGTAAATTTTCATCTTGGGAATAGGGTAAATATCATGGATGAGAATAAGTAATCCAATATCTTAGGCCATGTTCGTTTGTGGGATACAAGTTGGGACAAGGTTATAGTGATAGGGATTTTTAGACTCATAACTCTGTGTAATTCTGCAATTACAATCATAATCCTACATAATTGTGAATTACATCCAGAACCCTCAATAGTTTTAATTCTTACGCCCATAACCTCCGAGTTAGCTTCCATCCAATATTCCGTTAACTCTGACGGTATCCGTCAAATAATTTATATTTTCTACCCTTTTAAGTTCTATTATTTATAAATAAGTACACTCCCCCTCCTAGTCTACAACCACCCCCTCCGTCTCCCCTCCTCCCCATCGACCACCTCCTCCCCGCCACCACAGACCTCCTCCAGCCAAGCCTGTCTAAGCCGTCCCCCTGTTGAACACCAAGCTGCCCACCTTCTCCAGCCCAACCCCCCTCCCCCCCGGCAAGCTCGACATCCTGTCCCCTACACCCCTCTCGGGGTAGTAGCCCCGACATCCCGTCCTCGACCTCCCCCCGACCAGAGAAAACCCTCTCTAGCCCATGCAGAGCCCCGCAACCTCGACATCCTGCCCAGGTAGAGAACTCCCGGCCCCGACCTGACCTACCCCCCCCCCCCCCCCCCCCGGCCCCGACCTGACCTACCCCCCCCCCCCCCCCCCCCCCCCCCCGACATGAGAAGCCCCCCCTCTCGTCGAGCCCACATCCTCCTGGTGACCGCCTACCCTCCCCCTGCCAATCCTCTCCAACCCAGTCAGAGCCCACCTCCTCCTGGCAGCCCTAACATCCCGCCCATGCAGAGAACTCCCGAGCCTAACCTCCCTCCAACCAGAGAAGCCCCGACCCCCTGCCCATTCACCCTATCCCCACGTGCATGTAAGCCTCGCCCACCATCTCCTTAGAAGCCAACCCCATGCCTACGGGCCCCGCCCCTCCCTACGGCCCGCCACCGCCGCCTCCTGCTTAGAAGTGCACCCCCCTCCCGTGCACCTGGAAGCCCCTCCCACCTCGCAAGCCCCACCCCTCCTCGCGGCCTGCCACCACCGCCTTATGCCTGGATGCCACTAATTTTTTTCATTTTTTAAAAGCAATTGGATATATCATGGGTTAATTAACCCAATGATATGATTAGGTTAACAGAAAAACTGGCGGAGGGTTATGAGTGTGAGACGAAGTGATTATTGAAGATTCTGGATGTAATTCATGATTACGCGAGGTTATGATTATAATTGCATAATTACTCAGGGTTACGGGTGTAAAAATCCCATAATAATATGATGGAATTACCACATATGCCAACATGAAGGATATGATTTGACCCCTTGTCCTTCCATGGCTTTATTCTCTTGTTAAGATACAACCTTACAATTATACAAATTTATTTGGATTTTTATTAGTTGTGTCCCTTTGAGATATTGCAATTTTGGTTATTCCCCTTCCTTTTTTGGAAATATTAGTTGTGCCCATGGCTTGTCATTCTATCATTGTGCCCTTCGAGTTAGTGACCGCCCATATTAATGTAATGGAAGTTAACTTTAAGGACACAATGTGATTTTAATTTAAAAAAAGAAGTATGGAAAGTCATCCCATCATCTTCCTTCTGCCCCCTCCCCCCATCTTTTCCCTCTTCTTCCCCTTCTCTTCCTCTTCCCTAGCCTCATGCTCCTCCACCGCCTCCTCCCCTCAGACCCAGCTCCTCCCTCAACCCCCAGTTTCTCCCCCTGCCCCGATGCCTCCACCTCCGCTCCTCCGTTGTCACCTCCTTTGCTCCGAGCTCCACCCCCCACCCCCACCCGTCCACTGCTACCTCCTCCACGGACCACCATCTCCTCTCAGTCTTGCCATCTCCTCCTCAACCCGTCCCCACACCTCCTCCTCCACCGACCACCACCTCCTCTCAGTCTTTCCATCTCCTCCCCAGCCCACCCCCTCCAGCCCCTCCTTCCGCCCATCCTCCCCAGCCCAACCCCCTCCAACCCTTCCTTCCGCCCCTCCTCCCTAGCCCGATCCCCGCACCTCCTCCCCCTCCTTCCCAACCCACCCCATCCATCCCCTCCTTCCTAGCCCGCCCCTTCCAGCCCCCTCTTCATCCTCCTCCGCCCCATCCACCCCTCCTCCATGGCGAACTGCAAGCGCATGAGCAGACCAGAGATGCTCTTATTGTAGAAGCAATCCTCGATGAAGATCTAGCAGGCATTGTCGACTTGGACGTGCTCCTCGTCAACGCTGACGGCGGGGTTGAATTCCGAGATTTGCCTCCAAATGTGGCCGTTAGTAGTGCAGATCCACGGGTCACCCTCTCCACGATCTCTAGCTTCTACATCACATATCAAGAGGGAAGACGTGATTTGGGTGGAAGAGGTGGGGGAGGACAGTTGGGGTATTTGGACGGTTATACCCCTCTTAACCGTATCATGATTTGAAAAAATCATTATTAAGTTCAACTCAGTGACAATTACAGTTACGGAAGGGCACACGTGATAAACCGACAAGAAGTCGAGGATAAAACTGATATATCCAAAAAAAAGAGGTATAACTGGATTTATAATATCTCATAGGAACAAAACTGATAAAAATCAAATTTATTTTTATCTTCTACCAACAAATCTAATTTCTATTCAGAATTTGGGAGGATACACAACGCCGACTAATCCAATGAGGCCCTGAACCCCACAGAAAATTGGCACACATTTTATCGATGCGAGCCACAGAAACACGGGGAATAAGACAACCGTTAACCCAGTAGAGGTTAATACCTGTAACCACAGTGGAAGAGAAGCTGGAGGCCCCCATAAGAGAAAGGGAGGCCGTCCTCCAACCGGCCAATGTCACCCGAACGCGCTCCTCCAGGAGCAAAGCAGAAGAACCCCGACCATAAGATGAAGCAAGTGGCAAGCTCAGATAAATAGTAGGCAGGGCACGCCTGAGCACCCCCAACCTAAGTGTAGAAGCGAAGTCAGCTGGAGCGTCCTTGGGCCTAAAAAGGATGCTCTTGCGGCAATCATCTTGAGCCTGGAGATATTCCCGAACACATCGAGAACCCTAGCCACACCAGCAAGGGAAGAGGAGGAGGCCTTGCAGAAGAACAGGAGGTCATCTGCGTAGATCAGATGGGAAGGGGCAGTCGATCTCCCTTTCCCGAGAAGTTTGATACCGCCATTAACAACCGCTTTATCCACCAACAATGTAAGAGATTCCATGCCAATCACAAAGAGGAGTGGGCTCAGCGGGTCGCCTTGCCTAAGACCACGAGTACCCTTGAAAAAGCCCTCCGAGCTACCATTAAGGAGGATGGAGAAGGAGATGGTAGCAATGCAGTTCTTGATCCAAGAAACCCAAAGGGGATCAAATCCCATGAGTTCGAGGTTCCAAAGGATGAATGCATGCTCAATAGTGTCAAAGGCCTTGGAAAGGTCCACCTTCAAGCAGGCCCGCAGAAGAGAGGGCTTATGCTCGAAATTACGTGTTAGCTCTTGAGCCAATCTGGTGCAATCGCCAATGGCCCTGCCTCTAACAAAAGCGGTCTGGTTGTAGGAGATAAGATCAGGCAGAACCAACGCCATTCGAGAAGCAAGTAGCTTGGCAAAAATCTTATAAATGACATTGCAACACGCAATAGGACTGAAGTCCGCAAGGTCTCTAGCAACATCCGATTTGGGCACAAGGGAGAGAAAGGTATGGTTAACCTCCCTAACCATTGCACCCCCTTGTAAAGGAAAGCCATAGCAGCGCAAACATCATGGCCGACAAGACTCCAATGCCTTTTAAGGAAGGCAACATTAAATCCATCCGGACCCGGGGCTTTCGTAGAGGGGATGTCCTTCAGGGCTGCAAGAATCTCATTATCCCCAAATGGCCTGACAAGCAAAGTAGCCGCATCACGGGAGAGGACCAAACGGGGAGTAGTGGGTCCGGGCTAGCAGGACGAGGGAGGGGAGGGCCCAGCAGAGCCCTGAAATAGGAAACCGCCTCAGAAGCAACCTCCGCAGCAGAATCCAGGAGGCGGCCATGCGGGTCCAGGAGCTGAGGAATTGAGTTCCTCATCAGCCTACAATTGGCAGAGGAGCGAAAGAACTTGGTGTTTTTATCACCAAGGCAGAGCCAGTCCACCTCTGAGGGAGGTCTTGGATTGCGCTCCTTGCACATGCTACGTGAGGCCACCTTTGTGGCTTGGACGTGGAGAATCCTCACGGTTGAGCTCTCGCTGTGGGCTATCTACATGCGAAGGCGATATCTACATTCATGCTCCTTCTGGGATGCTAATCCTAAAGGGGGCGACTCGCTGTTGTGGAAGGCTTTGTTGCGCAAGCGTGATGTGTTCCGGGGCTCTATATATTCTTCTAGCTCTTGGCATACTTGGCTTAACTTGTCTAAAGGATTCTCTTTCTCTCAAGCTATTGACGTGGTTAGACATCGTGAGGCAGCTGTTCCCTGGGCAAAGTTAATCTAGTGCAAGATGGATGCGCCTAAATTTTCTTGTGCGCTTTTATCGTGCTTTTACAAACAGACTCCCTTCACTTGATCGGTTGCAGAGGATGGGGATCTCCACTGTTAGTCAATGCTATCTTTGTGATGCGGCCGCTGAGTTACGGGATCATGTTTTCTTTGACTGCTGCTACTCAGCGACTATTTGGCTCCAGGTCGTTGCTGGTTTGGGTCTCTCCCCACCGCCTTCTCTCCGCCTTTGCAATATCTTGAGCTGGATTATGCTGTTGCAAAACAAGGAACTCCGTTCCTGATGGTGTGTTGCCCTCTCGGATGCGGTGTGGGCTATTTGGAAGGAGATATAAAAACACGCGTTGGACTTCCTCGCCTCTGACCTTGCAAGAACATATTAGTGCTTCTATCATCTCAGCCATTATAATTTTAGTGGGCACCTTGTAAATGTTTTCTCCGTGAAGGGTCTCTCCTTTTTGGGGCCATCCTTGGCCATTTTGTTAACTTTTTGAATTGGTGCTCTTGATTTTGTTCCAGAGTTAGGGTGCTTATTTTTGCATCTTTGGGCACTGATTAAACCCTATACGGGTCTGTAAATTCATCCTTATTTCGTGAATACAATTACTTACCCATCAAAAAAAATCTAATTTCTATTTCTTATCCCTTTGACCCAACCATGGAGAATAACAAGTAAGTACAATTTCTCCCGTACCCCCAGAATTTCATCTCAACAAACAAAAAGAAACGAGTATCCGTGTCTCGCTGCCAAACCATAGTCGTCGTCAAACAACATTGAGTTCCCACCTGACTGCTTTGTCGCATCAATCAAATATCGAATGTTATTGAGCTGTTGTGACGCATCTTATTTTTAAAACCTGCTTTTTAAGTAATTATCATATTATTTAATATTCAAATAAGGAGAGGATGGCATTAAAGTAATTCCATGTCGAAGATCCACGTCAGCTTGATCGTCTGATGCGGGAGCCTTGCTTAATTCCAGGCGCAGGATTTAGGTGCCCATTCCAAACCCCTTCCCGGAGGCGCGCCCGCCACTCCCTTCCGCCAGTCCAAACCCCTTCCCTTTGCCTTCCTCCTCAACGAGCGCCTCCGTCCCGCTCTCTCCTCACCTCGGACGCCAATTATTTAAATATATAGCGGCTGTCGTTATATTAAAAAGAAAACCGCACCCCCCTCTCTGAACTGGAGGCCCTTGCCAACTTCACCAACTAACATCCGGTGGGTCCCCGACCATCACCATTTCCGCTTCCTCCACCTTCTTCTGCCACTTCTAGGGTTCCTCCCTCCCCCATCCTCGAGATTGATCGCGCTACCAGAACCCTAAACCCCCATCCAGTTCCAACCTAAAGAAGGGATCCTTGATCGGTGGAGGATCGGGCGTATGGCTTCGGCGGCGGGGTCGAAGCCGTGGCTGATACCGGCGCCCCACGTACTGGACCGTGGAGACCACCTGGGACACCGACGAAGACACCCCGGGACCCCGCCTGCGGCCACACCCTCACCGCCGTCGCTGCCACAAAGAGCCACGGCCCCCGCCTCATCCTCTTCGGTGGCGCCACCGCTATCGAAGGCGGAAGCTCCTCCAACCTCCCCGGCATCAGTTAATTTCGCCACCTTTTCGTCATTTTATGACGAGGTTCGTGTTTTGATGGGAAAAAGGTCCGGACTTGGGCTGATTAGTTGGGTTTTTGGTTTGTTTAGGGCTCGCGGGTGTGACCAATACTGTTCATTCGTACGATGTGCTCACTAGGAAATGGTCCAGGTGCGTCTTTCTGCTATAAGTCCGGGTTATTGATGGAGGTCGTAGTAAAACATGAGTTTTTTTTGGCTGAATTGGTTTAGAATGCATCCGGTAGGGATCCGCCGTCACCTAGAGCCGCTCATGCTGCAGCTGCAGTTGGTACCATGGTTGTTTTCCAGGTTGAAACATGCTTGCATGTGGTTCTTCTGTTGTTGTATCGTATTTTCTGAAAAGACATGTCTGCTTGCGTGCCTGTTGATTTATAAATGATTCGGTGACACTTTATTTCTAGGGTGGGATAGGTCCTCTTGGCCATTCCACGGATGATTTATATGTGCTTGACTTGACAAATGATAGAAACAAATGGCACAGGTAAGCGAATGAAGTTTCTTTGACATGTGAATCTGTTTGTCATGAAAATTTTCCTGATATGGATTGAACTCTTGATGAAATACAGGGTCGTAGTTCAAGGACCTGGTCCAGGGCCCCGGTATGGCCATGCGATGGATCTGGTTGCTCAGCGTTATCTTGTTTCTGTCACTGGTCATGATGGTAAGTTGATTTTGTTTTTGTTGCATGCAATGTTCAGGAAGGCGGTATGCGGTATTCAGTCGGAGGGGTCACTGCATAGAGAGTATGCGGTATGCGGGAGAGTATGCGGGGAGTATGCGGTTTTATGCAGTTTGGTATTTTTTATTATTAAAAATATAAATAAATTTTTAATATCCTGTTGATATCCTCTAAATATTATATTCTTGATTATAACAATAAAGAATTGAAGGTACAGGGAACAAAACTATTGGGATAATAGAGTCAAGTGAGCAAAAATCAATTGAAAGAGCGTTAAGTCGGATGTCCGAATTTAGGTTAAAAAAGTTTATTCGAAAATCAGCCGCATAAACGGCCGCATCTACGGTATACTCGGCCGAGTATGCGGCCTGACCCTCCTAGATGCCGATTTGACCATACTCGGTGCGCTAAGGCTACCGAATACGAGTATACGACCGAGTATGCGGTATACTCGGCCGAGATTTCCTGAACACTTGTTGCATGGATGGAGGGGATGATTTCGGACATGGACGGATCTAGAGGGGGGCATGGAGGGGCACATGCCCCCCCCAGATTTTAAGATAATATTTTGTATTATTGATTTTCCTATACTAAATGTATTTATAAACTTGAAAATTGTAACTCTCTCCCTCAATTTGGATATGCTTTATTATCTCTCTCTACAATTCTCTCCCACGTCTCATATGTTGAAATCTCTTTCCATGCATATTTTCTTCTTCTACTCTCTCTTTCATTGTAGAATATCTCTCACCCAATTAGTCATGATTTAAAAAATTAGATTTGACTGGTTCATCAGACTGGTTGGATTGGATACTAACGTCGATCTCATCAGTTCGTTCGGTTACGTGGAAGTATAATTAGAAATTTTAAAAATAAGTTTGAATATTGATCATGTTCAATTGAAGTGGACTAGTTTATCTCAAAACAAAATGGTACAAAGAATTTGTATATTATTAATTATCGATAGTGATTCAACATGAATTTTCGTAATGCTTTATATTCGGAGTGGCTGGGATCACGGAATGCCCCTTGGGGAACCTTCCGATCCACTTCTTAGGCTTATTGCTGGTGGCAAGAAAGCTGAAGACGACAGACTGGGATGATGTCATCAGATGGTTGGAGCGTAACTTGGCGGGTTGGAAGGCGATCACCTTGTCCAGAAGGGGAAAGCTTGTCTTATTGAAGCATGTGCTTTCAGCGATTCTTGTGTTTTTCTACTCTACTAGGTTGTTGCCGACAAAGGGTTAGAAGGAAAATTGAATCCATAATGAGGAGCTTCTTTTGGTCGGATGGGAGACAATAGAGGAGCGACATCCATTTGGTCAATTGGGAAGTGATGACAAGGAATCACGAGGACGGTGGGTTGGGAATCCATGATGTGGAGAACATGAATAAGGCGCTCATCTCGAAGTGGATCATCAACGTTTGGGGGCACTTATCCTCTCTTGTGGTTAGACTGATGAGGAAGATATACGGGTCACGAGCCAATTCGTGGCTAATAGAGTTCATTACAAATCCCACCTTTGGACGAGGATCCGTGTGGTTTTCCCGCAGCTACTCAATAAGGTCGGTCCGAAGGTTGGGAATGGCAGCCTTTTCCGATTCTGAAGGGACGATTGGACGGGAGAGGGCAGGATTGAAGAAGGATTCCATCGGCTGTTCGCTATGGCAGCTTCGAAAGAGACCACTCTAGTGCAGACGACGATAACAAGAAGCTAGGCACTGTTGTTTCTCATAGATCTTTCAGACCAGCGTTTGGAGTAATACTTGGTGATGCATGAGGCTCTACCCTAGATGAGCATACTATCCACGAGCAGAGACCATTTCCAATGGCAGGATAAGAATTTTATGATGAGGAGAGCATACGAGGTGTTCAACAGGCGAGAGCTGGAACTGGTCCAACTAGAACGGGAGATGAAGGATGAGATCAAAATTATATGGTCTGCAAAAATCCCAAGCAGAGTCATGGTATTTATGTGGTGTCTGAGAAGGGGTCGTTTACTGGACAAAGTGCGCAGAGGAAGACTGTTGGGCCTTGCAGATACATGTTATGAAAGATGTGAGGAGATGAAGGAAGATTTCGATCACCTATTCTTGAGGTGCCCGGGCTCGGCCCAGTGTGGAGGAGTATGGGTTTAACATGGCTCGAAACGGTTAGTCTGAGTTCTGGGCATCTATTAGGCGATTGGGCAGAAACGCCACGATCGATTATTCGAAGCTATTCGCGGTGCTGTGGGCAATCTGGATGGGGCGTAATGAAAAGATCTTCAACAATCAAAGGTTCTATGAAGAGAATATAGTCGCTCACTCACTGTAACGTGCTCTGCAATTTGCCAATTTATGGGCATCGTGACATTGTAAATCTTTATAACTTAATATAATACAGGTGGTGGCCCCCACGATGGGGGTTCACCCGATTTTCCATAAAAAAACATCTCTTATTAAACAAACAAAAATCAAAACCTCCAACTTTCATGAAAAAAACTCAATAAATTGTAGATATATTTTTTTAATTTTCGGATTTAGTTAATTACACACATTTTGTTAACAAAAATCACCATCAAATCATGTTTCATAAGTACAAAACATGAGATCCAAACCAATTCATCCATAACATCTCTTAATTACTACACAAAAATCAAACTCCCCAAAATTTGGAGCCCAAATTACATGAACAAAAGCAAGTGATTTATCTAAATTTTACATAAAAAGGAGATTATGCATCACATAACAATCATGAACAAAATCCCCAACTAATTTCCTATTTCTATACATCAAATATGAGGAAATCTCACCTCAAAATGCAAAGGAAGGAGGCAATTGGGAGCTCCTTGCAAGGCCACGGTTGAGATGACCGATATGGGGGCGAAATGCCTCATTTATAGGCAAAAAATGGACCGAAATCTTACATATGAAGAAAGGAATCTGCATTGAATCGGTGATATATCGCCGACACCCGATATATTGTCGACACCGGGTAAATGGAGATACATTGGGATATCGATTTGGGGGGGGTGTCGAAACCGATATAGCGGCGATATATCGCCACACGGCCTTCCATGCCTCTGGTTGCTTCCCCTCTGCAACCACGGTCTCTGACTGTAGGGCCACCATCGCCCACACTTGTTGCTTCTTCTCTGCAATCACATTCTCCAAAGAGAATGGTTAAAATTAATATAACAATACAGTTTGGATAGTAATGGTTAATCTTTAGTTCTTTTGCCACTGTTTATTTTGTAATTATGTCGTCATACAGTACATGTTTATAATTTATATAATATATCATATATATGTACCAGTTTAGCACATAGTTATTTTACAATCTATGTACATTTTGTATGATATACGTAATGCTGGAACGTTAAGGTTATATATATAATATGTATGGGATAATTATCTTATTATCTCTACATTATTATTTATACAGTACATCTCACCATGAAGTACATTTTGTATGATATACATAATGCTGGAACATTAAGGTTATATATGTAATATGTATGGGATAATTATCTTATTATTTCTACATTATTATTTATACAGTACATCTCACCATGAAGTTATATATATATATATATATATATATAAAGATTCTAATCGTTTGCATGTAGATTCTACCAGAATGCATGAAATATAAATGATATTGTTATTTATACTAATGAGTAAAGTCATTTTATAAATTATGTAATGTGGGAAAAGTCTTTGTTGTTGTTCGTCATGTACTTCCTCAGATTTCTCCTTGCTCTACTTTCCAGTATGAGGCTGCCAGCTTGGGAAGCATCATAGGTCTACATTCCAGATTCGTCAGAGCCAAAGTAGTCATGGTCTCTTTGAGTTGATTTAA